>JAUTXW010000512.1:600000-772500 GCA_030620095.1 Kuschelorhynchus macadamiae | reverse complement strand
TTAATAATCCCCTTAATTTGTTTTTAACATGTTTATGTATATATGTATATATATGTATATGTAATGTAAATAGTTTAAATTAGTAACTTATGTTTATTTTTGAGAAGAAATCAAATAAAGGACAAATTTAAAATTTTATATTTGATGTCGTCCCAGCAAAATTGGGACACCCTGTATACATGGAAACTTCAAATTTAAAGAAACTTTTGTATCAAACTTTTTTTTGGAGCTATTACGGATTTCCAGAGAGTATTGCGGATACTTTTATTTGTACCCAAAAATCACCCTAATACATAGTATGGCAGTCGATGGCACAAATAACTAAGTTTCTCAATGGGTATTTAGTAATCGAAAAAACTTTACCCACCAAGACAATTATCGGTTTAATTATTTCTAATAACTTTTCATTGCAATTTGGATCAAAATACAAGAGTTCTAACCACACTACACCACAACTTGTTACGTTCTGGACGCGCGTTTCGCTAACCAAGTTAGCATCATCAGCAAATGATATAAACTTTTATATTATATAGTTTATATCATCTGCTGATGATGCTAACTTGGTTAGCTCCAGAACGTTTGTGGTGTAATTAACGAATTACAGGTTCCAAACTTAACATTGCAATTTGGAGCAAGCAATGTTCTAAAAATACGGGATCCCTCTTGTAAGTAATGTTCTAAAAAGAGGGATCCCTCTTTTTGGAACTACCGAATTACAAAAAGCTGAGAAACAAATTTTTGTGAATGTAAAGAATCACCATGGTTTAATAAAAAAGTTATAAAAAAATTATTTTAATATTAATTCCTTAATGAAGCAGATATTTAAAATACCTTTCTTCGTAAAATTAGCCCAGGAATATGCTGCTAAATGTAAAGTACTTAATTAGATAATCACTCTATATGTTTGCTCTAATATCTAATTACCAAAGTGTAAAGAAAACAGATTTTACATTTCTTTCCTTCCATATAATGTTTTAAAATATTTTTAAAGATATGGTTCACGTGCATCAGAATGAGGATTACTATTTCAATTTACGCGTAGCACTTAAAACAGATTATTTTGCATGACAGTGTAGTGTTTCTCGTTTCGCCGTTACTGTTTATATACCCATTAGTGGAGAAGTTGGAAAAGGCAGCAGTGCATGTTTTATGATTAAATTTGTATTAGTATGCTGCTGTAATCTAAGGGCATGTTGTTAAATTACACATCTTAAGTTAATTTAATATGTATTATTCATAATTTATTCAAGGAGCTTTTAATTTTTTTACTATAACTTTTATAGTGATCAACAGTAGTGGCGAAGTGGAGTGGAGACCGTGGAGAAGGCAGCGTGCCTTTAAATTTGTATAAGTATGCTGCTGTAATCTAAGGACATGTTGTTAAATTACACATGTTAATTTAATATTTATTATT
Organism: Kuschelorhynchus macadamiae; assembly: GCA_030620095.1. NCBI lineage: Eukaryota > Metazoa > Arthropoda > Insecta > Coleoptera > Curculionidae > Kuschelorhynchus > Kuschelorhynchus macadamiae. Next base: position 771,086 of record JAUTXW010000512.1, on the reverse strand, counting down.
CAGGATTTATTCAAGGAGCTTCTAAATGTTTTATTATAACTTTTATAGTGTACTGTTATATCGAGTTATAAAATATGTTTAAAAAACCATGGTTCTTGGGATTATCTCGTGTCAAATTAGAATTACTATACGACGTTTCGCCTTCAATCGCATGAGGCGTCTTTAGGGATCTTTACTCCACGAGATATGAACACTGAATGAGGTCGGAGAGATTCAGGTGGGCTTTTATATTCGACTTGTGCTCGCCGAACCTTGACCTTGTGTTAAGATCAGTTTCCACGTGTGATGTAGACCGTAACCCGTATCTCTAAAGAAATTTTTTGTATGTATTGTAATATTTCAATAAATTCCCTAATGTTTCCTTTATAAAATCCTGGAATCAATATTAGAACCTTGATTTCATTTACATTTATAATATGGCCAGTGTTATCGTGGTGTTTAGCTACGGCAGATTGGACAATTTGGTTCTTTTTGATACATTGTTTATGTTCCTTAAGCCTAGTTGATATCGAACGTCTTGTTTCTCCCACATACATTTCTCCACAGGAACAAAGAATTTTATATACTCTTTCTGTTTGGAAAGGTACAATATCTTTCGGGGATTGCATTGCCCAATCTTCTTATATCTTCTCTTATCTTCTTAACAGAAGGAGTATATAAAATTCCTTGCTCATGTGGAGAAGTGTATGTAAAACTACTGTTGCTTAATATATAAAATCAGTCAACGGAATATTATGATTTATTAACATTTCATCATTTTTTGGGGAAAGTCGATTCCGTTTTTCCTCAAACACGTTACCCCCTCCTAAAAATGTCACTCACTGAGTTTTGTTTCAACCAGCTGCTCAAATTTTGCTCGATATTTTGATTTCAAATTTTTCGCCAATTACTATCGCAGGCTTTATCTTTCAATACTAAACTTGAAAACGCACATCTACCTTCATCCGTACTTCCCCGACGAACAGCGCGGCGTGACGCCAAAAAAAATCGACAATCCTTTAACCCTGAAATGCGTATTTTAAACACAACTGTGCCGGCAAGTGACGCTGGTTAGGATCGGCGTAACTTCCCGATTTAGATAGTAGTTTTGTTGATTTTTTTAATAGCCGGATTTTATTCGACCGAATACTCTATCCGGCCGGATATTACTTTGCTGAAAATTAGGTTTGGCCGAATACTGAAAAATTCTATTCATGACTAATGTCCATTAATTAACGACTAGTTTTGTTTAATTTGGTTCAATAAATAAACGGATGTAATATGCTCACGGTAATTATTGCTATAAATATTCATGCAAGCTCAATTAATTTCAACAGTGTACCTTAGGTGATTTTGAGATTTTCAAAAAAATATGTTTTTCAAATCTTTTCCTCGTAATGTTCAGGAATACGCTGGTAAATGAATGTACTTATTTAAAAAGCATACTGTATCACCTGTTATAGTATCTAATTACAACAGTATAATTGAATAATAATGAGAAATGCTTCATTTTAGGTGCAGCATTTAAAATACATTAATTTACTTAAAAGCGTAATGTTTCTATTATTTCCATTATCGTTTTGTTTTCCTCCTAGTAGTGAACTTGGAAAGGCAGTGTGTATGCTTTTTGCTTAAATCTGTATTAGTACACTGCTGAAATCTAAAGACAACTCGTTAATTTGATATTTATTATTAAAGTTTTATATAGTCAAAAGCAGTGTTATCGTGCGGGTCATACGATTTATCAACGACAAACTTTTTAATTTTGTTTTTCTTTTATTACGTGTAATCATATCCTCCACTTAAAATCAGGAAGATGAATTACGTAGACCTATGATATTTTCATATGAAATAAGAGGATAAACATATAAATACCAGCAGTTGCAAAAGTCTTTGAGCGATGTCACTTCAAAGTCAGATTGACAAGTCAGTGACAAAATGAGTAATAGAAAACAATTTTCGGGTTTTTTTTGCATCTACAAGCGAAAAAAATGGTATCAAATCTAATAAAATATTACGAAAATGATTTATCCAAACAGTACAAAAGCTCTGGGGATCATACACACACAGAAAATTGTGCACACACAAAACACACACAATTTACTACCGAACACAGATAAAGAAATGTACACAAAACACACACTAAAGACAGAAGACTTAAGTGACAATTTAAAAATCGTATATATACACACACACACACACTGTATTTTTATGCACAGTTGCCACATATAGCAACTCAGCATATCCAGTTTTTAAAGAAATACACAGAAAATGTTAATTCAAAATTTAGAAAAGTGGTATTTTTAGACAGACTTGGATATTTTCAAAAGTGGTTTGAAATCACAGGACACACAAAACACACATTGGTTCATCATTTTGTGCACAACATTTCTCCCAGTAAACATCCGAAAGTATGGACACCAGCAACTTTTTGCAAAAGTGGTTAAAAGTTTTTTAATTTCTGGACAATCTACATTCAAAAATCTTAAATAAACAACCTGCGAAAAAAGTGATATTTATGACTTTATCAAATCTGAAACTAGATTTTTTGTAAAAAATCTATTAAAAAACCAACAATATATGCAAACAAATATTACTGCGGGTCAATTTATCAACGACAAACTTTTTAATTTTGTTTTTCTTTTATTGGGTGTATATCAGAAAATTGTGCATTAAAATCAGGAAGATGAATTACGTAGACCTATGATATTTTCATATGAAATAAGAGGAAAAAAATTTTCACACAAGTTTCTGTACATTTCTTATACCGATTCTCACACTTTTGCCACTGGCTCCTGCAAAAGTCTTTGAGTGATGTCACTTCAAAAATTTTTAGATTGACAAGTCAGTGACAAAATGAGTAATAGAAAACAATTTTCGGGTTTTTTTTGCATCTACAAGCGAAAAAAATGGTATCAAATCTAATAAAATATTACGAAAATGAAAATTCACCGGCCAATATCCAGGAGACAGTAGCAAAAGCTCTGGGGATCGGTATAAGGACTGTGCAGAAAATTGTGCATGAAAAAGGGCATAATTTACTACCGAAGAAGATAAAGAAATGTACACAAAAAAAGCTAAAGACAGAAGACTTAAGTGACAATTTAAAAATCGATGTTCGTAATGTAATTTACGATTTATACACATCAAAAAATAATATAACCCTTCAAGTTTTAAAAGAAGCTTTAAAAAATCGAGGTATATATATAAAAAGGACTGTAATCGAAGATTTTTATGCGAGTTGCCACATATAGCAACTCAGCATATCCAGTTTTTAAAGAAATACACAGAAAATGTTAATTCAAAATTTAGAAAAGTGGTATTTTTAGACGAGACTTGGATATTTTCTAATGGAAGTGGTTTGAAATCTTGGCAGGACGAGTCTGTAAAAAGTATCAAGAGAAAAAAGGGATGTGGGACGGGAAAACGGTTCATCATTTTGCATGCAGGTTCTTCAACAGGATTTCTCCCAGGTGGAAGTTTACTGTTTTCTTCAACATCCGAAAGTATGGACTACCATGATAATATGAACTGTGAACTGTTTGAAAAGTGGTTAAAAGAACAACTGATTCCAAATTTAGATGCTCCATCTTTAATCATTCTGGACAATGCATCTTATCATTCAAAAATCTTAAATAAACAACCTGCTTCATCCTGGAAGAAAAGTGATATTTATGACTTTATCAATATGCTGAAACTAGAATTTTTTGTAATGGCAAAATCTATTAAAAAACCAACAATATATGCCGTAGATGAAATATTACGGGAAAATGGACATGAGGTTTTACGACTGCCGCCATACCATTGCCAGTTTAACTCAATAAAATTAATATGGGCTGGGGCAAAATCATATTACAAAAAACACGTCAATGGTCTTACATCAGATGAAGTGCAAATTGTTTGGCAAGATTCATTAAATTATTTTACGCCGGAGTACTGGAAGAAATCTGTTGAACATACGGAGAAATTATTATGAGATTGGTGGAATCGAGAACGAGTTCTAGATGTCGCGATAGCACCAATGATCAGTGCGCCATTTGAGGGCGACCCAGAAGATGAGGACTTTTTAAGTGATGATGATATTTTTTAGTCTATAATATTAAAATATTTCTGAAGGATTATATCAGATATATTAGGATATATTAGCCTTTGACGTGTATAAATCGTAAATTGCATTATGAATATACATTTTTGCACTGTAACTTAAGTCTTTTGCCTTTGGATTTTTTCGTGTACATTTCTTAATCTTCTTCGGAAGTAAATTATGTTTTTTTTTTCATGCACAAGTTTCTGTACATTTCTTATACCGATTCTCAGAGCTTTTGCCACTGGCTCCTGGATATTAGCCAGTGCATTTTAATTTAAAAATTTTTATTAGATTTGACACTATTTTTTTGCTAACTTTTTTAGTACATTGTAATTTCGGCATCTAGAGACCCTTAAACGTAAAGATCTGAAAAAATCTCACGAGGGAAGTAATAACTAATTATCTTGTGTTTTTAACAGAAGTGTATAATATTTTTGCAAAATAAAACTTTTTTGTCATCACAATACAAAAAAAAAGTTAAGTTTTCTTTGCACAGAGGTGGCCCGCATTTAAATAAATGACACTGTATCAGTGGTTAGATTTTTAGGTCAAGCGGGGCTTATAATTTTTGGTGATTGATAAAAAAATCTCACTTTCATTAAGTGGCTGTATAAACAGAACATATCCTGAATGTTCCACTGATTCGAACCGCCTTCTAACTTTATTAAGGCGCTTGCCATTTTGTGTATTTTTGTTTTTGCCAACCAAAAAATTTTAACCAAATACATATTTAGCGAATTTTCTTATAATCTTTCGGCATTTAATATATAAAATAATATTAAGTGGTTATCTTAATAATATTGCGTAATATAATAAAAAAAACTCTTTTCTTTCTCCCTGTATATTTGTAAATAACCCATCGAGAGTTAATAGTATGATTAGTATGATTCAAAGCACATAAAATAAACCTTATTTATAGCAATATAGAGCGAAATAGGCTGAACCAAATATAGACGTATTATACATTTTTGAAAAAAGGAAAATAAGTTCTGTGCAAATATCAGCAAAAACATAGGGTGATATATTTAAAAAAATGAAGTTGGTATCAGTACCGCATTGTTGGACCACCCTGTATGCGAAAAAAAATGTTACTTGGCGGATCACCTCAAACCCAACAATTTTTGTATTTAAAGTTTTTTGTATCTGTTTAAATAAAAATAGGAAAAATTGTTAAATTGTAAAAATACACCATATAAAAATTATATGATTATTTATTAGCTACTATTTCGCTAAACCATCAACCAATGAAAAATTATTGTGAAAGTAGAGAATGTAAATAATATCAAAGCGCCCCAACAATAAAAGTTCTTACTTTAAAGTTATTGTTCAGTTGTCACTAACTCTATCGTACTTTATGTTTTAAAGAATAATTTTTGGTGACCAATAGGTTCCAATTTCTCACCAAGTTATAGCAACGTTGTCAATCGACACTAGTTTTTAGAACTTTAATGATACTTGGAATTGTATGTCTGATTTTTATTTTGGTTAAATTAACTGGATAGAAAATTAACCGAAATATACATATATTGCATGCACAATCGTCTACTATTATAAGAGTTATTATATTGTCCAAACAGCCAATTCCTCCGAAAATAATTAATATAGGCACGCTGATTTTTAAACCGAAACTTTGATCCGATATTTTGCAAGAGTTGCGTGTTTCAGTCATTTAATTAAAAAAAATAATTGGACTGTCAGAGGGAGTTTAACAAAAGCAGCACGTTTGAATTTAAAAAAGCATTGGACCTGTATTCCGGAACAACAAAAGGGGTATCTGGAAACAGTTGTTATTAAAAATGCATTATTTAAACGAAAGCCAATTTTTCATAATTAAATGTGTTGAAATGATTAAAGGAATATGATGAATTCATTATAAATTGGTAATTAATGGACCAAAACAGGTTGACGTGGATAAATAGGAATTTAAAAATGTATTTTGTTTATCGAGTTTAGCAAATTTGGGGCTAAAATTCAATTTCAAATATTAACAGGATTTTTAAGTTAAAATAACTAGTAAATAGACGAAAAAAAAAAATTAATTTTTATTTGGGTTATTTATATAGATATTTAAAATCAAATGATTTTCTAAACATTTTAAATTTAATTTGCAGGATGCCTGTTTGTTTTTTAGTATCAAGAATACATAAATAAGACATCCAAAGATTTTATTTCTGATGTGTGTGTTAATAATCTAAGTAATTGATGTTGAATTATTAGTCTCTAATTGGTGTCTGTTTATGCTTTCAACCTTAGAGTAGGAATTAAAGTAGAGTATAAATCACGATAGGGGTATGCGCCAACATGGTTTCCCTATTTTTCACATTCTATCGGCCAATATTTACGATAAAACAAGAAGTGGGGATGGCCCATGTCCAAGCCGTGGATATTTGTTGACAAATGCCAGTGGCGGCGCGAGTTTTCACTTCCCGCATAAGGAAATATCATTAATCGTCAAAAAAATCATCGTTCGGGTTTTTACAGATCTTCATGTTTTTCCATTACTGTCGGTCGGTCGGTCGGTCTGTTCCGGTATAGCTAAAAAATCCACTAACTCTAACTTTAATTTTATTTAATTTTCCACAAAAATTGCGTCTGATACAAAAAAATATTAGTATGAATTCAATATGGCGAAACAAAATGACGACCTGTTAAAATATTTGATCTACGAAAATGAAGAAACGGGCCATGCTTCATTATCGTTGACAAAAGGAAGGATTCTTACCTATTCCTTAATGAGGCAAATAGGCATTTATACAAAGAAATAATCGTTCCCTACTTCAATATAAAAATCAAACCAATAACTTGGGTAAGGTTAAAAGGAAATTAGGTATTTATATATTATTGTACTTTAGTTTTCAGTTATGTTTGCCTTATGTCACTTTGTAATTGTGACATTTAGAAAAAATATTTGTTCAGTTGTTAAAAATGTCATCTTAAACCTGTAACTGTCAAGTTAGACCTTGTCTAAATTTAATCCTCTTTAGTGAATACTATTGTTAGAATTTTAAACTATAACCAATGCTTTTAACACGCTTTTATTGGCTTCCTACTCGTATGTATGTTTGTATGTCTAGTTCAAATCTTATAATGGATTTTTCACCACTTCCATTACCGATTATTTTCGAAAGAAAATTCCAGACTTAAACGGTCATTTTTTTACAAACTCACATTGCCGCACCATAGTTGGGTCAACAAAAGCTCCTAGTTTCGCAATGTCCAAGATAAAGTAAATAAAACTTATTTATTAAATATTTGAAAAATCAATGTTCTTCTAAGGTCACCGCACCTTTAGAACGCTGCTTCTTGAAGTAATGCAAGATATAATTAGAAAATTTGTACCATATCAACAAATACACAATAATACATTAAAACACATGCAATGCTAAGAAAAGCTTGGTATCTAATAAAATATTTTTTAGCAAATTAATTTCTTTAATGTTAAAATTTATTGTAGTTCCACGACCCGCCATTGGTTTTTAAGTCACGCCTGTCACGTGACCCTGTAACGATCTTTACTGTAGACTATTATACTGTTTTACTATAAGGATCTCTTGTCAATGAAAGTGGGATCGTCTAATACGTGGAATTGTCAATCGGGTTCGCCATATCTAACTGAAACTCTTATTATTGGTGTAATCTGATCTGATGCTTTGGGTATTTTAGTTTGTATTTTGTCATTTTGCAATAAAAGTAATTTCTTTATACTGCTTAAAAGCTAATACTGGAAACACATTACTATTCTTTGTATGAAAATTTTATTCCATCATGTTTAAACATATTCACCGTAATATAAATTGGTATAAACATTGGTGTTTCTGGCTAGGCTTGGCATCGTCGCACGATCGACCTTATACTGTGAGGTAATCTTGGCAGTGGCTAAATATGTAAATAATGAACTCTGTTTTTAATCTTACTCTAAGCTTTCAACGGACAAATTTTGTTTAATACTAATATAAATATAATTGAACAGCGCTTACAATTTTTTATTTAAATTCAACGCTACAAAATTTGTTTAAGACAGTATTAAAACTATCTGTTTATTGCGTCTAGGGATTACAATCATAATAGTAGTTTTTACTTCCCTCTTAAAAGGAAGGGGAAGTAGCTAAAAAACTACTTATCCCACTGATTTTGGTCAAAAATGTAGGGCCATATGGGGATGACCTGGTAATATTTTCGGAAAAATCGAATATGGCGAAACAAAATGGCGGCTTAATAAAATATTTAAAAATTCAAAAAATACCTTAATATATTGATTTCAGAGTTTGTGCAATAATTGATTATGGCACGGAGATGAACTGTTAAAATGGTGATAAGAACTCAAGATGGCACAACAAAATGGCGGCCAAATAAAATGTTTGCAATCGTGAAAAAATCATCAAGTTTTACATAATTTTACGTTTAAGCGTCTCTCGAGGCCAAAAAATATGTTTTATCAATTCAGGCTGTCTGTCTGTTGGTTTGTCTATCTGTCTGTCATTTCGCGGTATAGCTTAAAAACTACTTACCCGATTGATTTCAAATTTTGATCACACATTAGGGATCGTATGGGGATGACCTGGTAATATTTTGGTAAAAAATTTAATATAGTGGAACAAGATGGTGGCCTAGTTAAACGTAAAAAAAATATTACTAAAAACTAATTTGAATACAAAATTTACTTCAAATTTTGTACAAAAATCAAGTGTTACATAGGAATGAACTGGTAACATTTTGGCATGTAAGGTTTATAAGGCGGTATGTGTGTGTTACTAAATGACGATGTATCGAAATTGGGTTAAAAATGTCTCTCTTTGCTGACGACACAAGCATAAAATAGAGTGATTTTGATACGTCTTTTATTATTTCCAACGATCTTGTTATGATTAAGGCTTGGTCCGATTTCATTCTGCTTTGCTTCAATGTGAATGAATAAGTCTCATTAAAATGTTTTTGATTTGTTTGTTTACTTAAATCTTTTTGGGTGTCATGTTCCAGCTGCTAGCATAAAATTTGAAAACCATTTTATAGGGGTAATGAACTGTCTGATAGTCCGTTCAAATTATTTATTTTTCTTATGTATTAGATTAAAATCATACATTTTCTTTTTTTAAATATACTTTAATTACTGTACTAGTTCACTTATTTTGCTTGGATAAAGATAATAAAACAGAATTTAAGGTCGCGTAATTTTAATTTCAATGTCATCGAAATGATTCGCCTCGCATATGTATTATTTATTTCTGTATTGTTAAGATCCCGTGGACTCATTAACCGCTTTACGACAATGTTATGTCCTAACGAATGTTATATTTACAATTTATGTATTTGCATTGACCTATCGAAAAATATGATTTTTTTTTCTTTTAATATTCCGTTTTGTTCTTTATTCTTTAAATATTTTTTTTGTTTTTTGTCCATAAAATTGTATCAATTTTCGTGCGGCAATAAAGCATACTTTAGTTAGCTTGTTTGTTTACTGATTTTTTATTACTCTATGACCAGTTTAAATCTTTGCAGTTTCTACGACTGAGAACTTCATAACTGACTCAAAATTCATCCAAGTCACATTATTAGCACTTTAGTAACGAAACAATTCAGTTAATGCTCCCCTGATACTCTATTCATTTTAATTGCCATATACATAAGTGAAAAATCTTACAGGAACATTTAATTAATATTTCATTTATTCCACACCAATTTAATTGAAAATTACTCAATTGGATTTTTGTTATAAAAAATGTAAGCAACCCCATTCTGCCTTCAGTTCCAGGGCTGTCTTTTAATTATTATCCAATCACTTTTAAATAATTTACCTGTCAATCAAGACCTAGTGGTGCTCCAGCGTTTGAAAAAATTCAATTTCCTTTCTTGCATTTTTTATTTCATTTAGAAAAAAAATATTTAGAGAGGCTATCGGAACAGTTTTTGAAGCCCTTTCATTTCAAGCCCTTATTTATCGAAGAGAAAGAACGTCTGCAATAAAAATGTTTTACTTTTATGATTGTAGGAAAGACAGTTTTTTTTCTGTTTAAATAAAGTCTATCTTTTTTCTTGTATTTTCTTTCCTGGCGTCTGAATTTTAGCTCCATTATCTTAGCTAGGCTACAGTGACATTCAGTGCAATTTCTTAATAACTTGTAAATAAAATAGTTGATTTTCGAACTATTTTTTTTACATTTTGTAAATGTTATGTTAACATTTTTGTGTGATCCAAGTTTTAAGACATACTTTTATCTGATATAGACCAGAGATAGATAAAAAATAGACATATTTACATTTTTTTAAACTTTGCCAAGAGCGACAATTTGCAAATCTGAAATAATTTTGATTTTTGGACTTGTTTAATAAATGGGTTCTTAGAAAATACTTTCAATATTTTAATATCTGATTAATTTTTTGAGAATCAAGTAAAATGTCATTTATGTTAAGATGTTTTGTTGTTCCTTTCCCTATATTAACATATTGGTCTAAACAGTAGAGCTTTCTGTTTTTATAATTTGTACTACTTGTTCATGTAAAAGGTCCTTTAAAAACCATTATAGTTATATGAGCTTACATTTATATTTACAGCCATTCTGTCCTGCTGGTATCTCGCGTATTTTTAAAGATAGAGAGTATGCGGTCTTCGCGATAGTGTGTTTTTTTTTAGTAAATCTAAACACTTGTCAGAATTTTCATAGCTCTCTTGGTTTTTGAGATACATAGTGTGGTTCAAATTTAAGTAGCTGAATAGTAATAATTCTCCCTGATTGTAACTTCTTTATTTCTGCCTTTATTTAATCCGCTTTAAAAATATGTATGGTTCTTTTTAATACAAACAAAACATTAATACACTCAAATTGGGAAAATGGTGTAGAGCGTATATAGGATACGTTATTAGTTGTTGAGGTAGGATAAATGCGTTTCTCTTAGTTTTCTAGCTATAGTAAGGGCCTAAAATTAAAACGCAGGCAATTTCTGTGGCGAATATGGTGGTGATAGTCGTAAAAAAATGACGCGCGAGATTCATTAATTTTCAATATATTTTGGTCAAATATATCTGCCAATTTAAATCTCAAAAATTTAATTTTGGACTTTGGTTTAAATAGTAATTATCATAAAATATTTTATTATAAAGAGTGATTCTTTTTGTAACGTGATACTCACAAAAACCAACAAACATCATAGCTAAATATTTATAGGGGAGATAAAAATAAACAATGGCGTTCTAGTGGATTTTTACTTTGAAGTTAACTGCATTTCTTTGCTGAGAAAATTATTTAACTTCAAGCGTCTACGACTACCCCTATAAGTTTTTGTAGTTTTGGATTCTTTAAATGCGTAGCTGTCACTTATACTTAATTACTTTGAAGTCTTGAACACTAACGTGGTACGAATAAAGTTATCTACCATAACCATTTGTTTCGTTTAATTTTTTGTTTCCTTAAAATACCGTTGTAGTTTTGTTCAGGTATGACATAACCAAGTTAAGATGTTTTTATTTTTCTATAAAATGTGGATGACTGACGAAAACTACTTTTTTTTCTTATGGGACGTGACGCTATTGCAACTCGTAGGTTATCGTCTACAACACATATAAAACTAATTGAGATTGACAAGTTCGGACCGAATATAATGAAGTTTAACGGCTGTATACCAAATTACAGTGCCATTATAAGGACGGTGGTGACAATAGGGTAACCAATTTTTGATTGGTTCGGCCATATTGCTGCGAGACTCGTTTTGTTTACTTTTGCCTACGTGGGTTTTTTATGGGGTTTGTTCTTTTAGTGCAGCCATGTCAAACATGCGGCCCAGTGAGCATTTTTCTGCGGCACAAATCACTTTTGAAAACAGCCAGATAATGCGGCCGCGAACAAGTTGAAAACCGTTTTTGAAAGAGTTTTGCAACAACGATTGGTGTAATGAAATGTACAATTGTACAGGGTGTTCCAGCGAGGACTGAACAGGGACCTATTTTCGACCTTCCTTGTATTTTGGAAAAATTCAAAATAGCCAATCGATGTATTTTTTCTTGTAGAATCCAAAAATATCATCGAAAATATATTTGAACCAGAAACAAAGGAGTTACGCTATGCAGGTGTTTTTTAAATGGAATGTATCGTTTTTTATACGATTTTTGGAAAGAGTGATTTTTTTTATGTCCGTTCTGATTAAAAGATTTGATTTTGCGATAGCTGTTTATATTACATTTTAATGTTTTACAAACTAAAATTTTAGCTTCACCTGTTTAAAATATACGATAGGTTGGTATAGGTGATCAAGGTAAAATGACGTTTGAATAATTATTGTCGAAGTCTTCACCTAAAAAATATATATTTGACTCTGATCGAAATGAAATACTCTTTGGACGAGAGACTACAGATTGTTATGCTATTTTACAAGTGCCAAGAAAATGCAAGAGAAGCAAGAAGAAGATTTATTGCAAATTTTCATAGAAATATATCCATCAATACAATTCTAAGGATAAAAAACCTATTTGAGGAAAATAAAACTCTACATGATAGAAAAAGAAATATCCAAAGAAGAAGAAATCGAGACCAGGCCATTATAAATTATTTACAAGTTAATTCAACCAAATCTATTTCGGATGCAGTTCGGAAAGTTCAGTACGGTGGCGGTGTAAGGCGCAGAAGAGTTACCCGAGGGACTGTTCACAGGACTCTGAAAATTCATAAATTTAGGCCTTTTCGTATCCTTCCACTTCAGCACCTAACACCGGCGCAAAAAGAACTTCTCTTCCAATTTGTTTCTCAAATGGTAATTCGGCAAGAAAACGAAGACCCTGATTTATTCAAAAATATTGTGTGGACCGACGAAGCTACTTTCACAACATCGGGATTATTCAACAGACATAATAGTCACCACTGGGCCGTTGAAAATCCAAAAAAGTTCCAGACTATTAAATTTCAAGGGAGGAATTCTATTCATGTTTGGTGTGGGATAAAAAACAATAAAATTTTGGGACCAATATTTTTTAACGGGACTTTAAATGGGCACAGATATTATGAGTTTTTAGAAAACGAAATTGAAAATTTTTTGGAAGACTTACCATTGTCAGAATTTCAGAATTTAATTTAGAAATTAATGCCGTGCATGATGTGGTTCATTTTTTAAATCGGCGCCATAACGAATGGATAGGGCGAAATGGAACATATGCTTGGCCGCCCAATAGCCCCGACCTCTCAGTTTTGGATACATTTCTTTGGGGCCATTTGAAGAACGTCGTATACAGACAACGAAACGAAAATATTCAAGAGATCATGGGAAAAATTGTCGATGAAATAAACCGCCTTAACCAGGAAAATCATATTTTTACAGCAAGTTTAGAAAGGCTACAAAGGGGTTATCGATGTTGTTTCGAGAAAAACGGCGGTCACATTGAAAACTTATGTTATTAGTAGTTTTATTTTATTATTTAATAATTATTTTTTATTGAATTTCTTTTTTTATCATGTAAAGTTTTATTTTCCTCAAATAGGTTTTTTATCCTTAGAATTGTATTGATGGATATATTTCTATGAAAATTTGCAATAAATCTTCTTCTTGCTTCTCTTGCATTTTCTTGGCACTTGTAAAATAGCATAACAATCTGTAGTCTCTCGTCCAAAGAGTATTTCATTTCGATCAGAGTCAAATATATATTTTTTAGGTGAAGACTTCGACAATAATTAAATTAATGTCAATTTTTATTGACAAAGCATTCAAACGTCATTTTACCTTGATCACTTATACCAACCTATCGTATATTTTAAACAGGTGAAGCTAAAATTTTAGTTTGTAAAACATTAAAATGTAATATAAACAGCTATCGCAAAATCAAATCTTTTAATCAGAACGGACATAAAAAAAATCACTCTTTCCAAAAATCGTATAAAAAACGATACATTCCATTTAAAAAACACCTGATGCATAGCGTAACTCTTTTGTTTCTGGTTCAAATATTTTTTCGATGACATTTTTGGATTCTACAAGAAAAAATACATCGATTGGCTATTTTGAATTTTTCCAAAATACAAGGAAGGTCGAAAATAGGTCCCTGTTCAGTCCTCGCTGGAACACCCTGTACATAGTGCCATCTATGTTCAGGAAGATGAACTACACATACTCAACCCAAAACCTAAAGCCAAACGTTATCTGGCTTCTTCCATGAAACAAAAACACAGATGACGCTATCTGAACATTCTGGAAGGAACTCGAGAAATCACAATCCGTATATAAGCCGTGTTCGATTGAGTTCAGTCGTTCAGTGTTTAGTCAGTTATGAGTCAGTTGTGATAGAGTTTCGAGTTGAGTTGCGCACTTATTGTTACAATTTATTTCGGATACAGTTTTTAACATGTCTTTTTCAAAATCAAGTGGAAGAAAGAGGAAACTTGTAGATAAGCATCGTATCTTTCAAGAAAAGTGGGAATTAGAGTTCTGTGAAGTGGAAAAAAAATACAGGCATGGTCAGAAACGAAAAGTTAAATAAGTTAAAATCACGGTTGAAAGATCAGCAGCTTATGTTTACACGTCCAAAGCAAGAAAATGAATCTGTCCTTCAAGCGAGCCACGTACTGTCGGAGTTGATCGCGAAACACTCAAAACCATTTGTTGAAGGTGAATTTATAAAAGAGTGCCTTGTATAAGACGCGGAAATTGTAAGTCCCGGGAGCGTGAAGGCATTTCAAAATATATCCTTGTCCCGGAGTACTGTCGCTGAAAGAGTTACTGAGTTGGCTGCCAATATAAGTGATCAGATAAAAACAAAATCAGACTCTTTCATTGCATTTTCTATTGCCTATGACGAAAGTATAGATGTGTGTGATGTGGCGCAACTCGCTGTTTTTCTTCGTGCGGTTGATACAGATATCAATGTGTATGAAGAATTACTGGAATTAGTACCATTGCATGATACAACAACTGGGAAGGATATTTTCCATGCTGTTTATGGACTTCTGCAAAAGTACAATTTAGATTTATCAAAACTGTGTTCCGTTGCAACAGACGGAGCTGCTTCAATGACTGGAGTACAAAATGGCTTCTTTAAAATATTATAGACAAAGATCAGATAAACGGGAAGTGACAAACCAGATTTTCATCATATTCATTATATAATACACCAAGAAGTTTTATGCTCAAAAGTGATCAAGTTGGAAAGTGTTTTAAAGTCAGTGAAAAAAATTATAAACTTCAGAAGGTCACAAGGTCTTAATCAGCGACAGTTTTCTGCATTTTTACGTGATTTAGAAAGTGAGTACCCTGGTTTACCATATTATGCAGAGGTGCGATGGCTTTCGTGTTCTATGGTACTCGACCGGTTTTGGAAACTCAAAAAAGAAATACGCATTTTCATGGAAACAAAAGGAGAAGATTATGCGATATACCTTTTTGACAAGATCTTTCATTTATGGTAAATACCACAAAACACTTGTCGGACTTAAATACGAAATTGCAAGGACCACGTCAAGTTATTACAGATATGCATAATCATAAATAGTTAGCAGAGGATAATCTGTCACATTTTCTGACTTGTAAGGCGTATCAGGAAAGCACAAGTGTCCCAATATCATACAAAATATATTCAGAGAAAATGAGAAGCTTTCTGGCACAATTTGAGAAGCGTTTTCAGGATTTTAGGACCTAAGAAAACAATTGTTCTCTATTTCCTGGTCTTTTCAATATCGATATTGATAAAGTTCCCCCTCACTTGCAAATGGAAGTAATTGAGATTCAGTGTTAGACCCATTTAAAATTTTTTAAGTACTTGCCTGTTCAATACCATTAAATGAGAAAATTTGCCTGTAAAATCCTGTCAATGTTTGAAAGTACCTATAAGTGTGAACAACTATTTTCTTTGATGAAAGGAAACAAATCTCCCGCAAGATCGCGAGTGACGTACGCACACTTGGACGCAGTTTTAAAAGTTATTTCCGTCGATAAATTCGCGCCACAAATAGACACCTTAATTAAAGACAAAAGATGTCAAATATGTGGCAAAAGAATTTAATGTTTGTAGTTTTTTGTAATGTTCTTTTTATTTAATAAACAGACTTGTCCTATAATAGTACTTTTTCTCAAGATTTTCAGTAGTTTGTCTTCTTTAAGATAAGGTTTTGTGGCCCACCTAGTCGATGGTCTTCATGCTTTTGGCCCACCAGTGACTTTGAGCTTGACATGGCTGGTTTAGTGTTTTGCTGTAAAAGACAATATTGTTTCATGTTTCAGTGTATGTTTTACTTTATTCAGCACCCCAATTTGAGATAGAGGCTCTCAAAGATTAGCATGGAAGAAACTTTATTTTGTAAGCCTTCTTCAGTACATACTGCATTACCAAAGTCACTTGGGAGACAACTGTCATTAATCACTTGCACAAACATTGTTATTTGTTAAAAATCTAAATTGAAGAGTAAGTTTTTACTTAACAGTTCGCATAGATTATAAGAGTAAAGCATTAACATATCCCTACATTTACAATCGACGCTGACCGAGGTTGTCAGTATAAAGTAAATTTCGAATTTTTTCTGTATCATATTACTCTTTGTAAACTGAAATTAATAACACTGGTTAACAAAATTAAACTTTTTTCTTGCCACACGAACTAAATAAGGTACACTATATAAAACTTTTTACGCTCAATTCAAATATGTTTTCAGATTTTTTCCATCACGCATAGTTTTATAGTGACAAGGCCATTAATTTTTGAAATATATATATATATATATATTTTTTTTTTCATAAATAAGCATACAAGAACGTCAGTTGTACAATAAAAAATTGTCCTCAAAATGTAGTTACTTGGCATTTTCGCTTGTATTTGGCTTCAGGTATAACCCTCTTGAGTGTCCAGCAATAGTCTGCCAACATACTGGGACTCCACTTCCCCTGGTAACGCTTTTCCATAGTAGAGATATCCTGATGGAATCTTCCTCCATGCTCGTCACTGACTGCCCCAAGATTTTTCGGAAAAAAATCCAAGTGTGAGTGCAAAAAATGGATTTTTAAACTCATGTTACATCCCATTTTTTGATAGCAATTTAAAAGATCATTTACAATTTCCTGATAGTTTTCTGATTTGTAATTTCCCAAAAAATCGGTGCAAATCCTGGTAAACGATAGCCATGCTTTTTTTTCAAATGCATTGAGTTCTGAAATAAATTTGTCATCCTTAAGGAGTTCTCTGATTTGGGGTCCTACAAATATACCCTCTTTGATTTTTGCTTCGCTGATTTTAGGAAACTTATTTCTTAGGTACGCGAATCCATTACTCTCTCTATCCATACCTTTAACGAAATTTTTCATTAAGCCAAGCTTAATATGCAAAGGGGGTAGTAAAATTTTCCTAGGATCTACAAGGGGAGGATTTACAATGTTCTTATTCCCTGGAATCAAAGATGTTCTTTCTAGCCATACTTTCTTTGTGTAATGGTTTTTCTTGTCTCTGCTGTCCCACTCACAAAGGAAACAACAATACTTTGTGTAACCAAGTTGCATTCCGAGTAGAAGTGCTACAACTTTCAAATCACCAGATATGGCCCACTTAAAGTCTTTATAATTAATTTTGTCCAACAGAAGTTTCATGTTGTCATATGATTCCTTCATATTGGTAGCATGAACCAAAGGAACGGACGGAAACCTGTTTCCATTGTGCAGTAGAACCGCCTTCAAGCTGACTTTGGACGAATCGATGAACAATCGCCACTCATCTGTTTTATATTCATGCTAAAGTTCCCGCATTACAGATATAACATCATGACAGAACACTATTCCATCTTCAATGGAAAAGAAGTCACTGAATTGCTGGTGACGACTACGATAAAACGAAACTTTAGTTTCCTTCTGAAGGAGATTCCAATTCTTTAACCTAGAACCTAAAAGTTCGGCTTGCTTCTTAGACAAGTTTAAATCTCATACAAGATCGTTCAGATCCCCTTGACTTAACCAATGTGGCTTATTTGAAAAATGACCTGGGTCAAATAGCGGATCAGATTGCAAATTTGTTTCTGCCCTGTTTACTTCTAAAACATCTTCCGACTCATCATCACTCAGGATCATATGCTCCGGAGGCTGTGGTACAGGTAGCTGATCACTGTGAGGTACTGGTCTTATTGCCGATGGTAAGTTTGGATACTTGACAGTGTGTTTGGATTTTGATGTTATTCCAGTTATATTTGTTAAACAGAAATAACAATCCGAGCTATGATCTTTAGGTTCTCGCCAAACCATAGGAATAGCAAATGCCATATGACGAGTTCCTTTTGCCCAGGCTGTGAGAGTTTTAACACAAGTAACACAACAAATATGGGGGGCCCAAGGTTTATCTTGATCTCCTATTTTACAGCCAAAGTACTGTTCGTAGCATTTTTTAATCAGAGGTGTAAATGAACGTTTAACTCACCGCAGATATAGCAGAAACTGTTTGGGTGATTTACACAATTTCTAGGCATTTTGTGAAAACACGGTATTTTGGTATACACCAAAAATAAAACACAACTGAATAGTTCTAAATTCCGGATTGCACACGAGACACGATAAACGCGCTTGGTAAGGTCTAACAAACGACTAAGCCGTTGGACTGATTGACCGTCATAGGTGTATAAAATGGCTACGTGTCGTCGGCAGCAGCGGCGGCATAGACTATATTATATTACCTGTATAATAAAATGTTCTCTTATCTGAACTTTATTATGCTAAATATATAATAAAAACAGGTAGTGTACTGCAAAATTAAGTATTTGTGCACTATATTGAGCTGCTACCTGTATTATAATTTAATATACTACCTGTATTATATTTTATACTGGAATATAAAACCTGTGGGTGATAGAAAAATTCTAAAAATATATTTGGTTTCAGCGCACAAAAAAACACCAAAAACAGGTAATTTTTTTTCTGTGGCAAATTTCTTGTTAACCAGTGTAATAATTTTATTAATTAACCTTTTAGCTGATCCAATTTTCTTATATTAATGTGATAAAGTAGATTAATTTAGTCATATTTAGAAAACCCTATCTCCGTAACCTCAAGTATAAGAGGTAATAGTTTCCTTGTAGTAAATAATTACTGTAATTCATTACTGTAATTCTTGCTTCTAGGTTGCAACCGAAGAATAAAGTCTGGTAATAGACAGTTTAAAGT
The DNA here is from genome assembly GCA_030620095.1 of Kuschelorhynchus macadamiae. Classification (NCBI taxonomy): domain Eukaryota; kingdom Metazoa; phylum Arthropoda; class Insecta; order Coleoptera; family Curculionidae; genus Kuschelorhynchus; species Kuschelorhynchus macadamiae. The sequence goes on along the minus strand of JAUTXW010000512.1, from coordinate 751,918 downwards.
AACATTAGACGATAACTTTTTCTACTATGCAACGACTCGATTTACTTTATAGTAATACCTCATAGGAGTACATTTGGACGTAATGAAGTTGTCGCTGCAAGGTTCAGGAAGGTTCTGATATTTAAAAGGTTGTAATTTAGTAAACAGATTAGAAGAAGTAACTTTGAAAACATACTATTATGTCACTGAAAAGAAATGACAACCTTGGAGTCAATTTTGTAAGTATTTGCTTGGCAGTAGTAATTATATAATTACTTTACATAGGAAATTACTATAAAGTATTATTCGCAGTAACAAATACATATATAATACTTAAAAACGCGTAACCCAAAGTGTTTATTGATATATAGTAGGATTATTAGTAAAAATACGTAAAAACCCTTAAAGAGTAGTAATGGAAACAGTTATAGCTACTTTAGTGCCAGCTGGGCAAACACATATGTTTTTTTTAATGGAACACCCTGTATATTATTTTTTATATTTATTAGAAATTATCCCAAAAATATGTATTTCTACTTATTTTGAAAGACAATAACTCATTTACTAATCTATTAAAAACCCCAATGCAAACATTTGGGACAATGTTTTTTAAACATATTTTTATATTTTATATATATACAATTTGTAACTATATTAATATTTGACGAGTGAGCACATGCTGGATAACATAATAAAATAGACTCTAGAAATGTGCGAGAAAACTGTCAGATTTAAAATTATTCGTAGGCCATTCTAGAGATCCAGTACTTTAATAAATTCCGATATTTTTGTTACTTTATTAACAGTCTGTTTACTCTATTGATGATAAAATTATTAAAATTTGCTTGTATACAACTTAGCAAGAATTACCTACACTAAAAATATGCGAGATACTTAGCAAATGTTTCGAAAATGAGATACCCTGTACTGTTATAAAAAGAAAGTACAAAAACGCGCGCGACGCTTTTAAAACTGTTACAAATAAATAGTAAAAACTAGTCCGACTCAAAAAGTGACCATCATAAAGTTAATGGTGTAGTTATCATATTTAGGTATGTAACTATGGTCAAAGGTAAGATGGTAAATAAATTTATTGACAAAGTAATACATTAAAAACCAATTACCTTCAAGCCTTTAGGGGTTTCCTATCAAATATGCGACATTTAACCTTACGAAGTTATTTTTTTTAATTGTATGTTTAAACAAACTAAGTAAATATTTTATGTTTCGATTCCTTCATCCTTCGGATTCGGGATTTTTTTCACTTATTGACCAAGCTGCACTCTTGCTTTTATTAGGAAAATAAGTACTCAACCTTTGTACCGCCAATTATTTTTTATCGTAGTTTCTTTTAACAAGCCATGGTTTACAATGCAGCTAGCAAGGTCGAAAAAAAAATGGAACCAAGTTGCAAAAATTCGTTTTTTACCAAGAATTGGCAGAGATTTGGATTGGTCCTCAGGGACAATATCAGATAGCCCATCATGATTTCTTCTTATTAAGTGACAATAAAAAAAAGCACGAAATACTTTTTAGACTTCTTTGCTTCACAAAAAGAACTAAGGACGATTTAAGAGACATTCGTAAGAACGTAACTTGGAAGGAACACGAACACGAACAGAAAATAGTATATGTATGTATTTATGTTATTATTCAACCGATTTTAACAAAGTTTTTTTTCCTGATAGATCAGTCTTTCTACTTTCTGAAGCCCTAGGCAGAGCTGAAAATTTTGTTGTATTGTATCGGGAAAACTAAAAGGTACGCGAACTTGTACATAAACCAACATTTAATATGACTGCCAAAAAGAGACGGGGCATGCAAATTTAATTTTTTCATATCCTATGGGTACGTAAAGTTCTACTGTACCACATCACCGAGTTTGAAACTTTATTTTTCAATACAGGGTGAATAAATAGATATACACTTAATACAGGTAGATATAAGGTCCAAATGGTTTATTTTACATTTCAGGACAAAGTTACAGATTTTTTTTCAGAGATGTTGCCTATTAAATAAAAACACTAATAAGCAGTTAATATAAATGGATTTTTATTACCGAACATACAAAAGAAACTATATCAAAGCGACAAGGCGACAGAAAAGATTAAAAAGCAATTCAATGAAATAAAACGATAACGTAACACAAAACTTAGTAGTCTGTTGGTCCTCCACCAGGTATAATACATTGCTCATTTTCTTCTTGGCGTGTTTTCAATTAGGTTGTTTATATAGTGGTGTGGAATTGCATGCCATTACTCCACAGCGGCTTCAATAAGGCTGGGAAAACTTGCAAAAAATTAATTTCTTCTCCTTACGCGCCTTCCTAATATATCCCAAGCATTTTCGACTGGATTTAAGTCAGGCGATCGCGGAGCCCAGTCCAAACTTGATATTCCTTCTACTTCTTTATATTCGTTCACTGCTCTCGTTCTATATGCGGTAGCATTATCATCCATGAATAAAAAGTTTGGACCTACAGCACCTCGTTACGTGCGAACAACCGGGTTCAGGATATGTTCTATGTAAATTTGACCAGTCATCGTTCTGGATATAGATATCAAGGGCGTTTTATTATTTTACATCATCCCACCCCAAAACATGGTTGTACCGCCTTGATATGGTAGCACTTCTCTATAGTTGACAGCCTTGGCTTCTAGTCGTTACATATACCAAGTAATAAAAAAATATTAGTAAAAAAAATTATTAAATTAAGCAACATTGTTTAGGGAAGTTAAAATTAGAAGTACATCTCTAGGTATACAAAAATGTTCAATGGCTAAGTATATTTTTAATTAACCATATTTCTTAGTTATGAAAAAATTAAATCTGCATGCCGCGTCTCCTTTTGGAAGTCATATTAAAGTTTGGTTTATTTACAAGCTCACGTAACTTTTAGTTTTCCCGGTACAATGCAAAAAAATTTTCAACTCTGCCTAGGGCTTCAGAAAGTATAAGTACTAACCCATCAGGAAAAAAAGTATATTAAAATCGGTTGAACAATAACAAAAATATATGCATTTGAAATTAATGTTAAAAATCAGCGATGCATTATAAGTGTTAACTAGTGTTGTTGACTTGTGTCCTGGAATGTAAAATAAACCATTTGGACCTTATATCTACCTGTATTAAGTGTATATCTTTTTATTCACCCTGTATTGAAAAATAAAGTTTCAAACTTGGTGATGTGGTACAGTAGAACTTTACGTACCCATAGGATATGAAAAAATTAAATTTGCATGCCCCGTCTCTTTTTGGCAGTCATATTAAATGTTAGTTTATGTACAAGTTCGCGTACCTTTTAGTTTTCCCGATACAATACAACAAAATGTTCAGCTCTGCCTAGGGCTTCAGAAAGTAGAAAGACTGACCCATCAGGAAAAAAAGTATATTAAAATCGGTTGAACAATAACAAAAATATATGCATTTGAAATTAATGTTAAAAATCAGCGATGCATTATAAGTGTTGACTAGTGTGGACAAATTAATTGGCTATTTGTGACTTTCCACTTTGTTTGAATTTCGCCTTTGCTAGCAGAATTGGATTTTTCGTTTAAAAATTTAAGCCAAATTATTTTGACCTGATTTTTAGGTAGCACTTTTAATCATCCAATTACCCGTGAATAATTTACCTGTCAATTTTGTTCGGACAGTGACGCCATATCGTTTGAGAAATTTAATTAACCCTTTTTTACCGGTCATTTTACATATAATTGATTATCATTAAATTATTTATCATTAAACCCGACTATAAAGTACGGAGAGTTCCGTGTTTAGTGTAGTTATGTTGTGAAGTGTGGTACTATACAGGAATTGAATCACATTTTTTTAAAACTAATACTGGCCGACAACATTTTTCTAACACAAGCCAGCTCATATTTTCACAATGGAAATAACCTCCCAATAATTAAAAAATATTCGGAAAGCCCTAATACGTACCATTTTTTAATAGCCTAATTAGAACCTTTTATATTGGCAGGTAAACAATTTTATTGTGGGGCGGCTAAAATCCATTTTACAACGGAAAAATTACCTAGACTAGGTTGTTTGAACCACCCAGTCTAGTTGGACATAAAATAACCATTAAACATTACTCTTCTGTTGAGTTTCGAGATCAGTGCTTCTCTGTGTATCGATAAGCAAGTGTATGTGAAGACGAGAATGTCAAGTCAAACGCGCCGAAGTTGCAAAATTTCTCCTGACAGATTTTGTTATATTTATGGAGAATTTCTGGTAAAATCACAAGCTAGGCCATTTTCCGAAAGTGCAAAAAAAGCCACTTTAAATATTTTGGTGTGTTAATTGGGGATCAAGATAAGCGGTGGGCTCCCCATGTGTGCTCTGTTAAATGTAGTGTATCATTGGTGCAGTGGATGAAGGGAAAGAGAAAAAGTATGCCTTTTGCAGTTCCAATGGTATGACGAGAACCCACCAATCATTCTGACGATTGTTATTTTTGCCTGACAAAGACTGAAGGTTATTCCAAAAAGGGAAAGCACAATATGAAATATCCAAATTTGCAATCTGCCATACGACCTGTTCCTCATAATGCAAATTTGCCAGTGCCGATTGCGCCTTTAAATTGGCAAGCTATTGATTTGGGAGATAATAGAGATAACACATCATCAGGCAGTTTAGAAGAACAGTGCACCGATCCCACTTTTACCACAGGTCCCAGTTCCGGCGAGCCACATTTAATTGTTCAAAATAAATTAAATGATTTAGTACGTGATATGGGGTTATTCAAGCAACAGTCAGAACTTCTGGGTCCCGTCTTAAGGAATGGAACCTATAGACCAAAGAAACAAAAATTACGAATTTCAGAAAAAGAAATGCTATGTTTTCTGAATTCTACAGTATGGAAAATTCGTTGTGCGCGTGTACTGATATAGACAGTTTAATGCAGGAACTTGATATTGAGCATTCTCCCCGTGAGTGGCGCATATTCATAGACTCATCCAAATATAGCTTAAAAGCTGTGTTATTACATAATGGAAATTTAAAACCCTCTATACCAGTTGGCCATTCAGTTGCAATGAAAGAAAATTATGAAAATATGCGCACGATTTTGGATAAAATAAACTACAATAGGTATAAATGGCAGATATGTGGGGACATAAGAATTATACCGATTTTAGTGGGACTTCAGGGGGATTTACAAAATATTGCTGTTTTCTTTGTTTATGGAACAGTCGTGCAATAAATCAGCTTTATGTAACAAAAATTTGGCCAGAAAGAACGAATTTCAAACGGGATCTCAGAATGTTAAATTTATACCTCTTGTTGATCCCAAAAATGTCCTTTTGTCTCCTCTTCGCATTAAACTTGGGCTGATGAAAAACTTTGGTGAAGACTTTGAATAATGATGGTGATGGATTTAAATACCTAAGACAAGTCTTTCCCCAGTTAAGTGATTCCAAATTAAAAGAAGGCATTTTTATTGGGCCACAAATCAAAAAATTGCTGGACGATGTCAATTTTACGGAAAAGCTTACCAGGCAGAAACTCAGAGCATGGAATTCATTTGTTAATGTAGTAAGAGGATTTTTAGGCAACAATATGGATGAAAATTATGAACAATTAGTTAATGAACTCTTAGATGCCTATAAAGTGCTTGGTGCCAGAATGTCATTAAAAATTCACTTCCTCCATTCCCATCTGTCATTTTTTCCTAAAAATTTGGGAGCTGTTAGTGAGGAGCAGAGTGAAAGGTTTCACCAAGATATCAGAACAATGGAAATTCGGTACCAAGCACGATGGGATCCAACTATGATGGGTGACTACTGTTGGTTTTTGTTTAATTAGTGTTTTAAGTTAATATTTTTCTCGTTTGCTTTTCTCTTAGATGTATGGTATGTTTAATAGGCGAAAACTGTAAACATAGTCAATAAACAGGGTTAAGAATTTTCTGAAATCATTTTATCTATAGATATTAAGTATCGTAACATTCGATATGGTTCTACAATTCTAAAAAGGAAAACCCTACGTGCTACAACTTTCTATTTGTCATTTTCGTATTTGGATAGGTCCATTCTATTAGATTATGTTATTCTGATTTGCGTTAAAACAAAAAAAAATATTTTTGTCGGCCAGTGTAATATAACATCAAGAACAGTTTATGAATAGTTGAATTTATTTAAATATCTTAAATAAGTTCTCCTCAAGAAATTCTCTTGCGGTATTTAATAATGGTTGTGTAAGAGAGAGATAGAACACGCTTTATTAGTTTTTCTCAAATTTCTTGGGTAGAGATAAAGATATCAAACCTAGTATATTTACAATCAGGAAGAAGAGACCCATTTGACGGACATACAGTCACGGCAAACTAATTGGAAACGATACTATACGAAAATCTAAACCGTTGCTAGTAAGAAATTGGTTTAAGATATTTCGAATATTATAACCATTGTTGCTATTGTTAGGGTAAATAACCTTATTAAGTTTAAAAAATAATTTAATTATTACAAAATTCGAACACTACAGTTTTAAGCGGAAAACTAATTAGAAACGTATTTCTGAATCAACATTTTCTAATAACTTATAAGTTTTTGTCTCAGTCGAGTACCTAGTATTTAGTTGAATATCCATCGGTCACTACGCATGGACTGTATTAAACGTCCACAAGTCTCTAGTGGAATACTGATGCAAGCTTCTCCCATACCCTTGAATACTTCGTCGAAATTTTGTTCTTGAACCTAATTTCCTTTTAACTATCATCCAAAGATTTTCTATTGGGTCAAGATCGGAACTACAAGACTGCCATTGTAAAACATCTACATGATTATCCTGAAGCCAGACAGTCGCCCTCCTAGCAGAGTGCTTTGGATCATTATCGAGTTGGAATTTCCAAAGTACTGATAAATTTTCTTCTGCATATGGTTGCATCACGTTTTCCGGTATTTTAATGTATTCATACTGATCCATAGTACCAGTTATTCTATAAAGAGGGTCAATACCATTTTAAGAGAAGCAGCCCCATACCATGACACAACCACCATCAAATTTCACTGTTTTCATGATGTAGCGCAGGTTGAATTCTTTATTTGGTGGACGCCAAACAAAACGTTTTCCATCAGAACCAAATTTATTTACCTTGGATTCATTTGACCATAGTAGCTGCTGCCATTGTTGGATGTTCCAAGGAAGGTGATTTCTAGCAAATTCACTCCAGAAAGGTGAGGCTTCTTTCTTGGTGTCCTGCCAAAAAGTTGTGCCTCGTTCAAGCGATTACGAACACTGCGAACGCTAAGTTCCGTTGAATTTTCAACAAAAATTTCTTTCCAAATATCAACTGCTGATTTGTGAGGGTCTGCCTTACAAATGCGAACAACTCGATGATCTGTTTCCATACTCGGTTTTTTGGGACGTCGCTTCCTAGGAACAGTTCTAGTGGTTCTATGAATCCTAACATGATAAACAGCGTGAAACACCGCTTTTTTGGAACGATTAACCATTTCTGCAATATTTTGATACCAAAAGCCTTGCCTATAAAGGAATTTTTGTCGTTAATTTTCAAGATTAACATTAAATTATTGACAGGAACGGGAGTCAACAACCCACTAAAGCTCTATGGTAACGATTGTCAATTTTTAAATAAGCCTTTTTTGTTAGAAAATGTTGATTGTCAATTTTAAGATGGGCCTACTTGTTAGAAAATGTTCATTCAGAACTACGTTTCCAATTAGTTTGCCGCTTAAAAATGTAGTGTTCTTCGAATTTTGTAATGAATCAATTATTTTTTAAACTTAATAGAGTTGTTTAATTCGATAATAATAGATGTGCACCCTAAAAATAGCATCAATGATTACAATATTCGAAATATCCTAAACCAATTTTTTACTTGCAACGGTTCAGATTTTTGTAAGGTATCATTTCCTATTAGTTTTCCGTCACTGTATATTATACAGGGTGTTCCATTTAAAACAAGAAAGTTGATGCCTATATGGTTAATTTCTGATGCTCATTTGTTTTTTCTGGTAACGAATCCTGGCAGTTTAGGACAACAACAAAATAACTTTTGTATTTATTTTATTATTAGACATTTTTTATGTCTTATAGTAATTGGTAGACGCCGCGCTGTCTAAATATACGAAAAAACCCTTTACAAAGAAATTGGTATGCAGTTTCTAGCTTACACCGCCAACCAACATTTTTGAGGTCTTATTTGATGTGCGTTTCTAGTGTTGTTGTTATGAAACACAGCGTTAGTTTCTAACTTTGACTCATTTTGACATAGAACGAAAGCTTTCACGGCTGTGGTCAATTAAGAAATCATGGTTCTTGGGATTAGACCGTGTCAAGAAGGAATTAGTTTCTGACGTTTCGCCTTCGATTGCAGGAGGCATCTTCAGAGATCTTCACTTCACGCGATCGGAACACTGAATGAGCTCGGAGAGACCAAACAGCTCAAGGATCCCGCGGTTCTACGGACTACCTAAAATACACAAGGTTAATGTACCACTTCGACCTATCGTCAGTGCAATAGGATCTCAAATATTCTTCAGAAAACCTCACTGGGTTTCTTGATCATCTAAATAAACAACATGCTAACACAAAATTTACAATGGAAATTGAATCAGAAGGCACGATTCCCTTTCTAGATGTTCTTGTACAGGGTGATCAGTTAAGGGTAGTGAGCGGCCATATCTCATAAGATATTGGTCGTATAGATTTGAGAAAAAAAAATCGTAATAAAAGTCGCCAAGAGAAATTGCTGAAAATTATTTTCGAGTTTGTCAAACGTCCGCTAGAGGGCGTAACAGCCAACACCAAGTAGAAAAATGGGGTTTTTATAGAATTTTGCCTAATGAAAATATATCGATGATATCATTTTCATATATGACCATTTCCCTACACTTTTTGTCAAAAATGTTTTGTTCCATATATCAAAATAAAGCGGTGGGGGACGTTCAATTGTTTTTTCAAACAAACCGAGATGTCTCCCGTTTCTTTTGACCGATTTTAGCAAACTTAGGCTCATATGAAAGAGCATAATTTGCACTACAAAACGCTTATTTGGTTTTGAACTTTTGACTTTTGCTGGCGTCGCTGGATGGCGTTAACTGAATTAGTAGCATATTTTTTAGTTTTTTTCAAAAAAAAACAAATGTAATGGTATATTCATTTTTACATATTTTAAAAGGGGATAATTTTCTCTATGATTTAATAAAAATAATTTATCATCTACCTTTTTTAGAACCGTTGATATTGACCAAAATATTATTTTATTTTATTAAAAAATGGCACGCCACTGCTTTTTGTCAAAATAAAAATCATTTTCGTAATCACTTATTAGTTGCTAACAAAAAGAACCTCTTGACTTTTTTTCGTTAGACGGTTCAAAATTATTTTTAAATATTACATCTCACAATAATAAAACTATTACCTATTATTTTTATCATTAATAATCATTTAATTAGCGAGAAAATGCTTTAGTTCATAATTTATCATTAATAATTATTATTATTTCATAAATTAAATTAAAAATCAAACTTAACTAACATCGCATTAAGCGAAGCAGGCCATGATCTACGTTAAGAAACAAAACACCAAATTGTCAATCACGTTGATATTCATTTTGATATTTCCTGCTATTGACATCAAATTAAATGTTATGTAAAAAGTATTTTTACAACAAATCATGCCTTTTACGAATGAAGAAGCCTTTGATATGTTGAGAATTTATTTTCAATGTTTTGAAAATGCGGCGATTGCTTCTAGGCAGTATGCACTGCGTTATCCCCTCCGAAGACACCATTCGAGAATGGTTTTTCATCGTTTAGCCTTACGTTTAAGGCAACATGGCCAAGTGCAACCAACTCCAACTTTGAGAAGAAATCGTAGAGTAAGAAGAGAAGATAACATTATAAATGTGTTGGCTTATATTCATGCAGACCCCCATTTAAGCATAAGAGAGATCTCCAGAGATTTAGGAATATCCTATGGCTCATGCAAAAAATATTAATGGATTTTAAAATGCATCCATATCACATCGTGATTCATCAAGCCCTAAATGACACTGACTTTAAACGTAGGCTCGATTACTGCTACTGGCTTAGAGACTTCATTAGGGAAAACCATCATATTTTGTCACAAATATTGTGGACAGACGAAGCATCGTTTTGTAGTAATGGCAGGGTAAATCTTCATAACGTGCATTACTGGTCGGACAGTAATCCACACTGGTTACGTGAAAATTATCAGCAGGGTCGATGGAGCGTCAACGCCTGGTGCGGTGTTATTAATGGTGCTATTATCGGTCCCCACATCTTTAATGGCAATCTAACCGGTGACATGTATTTGAACTTTTTATTTAACGATTTACCAGGACTCTTAGAAAATGTGCCTTTACAAGTAAGAAGAAACATGTGGTTTCAACAAGACGGATGCCCGGCATATTATTCACGAAATGTGCAAGATTTTTTGAACAGGCATTTTCCTAACCGTTGGATTGGTAGTGGCAGTCTATTTTTCTGGCCACTACGGTCTCCCGATTTAACCTGCCTTGATTTTTATCTGTGGGGCCGAATAAAGGATTTGGTGTATAAAACTCGACCAACTACTCGAGAAGACAAGATAGTCCGAATTCAAAACGCCATAAATATTATACCAAGAGCGGAAATTGAGACAGCTGTCAACTCAACCCAGAAGAGATTGGACCAGTGCATTCAAAATAATGGACAACATTTTGAACATTTACGACAAAACTATTAATTTATTTTTAACGTTTATTTTTAAAGTTCCATGTTCTTGTTTTTAGTGTTATTACTCCTGCTGTTGTTGGACAGTTTTATTAAGATTTTTCATTGTTAAACAACTTATTTTTTCAATCCAAAACCATTCGTCTAACGAAAAAAAGTCAAGAGGTTCTTTTTGTTAGCAACTAATAAGTGATTACGAAAATGATTTTTATTTTGACAAAAAGCAGTGGCGTGCCATTTTTTAATAAAATAAAATAATATTTTGGTCAATATCAACTGTTCAAAAAAAGGTAGATGATAAATTATTTTCATTAAATTATAGAGAAATTTATCCCATTTTAAAACATGTAAAAATGAATATACAATTACATTTGTTTTTTTTTTTTTAAAACTAAAAAATATGCTACCAATTCAGTTAACGCCATCTAGCGACGCCAGCAAAAGTCAAAAATTTAAAACCAAATAAGCGTTTTGTAGTGCAAGTTATGCTCTTTCATATGAGCCTAAGTTTGCTAAAATCGGTCAAAAGAAACAGGAGACATCTTGGTTTGTTTGAAAAAACAATTGAACTTCCCCCACCGCTTTATTTTGATATATAGAACAAAACATTTTAGATAAAAAGTGTAGGGAAATGGTCACTAAATATGAAAATGATATCATCGATATATTTTCATTAGGCAAAATTCTATAAAAACCCCATTTTTCTACTTGTTGTTGGTTGTTACGCCCTCTAGCGGACGTTTGACAAACTCGAAAAATAATTTTCAGCAATTTCTCTTGGCGACTTTTATTATGATTTTTTTTTCTCAAATCTATACGACCAATATGTTATGAGATATGGCCGCTCGCTACCCTTAACTGATCACCCTGTACAAAGGAAAGGGGGATGGTTCCTTAGGACACTCTGTATATAGAAAACCAACGCATACGAACAGGTACTTAAATGCAAATTCCCATCATAATCCAGTACAAAAGCAATCAGTCATTAATTCATTGGTTTACAGAGCCCTGGCGATTTGTGACCAAAATTCTTTACAATCGGAAACACAGAAACTGGCTCAAGCTTTAAGAGAGAATGGCTATTGCACTGATGATATTAGACGACCAATTAGAAAATATAATAATCCTACTCCACGAAATGATACTAATAAAGAATTACCGATAGGAAATGTAGTTCTTCCATTTATACACGGAACCACAGACAAGATTGCAAGGTTACCTCGCTGGTTTAACATACGTACAATCTTCAACACACACAAGAAAATTGGACAGTGTTTGAGATCGCCAAAGGACATTATTCCTTTTCAAACGGAAGGAGTATATGCAATTCCTTGTTACTGTGGTGATGTTTATATTGGAGAAACTGGACGATCCATATCAAGTAGGCTTAAGGAACATGAACCATGTATCAGAAAGAAACAAATTGTACAATCTGCTGTATCTGAACACCAACATTCTACTGGGCGTGTCATAAATGTAAAAGAAACCAAAGTTCTTACATGGGTTTCGGGACTCTATAAACGCAAAATTAGAGAATCTGTTGAAATTTATAAGTATCCTAACAATTTTAATAGAGATACGGGCTTCAGTCATACGTGGAAACCGATCGTTACACCGAGTCACGCTTCAGTAAACACAGGTCGACTATAATTCAGTGTTCCGATCTCGTGAAGTGAAAATCCCTGAAGATGCCTCGTGCAATCGAAGGCGAAACGTCGGAAAGTGATTCCATTTTAACACGGTGTAATCCCAAGAACCATGATTTCTTAATTTGACTCATTTTTGTAAACTTTTATCAAACATTTTAAGTTTATAAAAATATAATCTAATATATCAAATTAACTGACGAAACTGAATCTATAAGTAATGCAATTGCGGCATTGTTGGTCCCAGAACAATCCTAGGTTTGTCCGGAATGAGGTGGGTTTAACTTGACTAATAGATCAGGTGATTTAATTTAATGCGGTTTTAGAACCGCCAACTAAGACTGCTTTGTTTTTAAACAGGAAAAATTTTTATATTATGCAAAATTTCAATTTTATAAATGGAGGTGATATGGAAAATTAGGATAACCAGACTGCTGCAGATTTTTAGTTGTATAAAATTTGTTGGTGGGAATTGTGGACCTTCGCCTGTAATAAGGTGTTAAAAAAAAGGTTCATCACTAACTAGAAACCTATAGGACGTACAAAGAATTGATCCATTTATGCTTGATAGAGGCCTATAGTGACATAGCTTCTAGGGGGGGAGGGTTGGGACGACAAATTTTCAACAGCCAAAAAAAATTATAATTGTTTTTTTACCTAATTAAGCATAAACTGAACGAACATAAAAAATCATTACTTTAATTTAACTATTTAGGTAAGACTGGTTTTGGTGGGTTTTACCCGCCAATGCCGAAAAAAAGTTCTTATGTTTTACTATTTCTATCATTTAATCTTAAATAAAAGTGGCTTTGGGGGCTTTTAACCCACACTCCGTCCCTTTATAGACGACAGTGCTTGATAGTACTTATCTTATGTAGTAGTAGGTTTGTGAAAAGCACGGTCAAAATAGTGATCTTTTGATACACTTTTTGATTGGCGAGTGTACCTGTATGGATTTTTACTCCTCCGTAAAAGTGAAATATTGCAATCGTGAAAAAATCACACTTCGAGATTTTTTCAGATCCTTACGTTTCCCTAGATGCCGAAAAACATCTCTCAGTTCCGTCGGTCTGTCTGTTTGTTCGCGGCATAGCTAAAAAACTACTTACTCGATTGACTTCAAATTTTGATCAAAAATTAAGAGTGATATGGAGATGACTTTGTAACATTTTGGGAAAAATCTAATATGTCTAAACAAAATGGCGGCCTAGTGAAATGTTAAAAAAATTATTATGAAAAAACTACTTAACCAATTTATATCAAATTTTGCATAAACGTCAAGTATTATGTTGGAATCAACTGGTAAAATTTTAGTACAGATCCAATAGAGCATTCAGCCTGATAAAACTACTTAATGGTTTGATTTCAAATTGTGTGCCATAGCTGGTTGTGGTATAGGGGTCAATTAGTAAAACTGTGTTACTAATTCAATAAAAATAAATAAAATTTCCTTAATGTGTTTATGAGAAATAATATTGTAAAAACTAATTAACATATTTGTCAATTGGCTACTAATCTGGTGGAAAATTTAATAATATAATAAATAAATACTTGACAAAAACATAATTATGTGTATAAAACCGAATTTAAATTGTTTTAAAAAATACTGCCTACATTTTACTGTTTTTATATTATTTAAAGTCATCAACGGCGTAAAATTAATAATTAATAAACTAATAACAGCATCATTTATTCTCAGAAATAATGTCGCATAACTAATTATTGTTTTTAATCCCCGGACCCGGAGTCTGAGTCACTTGAGCTATTAATTTCTGAGTCTTCATTAGTAGTATTAGTGGCAGATCCCTCTGGACGGGGGCTAATAATAAATCTAAGACTTCTTTTTCGAATGACTTGGACTTTCGCCTTGGAAGTTTTCGCATGCTTAATATGACTGGATCAGACGATATAAGCAGTCTCCAAGTTTTGTTGCCTTGAACACTTTCGGAAAAATCCTTCTCTATACTTCTTAATGTCTTTATTTAATGCCTCCTGTGCCTCGTCAGATAATTGTCCTATAGACAATAAAAAAGATTCAATAATATCTGACGAGTTAATTAAAATTTTGTGAACCGTATTGGGCATGTTGTATCAAGGATATTTTTGTACAAGTATCCTAGCTATTGTTAAAGCATAATCTTTAAATTTTTGTATATTTATACGGTATCCACCAGATATAGTTTGCAAAAATATTATTATTATCAGTGGTGTGATAGCTCAATTGGTTAGGGCGATGCGCTAGACACGCAGAGGTGCGGGTTCGATTCCCGCTCGTAACATAACTTTTGCTACTGATCATATTTTTCTAAAAAAAATCACTATTTTCACAGTTTAACAAACTGATTAAAATACTTCTACTTAACATCTATGTTGTTGAAAGACTTGGAAGAAGCCCCACATATATAACACTTTTTCGTGGATGTCGTAGATGAAGCAGCATTGCACATTTTGCCATCTACCATTGTAAAAAGTAAGTTGTGTTCAATGTCCTTGTGCCTACACTAATGGAAGTAGGTGTAAGGTTTTCTATTTCATTCTGCATGGTATTTATTTCTTGAAGTGTTAAATCAGTGGTCTCATGTATAAATTGAATTCTGATTGGACGAAAAGCGGGGTGAGCCTGGACGTGGATTTTGCCAAACTATTTTGTTTGTAGATTTATTTGGATCGTCGCATGTTAATAGAAGTGGCACAAAGGATGTTAAAAATATACTGGCATCCGAACGTTCATCGCTGTCAAAATTTTGCTTGTATTGGCTATACCTAAGTGTCAAACAAGCAAGTTGAGGTTCTGTTAATGTTTCCAATACATCTTTTTGCACCTCCACTATACGATGGGCAGTATGGTTTAGTAAGGCTTGTAATTTTACTTCAGCTTTTTGCCCCGTGATTGTAACTGCATCCCGATTTGGGTAACAGTGCCCTTGGCCTCCTGAATCTTCTTATACGATGGAAAACGTTTTTTATCTTCACTCCTTATGATCTGATATTGGTGTCTATTTGCTTTAACAAATACTGACAATGCTTTATCACTACATAGCTGATCAACTTTTTCAGCTCTCTCTTTATATGCCTTTCTATAGTTCTGGGCCCTTTTTGGGGTTGAAAATTGTACATCTTTTATAACAGCTGCAGCATCTATACTTCCTTCAGCGCGCAGACTCATTTGAGCAGCATACACAGGCTCTGAGGAACTCATTGTTGATCCAACATATTCGGTTTGTCTTCGTTTTGTTCGTTCGCTACTAGTCTGGAAATTAACAGCAGGACGACCACCTAAACTCGCTGTAGGTGATTGCACAAAAAAATGAAATTTTAAATTTGTTTCCAACCAAGTTTTGTTTTGGGCAAAATATCTTTCTTGTATTGGGCAGTCTTATATTTTAATTTAAAATCAGAAAGAAAATGTGAAAGCTTTTGTTTAATTACATTAGATAATACTTCAGGGCAATTAGTTAGATCTTTTACATACGAATGCAAATATTCGCAATTAGCTTCAATTTTTGTTGAATTGCATGTCAGTATTACTTCAGAAAGCGTTCTCATACTTAAAACAACATTTTCATCCGGATCTACGTCCCTTGATCCTGAAATAAATAAAAATAATTAGCCCTAAACGATTTGAAAGCGATAAATTGGGGAAAATTCCAAGTGACACAAAACAAAGTTGATTAAGTTATCTCAAAAAGGCAGACAAAAGCGGAAAATATTTTTTCTCCATTTACTATTTAAAGTATTCAGCTACACAACTTTCCAGAAAGTTAAGCCCGGAAGATCCCGGAAGTTTACTAAAATATTAACAATAAAATTAAAACTATAATTTTGCACTACTCCAGAAAATTATTTCTGTATAAAATACACATAATTAAAAAATATTATTATTTTATATAAATAGTATAGCTAAAGGTACTACTTACCACCAGGAGTACAATCCATTTTACTTTGAGCACTATAATGTCTACAATATGTACACAAAAACAGCCAATATTTTTTCGCAAAAACACTTACGCGAACAACATTTAACATTCAACTATTGTCACCGTATTCAACGAAGAGCGCCATCTACGGAATTTCTAATTTTAAAAAGCCCAATGATCTATTAAAGCCCCTAGACGCGTAAAAGTGGGAAATGGCAATCTTCCCGAATTGGGGTTCTGGCCAGCTTTTTGAAATTTTGCCCGTCTGTGTGGCGTGACAAAATGGCGGCCAAATAAAATGTTTGTAATCGTGAAAAAATCACCCTCTTAGATTTTACATATCTTCACGTTTTAACGTCCCTAGATACCAAAAAATATGTTTTATCAATTCCGTCGGTCCATCTGTCCGTCTGTCTGTCAGTCATTTCGCGGCATAGCTTAAATACAACTTACCCGATTGACTTCAAATGACAATGTTAAAACATTTTTGTTAAAGTGGTGTATTGAGGTTAAGATCCAGTAAAAAAAACAAAAGGCTTTTTTTAAATTGTCGACGTTTCGAAACTTTATTGTTACATCTTTAAGACACATATATAGAACCTGTGTCTTGCATGAAACCCATATTATCAGTCTTTACTTACTCCGTTGGTCTTCAGACATTTCCCAGATATTAATTTTCTAAATGGTTTTCGTTAACAATCCTCTTGTTGTCATTTTTTAAGTTTTCGACGTTTCGTAACTTTATTGTTGCATCGTCAGGACATATATAGATTTTATATTCTGCGTGAAGTCCATATAGTCTTTACCCACTCCGTTGGTCCACAGATCCTCTTGTCTTTATGTTATAGTGATGTATTATTTGGGGTTAAGATCCAGAAAAAAGAGTCTCTTTTTTGAATGCTCGACGTTCGCAACTTTATTGCTGTATCCTCAGGACACATATATTCTAGATTTTATATCCTTCATAAAATCCATATTATCAGTCTTTACCTACTCCGTTGGTTCGTAGATATTTCCTAGATATTATGTTTCTAAATGGTTTTCGGTAACAGTCTTCTTGTTGTGATGTTAGAGTGGTGTATTATTTGGGGTTAGGAAATGTCTGCGAACCAACGGGGTAGGTAAAGTTACGAAACGTCGACAGTTTAAAAATAGGCTTTTGTTTTTTTTACTGGATCCTTAATCCAAATAATACACCACTCTAATATAACAACAAGAGGATAGTTAACGAAACCCACTTAGAAATTATTATTAAAAAACGAATTATCCAATTTACATCAAATTTTGCACAATAATTAAGTGTTACATAGGAATGAACTGGTAACACTTTTGTTAAGTTGAAAAATACAAAAAAATGTCTTACTACAGTAAAAATAAATTCTCTAACAATTCTGGAAAAGACTACAAAGCAAAATTTTAGGGCGTTATTTTAAGTTAATTAACAATTGTGAAAAAGAGTGATACGCACGACCTCATATCTCCTATACTATCATTATACTGGGTTTATTGGCCATCCAATAGTATTAATTGTTACATTTCGCAAAAGTATATACCATCTGGCTTTACCCTGACCATATATCGGCTAACAATATAATTACGTTCTCCTTCATGACACTTATTGCTTTACTGAATTGCTATCCGAGCAAATATAAACTCAAAACAAGTTTCCAATTTGCAATAATAATTACAGCTTCTCGGTTTGTATTTTCCAAATCCCAATATAGTTTCCAATTTTCGAGAGCAAATCAAATGTATAAGTTTTGTCGTATTTTGCCAACCTTATTATTTAGTTTGTGTAATTTTGTTCTTTTTATAAATCCCAAAAGATTTCTTTGCACGCATTGACTTACGTTGGATATGATTACACACTCCAACACATTTATTTAATTATAAAGTTATGATAGTTCATGTATAGATAGAAAATTGTTGACAAATATTCGCAAATGTATTTAAAATAAAGGAGGCTATATAGAAAATATGTAGTTTTATAAGTATTTTTCAAATTTCGTTTAAAAAAGTTAGTTTGTTGTTAAATATTTTATCAGTATAAAATATGTGTTTAATTCTGAAATTTCACTATTTTGTTTCTCTAGTACGGTTTGTAAAGTTTGATGTATATTATAATAAATCTTATTCTTCAAGTATTCCCAAAAAAAAAAGTGTCCAATGCATTGAAATCACGGCTGTTCGCTGGCCATCTGAGCGTTCCATGTCTGCCTGTCCAAAATGTATATTTACCATTCAGGTGATCGGTGACTAACTGGATATTATGTGGAGGTGCACCTCCTCGATGCATAATTTCTAGCAATTGCTCTATTTCTGTTTCAATGGAATGTAAATACCTTTGGCCAGTAAGGGATCCCTGATATATTATTTTTGAGTATCCCACACAACATATTAAACGACTTGTATTTTTTGGGGATTTTCCGTAGACCAAAAATATTTATTTTTCCTCTTATATACACCGGCTGTTGCGAAAGATGCCTCGTCGGTGAATATTATATTGTTCAAAAAATTGTTATTTTCCTGAATTCTTTAAATATATTACATTTTAAAATGCATGCCTTTCCCTTACATTTTTGTCAGCCAATTTTTGCACTGGACCGAAATTATATAGATGGAATTTGTGACGCTTCAGCGTTCGTTGAATTTTGCTTATGCTTGCCGGAAATGTTTTGAGTTTCACGTGTTGAATTTTGAAGATTTTTCAGAAGAGGAAATAATATTATGGTAATTTTTAACAAAAATAAAAAACATTTTTCTGGTCTTCCGTTGAATGGAATTTTGTTTTTCGAAATTATTTATATTCTAGATTTTCTTTAATGAAGGAATTCTTCTTCCCAGGCATATTCGCCGATATTCGACTCTAACTCTTGCCACGTTATTATCGTTTGAATAAAAGGGATTTATTACTTCTCGTTTTTTTTCCTCTGAGTAACCCATTTGAATTATTTTCAACAAAATTAAATAATTAATATCAAACACATTATTCCATAAATGACCATAACGACGAAACAATTGCCATCCAGAGCATTTTTGCATCATAGTGATATATATTTTTGAAATCAGTATGAAAAGACCTTTCATTTTAGCTAACATACAGGGTGGTGTGAAATTTGAAATATCAAAAATATAGTAGACAAAAAACCCTACAACTTTCGTATTTGACGTTTTTACTAAACCTTATAATTACAACTGTAGGTGGGTGTCAAAATATAATGAATCACCTGTACATATTATTAACATTCTGAAAATATAAGATAATAATTTAAATGTAATATAAGTTGGTGACATATCGAGCAGAGGAGTCCAACAAGGAAGCAATTCCTATGCTCTTAGTTAACTGAACTTTTATGACACGAAAGTACTTGTTAGAGCAAAATGATGAAATGTAACTGTATTAACAATTTATGATCTTATGAATCTAAAATCCTTATATGTAAGTTATTCGTGTGATTTCTCCTATAAATAATATTTGGTACTTGAATGTTGAGAGAGAAATCTCATTGATGATACATTTGTACATTTTTTTGGAACAAATACTCGATATTAGATAATAAAATAAAAACATTTAGCTATTTAACTGGAATAATTACATCAACATTATGTCAAAAAAAAATTTAATATAATTTGCATTAATAACAAATTCTTCGATAATGGTATTATTTAAATTCAACTATGCTTTCAATCAATCTCAACATCCATTTCCAACAATAACTGGTTTTGTAACATTGTATTATTAAAAGTAACTGTAGTATGAAAGTCTAGTGGCTAGAAGATCAAGTAAGCGGTCTCCACAACTCCTGATTATACGAAACTCATATTATTAAATAACCATTTTAACTTGTGTCTAGCCTTTTTGTATCAATAGAACATTATAGAAATTATATCCTTATGGTGCCTTTTTCGTCTATTAAAAAAAAGCAATTGGCAAAAGTAACTTAAAAGAAGTAATAATAGCCCTAATAATAACACTTATAATAACAAAAATATATATAACAAAAATGTTAATATATTTAATTACTGTTTTTGTAATACTAATTATAACAATGATACAACTTTTTTTAAGGAAATGTTTTATCTTTATTGCAACCTAAGAAGTATATCATATTCATTAGTTTTATCAAATTTGTATTTCCAAAAAAATTCTGGTTCATGTGATTTATTTCTAATTATTGTTCTTCTTCAAAATGTTTTTTTTTATATCGTTTCTAATAATTAAGACTGGGACTAAAATCAATTTTACAGAATGCAACCAAAATTTTTTACTAACATTTCCTTTAGGAAATATGATCAGAAAAATTAATTTCAATAAAAATACAGGTTTGTAAGGAATTGTTATAATTGTTTTAGAATATGTTTGAATATTATTAATGGGCTCTGGTACCTTAGTTTCTGTTTAAATTAAAGACTTTTTTCAGAAATTTTAATCATAGTTTATAGTTTTAAGTGTACTATTAACAAAAAAAGGTATATCACTAAGCATTTTTACCAAATAATTTTGTTTTGCTTTGGCAAAGGTAACTTTCGCCTACCAATACCGATTTTCACAAAACTTGGTATTCAGGTGCAACTTGGGACGCTGATTGAGCTTAATTTTTTTTCAACCCTGTTTTATTACCGAGTTATTTATTACCCAATTTGACAGTTCTTTACTCACCGTTTTTCGCCTTGTTTTGTACTTTATTTCGTAATTTTTATAATAAATCGATAAAATAGAAGACTACAATAAGGTAATAATATATATTTTTCAATGTTTACTGTTATTTCATTCAAGCATTACTTTAACAAAAATTTGAAAATTAGTAATTTAAGTAGGGAATTATTCCTGTTTTTATGTTTACTGTTGGCAGTCACTGTCATGTAAAAAAGGCGGGCTTCGTTTAGCTGTTTTGTATTGCCCAATCAAGTGTCTAATACCGCGGTTAAAACAGTTCATCGCGAATGCCATGAAAAAACAAATCATAATCAGCAAGCGATGCCATACTTTGATAAGCTGTCACATTTATATAAAAAATAAATTGTTTTGCCCAGAATTCTTTCTTCAGAGTTAGTTAGTTTCGTTTAAAATGAGTTTAAGCGATCAAAGTGAGCTTGATAGTACACATGCAAATATTATTGAAGCAGCCAAAATTACTTCGGACGAATTATTATCAGAAATTTCAAGGAAAAAGTATGAAATTGTGTATAAAGTATGTATGGAGTGGCGAAGTCAAAAGAATGTTTATTAATTTTTGGAAAATGTCCTTCTTACCTATTTAGGAGAGTTGTCATCTTCCTCATTATGGACACATTACTCGAGAAAATATTAGTATTAAAAACTATTATAAATTACGTGCATTTTTAAAACGAAAATCGGAAGGTTACAGAGCAAAAATACAAAGATAAAAAGCGGCCATATCTCATAAGATATTGGTCGTATAGATTTGAGAAAAAAAAATTCGTAATAAAAGTCGCCAAGAGAAATTGCTGAAAATTATTTTCGAGTTTGTCAATCGTCCGCTAGAGGGCGTTACAACCAACACCAAGTAGAAAAATGGGGTTTTTATAGAATTTTGCCTAATGAAAATATATCGATCATTTTCATATTTAGTGACCATTTCCCTACACTTTTTGTCTAAAATGTTTTGTTCTATATATCAAAATAAAGCGGTGAGGGAAGTTCAATTGTTTTTTCAAACAAACCAAGATGTCTCCCGTTTCTTTTGACCGATTTTAGCAAACTTGAGCTCATATGAAAGAGCATAATTTGCTCTACAAAACGCTTATTTGGTTTTGAATTTTTGACTTTTGCTGGCGTCGCTAGATGGCGTTAACTGAATTAGTAGCATATTTTTTAGTTTTTTTCAAAAAAAAACAAATGTAATGGTATATTCATTTTTACATATTTTAAAAGGGGATAAATTTCTCTATAATTTAATGAAAATAATTTATCATCTACCTTTTTTTGAACCGTTGATATTGACCAAAATATTATTTTATTTTATTAAAAAATGGCAGGCCACTGCTTTTTGTCAAAATAAAAATCATTTTCGTAATCACTTATTAGTTGCTAACAAAGAACCTCTTGACTTTTTTTCGTTAAACGAACGGTTTTGGATTGAAAAAATAAGATGTTTAACAATGATAACTATAAGGTTCAAAATTATTTTTAAATATTACATCTCACAATAATAAAATTATTACCTATTATTTTTTTCATTAATAATCATTTAATTAGCGAGAGAATGCTTTAGTTCATAATTTATTATTAATAATTATTATTATTTCATAAATTAAATTAAGAATCAAACTTAACTAACATCGCATTTAAGCGAAGCAGGCCATGATCTACTTTAAGAAACAAAACACCAAATTGTCAATCACGTTGATATTCATTTTGATAGTTCCTGCTATTGACATCTAATTTAATGTTATGTAAAAAGTATTTTTACAACAAATCATGCCTTTTACGAATGAAGAAGCCTTTGATATGTTGAGAATTTATTTTCAATGTTTTGAAAATGCGGCGATTGCTTCTAGGCAGTATGCACTGCGTTATCCCCTCCGAAGACACCATTCGAGAATGGTTTTTCATCGTTTAGCCTTAAGTTTAAGGCAACATGGCCAAGTGCAACTAACTCCAACTTTGAGAAGAAATCGTAGAGTAAGAAGAGAAGATAACATTATAAATGTGTTGGCTTATATTCATGCAGACCCCCATTTAAGCATAAGAGAGATCTCCAGAGATTTAGAAATATCCTATGGCTGAGTGCAAAAAATATTAATGGATTTTAAAATGCATCCATATCACATCGTGATTCATCAAGCCCTAAATGACACTGACTTTGAACGTAGGCTCGATTACTGCTACTGGCTTAGAGACTTCATTAGGGAAAATCATCATATTTTGTCACAAATATTGTAGACAGACGAACCATCGTTCTGCAGTAATGGCAGGGTAAATCTTCATAACGTGCATTACTGGTCGGACACTAATCCACACTGGTTACGTGAAGATTATCTGCAGGGTCGATGGAGCGTCAACGTCAGGTGCGGTGTTATTAATGGTGCTATTATCGGTCCGCACATCTTTAATGGCAATCTAACCGGTGACATGTATTTGAACTTTTTATTTAACG
The DNA here is from genome assembly GCA_030620095.1 of Kuschelorhynchus macadamiae. NCBI lineage: Eukaryota > Metazoa > Arthropoda > Insecta > Coleoptera > Curculionidae > Kuschelorhynchus > Kuschelorhynchus macadamiae. The sequence continues at coordinate 728,555 of JAUTXW010000512.1, read as the reverse complement.
ATTTACCAGGACTCTTAGAAAATGTGCCTTTACAAGTAAGAAGAAACATATGGTTTCAACAAGACGGATGCCCGACACATTATTCACGAAATGTGCAAGATTTTTTGAACAGGCATTTTCCTAACCCTTGGATTGGTAGAGGCAGTCTATTTTTCTGGCCACCACGGTCCCCCGATTTAACCTGCCTTGATTTTTATCTGTGAGCCCGAATAAAGGATTTGGTGTATAAAACTCGACCAACTACTCGAGAAGACATGATAGTCCGAATTCAAAACGCCATAAATATTATACCAAGAGCGGAAATTGAGACAGCTGTCAACTCCACCCAGAAGAGATTGGACCAGTGCATTCAAAATAATGGACAACATTTTGAACATTTACGACAAAACTATTAATTTATTTTTAAAGTTCCGTGTTCTTGTTTTTAGTGTTATTGCTCCTGCTGTTGGACAGTTTTATTAAGATTTTTCATTGTTAAACATCTTATTTTTTCAATCCAAAACCGTTCGTCTAACGAAAAAAAGTCAAGAGGTTCTTTTTGTTAGCAACTAATAAGTGATTACGAGAATGATTTTTATTTTGACAAAAAGCAGTGGCGTGCTTTTTTTTAATAAAATAAAATAATATTTTGGTCAATATCAACGGTTCAAAAAAAGGTAGATGATAAATTATTTTCATTAAATTATAGAGAAATTTATCCCCTTTTAAAATATGTAAAAATGAATATACCATTACATTTGTTTTTTTTGAAAAAAACTAAAAAATATGCTACTAATTCAGTTAACGCCATCTAGCGACGCCAGCAAAATTCACAAATTCAAAACCAAATAAGCGTTTTGCAGTGCAAATTATGCTCTTTCATATGAGCCTAAGTTTGCTAAAATCGGTCAAAAGAAACGGGAGACATCTTGGTTTGTTTGAAAAAACAATTGAACTTCCCCCACTGCTTTATTTTGATATATAGAACAAAACATTTTAGACAAAAAGTGTAGGGAAATGGTCACTAAATATGAAAATGATATCATCGATATATTTTCATTAGGCAAAATTCTATAAAAACCCCATTTTTCTACTTGGTGTTGGTTGTTACGCCCTCTAGCGGACGTTTGACAAACTCGAAAATAATTTTCAGCAATTTCTCTCTTTTTTTCTCAAATCTATACGACCAATATCTTATGAGATATGGCCGCTCGCTACCCTTAACTGATCACCCTGTACCTTCTTAGTTATTTGAAAATTTAATAAGTAACAGGGAGAGTGAAAAAGTGCACTTACAAAATTTAAATAAAAAAAACGTGTTATATCTATATTGTGGTATAGCCCTAGAAAGAGTAAGTTATTTTATTACTTGCTCATTAAATATTATTAATATTATTCTATTATTATGAATATGTTGCTATATATGTGGCTTAAAACGAGGTTTGTGGTTGGGTGGCAGAGAGCAGAAGCTTGGAGACATCACTGTTAAAGCTATAACACTCAAATACTTGTGATATCGTCTTTTAGAAAAAACTTTCGCCTCTTAGCTCAGCATCATCGTCCCAAAGATAAAAGTTATCTTTTAAAAAATAACCGAGATTTGGCCTGTGCCCATTTTAAGTGGTCCCTATGTTATTGATATTTTGTCTGTAAACATACTTGATAATTCAAATATAATAAAAAAAAAACATTAAATTTTAAGTTCTGGTTTCATTTAACAAGTAAAGACTATATTAATAAGAAATTACGAAATTGTAGTGGCGGACACAAACAAAATTTTTATTCAAAAGAAAATGATTACCTGGTAAGATCAATAGGCAATCTTAAGTTCTGGGTCCACTAAGAAGGTACTAATGTAAGAACGAAAAATGTTTGTTTTCTGGACGTTTCGGGGGAAAGTCTACCCCCGTCTTCAGCAAATCTACAAATAAAAAACTAAAAGCAGAATATTTCTTATGTTTAGTATCAAAAATATATCCACTATGGCTAATTTCTGACAAAATGGCAATGAATGTCAATATAAAGGTGTTATTTTTAATTGTTAGAATAAGGAGGGGAAATATGTGTACCCAGAGTATGTTCATTTTAATTTATTGTTATTTGAGGTGTCCTTTTTTTACTTCAGTATTTAGCAAATTTAACCAAGTGTTATTAAAACTAACGGAACAAGATGCTACACAATTATCTTTATTTAACAATATGGTTCTTTCGCTAAAATACTAGAAGCATTCCAATTAATTTTATGATTGTTAGTGCATGTTGGCAAATGTTCGATTTTTGAAAATCCCTATTTTTTTATGTATGTTTGGTGTTCTTTAATTCTTTTGGCTAATGGCCTAGAGGTTTCATCTATGTAAAATTTATTGCATTGACACTAAAAACATTAAATTGTATAAATAACATTTTTTGTGTTTTCTTGTTCATTATTAAGTTTTGTTTCTGTAAGTTTGCTTCTAAGTGTATTTTGTTTTTTAGAGATCGTTGTTATGTTAAAACGTTTACCTATTCATTTTATTTTATCTATTTTGGATTTGTTTGACCTTGGGATTCTGAAATTCATAAAAACATTTTTCAACGAAATCTTTAGGATAATTGTTTTGATTTAACATTTTTTATAAAAATTTTTTCTTCAATAAGTTTTGATCTTTGCAAATTATTTTTGCTCTTTCATATAGAGCAGGGGTGCTCAAACGGTCGATCGCGAGTGCTTTTTGAGTAGATCTCGAGAAGAAAAATTTTTTGAATAAGTAGGTACTTAACTAAACTACAAAAATTGATTACGTAATAAAATAACACTCTGCTAGCGGCAAAAGGCGGCTTTATCAAAGGAACGCGCGGTACTTGTCAAAGAAAAGCCGCGTTTTTTATTCTTGCCGCTTTTCTAGAAATTTCGAGAGGCGCGTTTGACGGGAACATTCGAGACTTTCGTTCACGCCGATATAAATGTTGCGCCTGCAGGAATTGGAGTCATTCTGAATTGCAACTTGAAGGCAATACTATGTCGATACAAAGTTTATTATTAAATAGTACAAAATGAGTGCAGCGAAGAGATCTAAAACGTATCATTTTAATAACGATTGGGTGGAAGAATTTTTGTTTTGTATGGTGAAGGATAAGTACATTTGTCTTATTTGTCGTCCGTCAGTTGCAGTACCTAAGCGTGGTAACTTAGAGAGGCATCATAAAATGGTTCATAAAAACTATGAAAAGGATTTTCCGCCACAGAGTGAATTAAGAAAACGAAAAGTACGTGATTTGATATCTTGTTTGAAAAAAGAACAAACCATGTTCATACGACCAGCCAAACAATCAAAAGCTGCTACGATCGCGTCATTTAAAATATCTCATATATTGGCGAAACACAAAAAACCATTCGAAGATGGATCGGTTGTGAAGGAAGCATTTATTGAAGCGGGTGAGACTTTATTTGGAGATTTTAAAAATAAAACAGAAATCATGTCTGCTATTAGAGAACTTCAGTTATCTCGTCCGACTGTCACAAGGCGTATTGAAGTCATGAGTCAGGACATGGCAGATAAACTAAAAAATGATATCATGGAATGTACATACTTTTCTTTACAGTTCGACGAATCCACCGATATGACAGACACTGCCCAGCTGTGTATTTTTATTCGGATGGTATTCAATGACATGTTGGCTAAGGAAGAATTTTTGACAATCATTCCTCTGAAGGGGAAGACCCGCGGCGAAGATATATATGATGTTTTCTTCAATGTTTTAAAAAACCACAAGCTACCAATATATAAATTAGTGTGCATTACAACCGATGGAGCACCAGCAATGACTGGAAACAAAAACGGTTTTGTGGCATTGTGTCGAGCTAATGAAGATTTCCCTTCATTTTTTTCAATCCATTGCATTATACATCAACAAGTTTTGTGTTCAAAATCTTTAAACACGGAGGAAATTATGGGCATTGCAACAAAAATTGTGAATTCCATCCGTGCACGTAGCTTGCAACGGCGGCTCTTTAAGTTGCAGTTGGAAGATAGGGAGTCAGCTGAACACACTGATTTAGTTCTTCACACGGACGTCAGGTGGTTGAGTCGCGGAAAATTCCTAGAAAGGTTTCAAGAATTATTGCCCGAAATAACAGCTTTTCTAGACGAAAGAGGTGATGACACTCAGATGTTGAAAAACGAAAAATGACTGACTGATTTGGCATTTTTGAGTGACATCACAATGCACTTAAACACCATTATTTGGAGCTTCAAGGTAAAGGAAAAACTGTTATTGAGATGATTAGCTCAGTAAACGCATTTAAAAGTAAATTGCAACTTATGATAGATCAACTGAAAAGAAAGGATCTGAAACATTTTCCGTCTTCGAAAGCAAGGATTCCTCAGTTGAATTATGATACGTATGAGGCTGAATTATCAAATATTTTGAGACAATTCGAAATACGTTTTTATGATTGTAATAAATTGGCAAATGTAGCATCATTTATGAGTTATCCTTTTTCATGTAAAAACATTGAGGAATTAGCTACTGAAATAGCAAGTCAGTTTAACTTGAACTCATGTTCTGTTGAAAATGAGTTGGTGCAGATTCTATCAGATATACATCTCAAAGTTACAGCATCTGATACAAATTTCTAATTTTTTATATCTGAAGATAAATATCCGGATCTAAGGCAAATCGCCCTTCAACTGACAGCAATGTGTCAACTTACTTGTGCGAGTCTGCATTTTCTGAAATGAAGATAGTAAGTCAAAATATCGCAATCGACTAACTGACGATCATATGTCATCATGCTTGCGATTAGCACTCAGTGGTTACGTACCATATTATGAAAAGTATGCTGAGGACATGCAGTGTCACGCTTCAACATCCAAAGTCACTCCTTAGTTAAGTTTAATACCATATGTAACTCTTTTGTTTTGTAACAACCAATAAACTCGCCATTTTGAATAACTATGAGTTTTTTCATTGATATTGTTGAGAAGAACCTAACTAAACCTAACCCAAACCTTGATTAAAATAATGTATATTGTGCGGAAAGCGAATATCTATATATGCTACGGTACACCCTACCTAGATAGGTAGGTAGGTAGGTAGGGTGTATGTATCGTGTATGTACGACAACCCTGTATCACACATACTTGCAGCCTCTCAGAGTCGATCGTAAGTAGTCAAAAAATATTGAGGTAGATCGCTAGCAGTTCAACTTTGTGTGTGCAGGTTTTCTGTATACTTTTGTTTCAAAACTGTGTATGTCTTTTAACAAGTATGTCTAAAAATAGAAATTGTTGGTCTGTTTCTTTTTCAAAAGTAAATTTAATTGTTGGTTCTTTGGTGTTAATATGAAAAAAAATCATTTAAATGTTGATCGTCATGTTCATAAATACAAAAAATTTTATCAATGTATTAATATAATTTAACTCAGTGTTTTTCATAAAAATATTACTTAGTAAAGGAGATAATAGCCTTGTCAAAATTTTGTTGGTAATATTCGATTTTATATTGAAAATAAGTGGTTTTTATACAAAAAGTTAGTAATTCTAGAATAGTATTAATGTTAAATGATGTATATTCACTAAGATTCCCTGTCAGTGAAATAAATTTTACATAGATGAAACCTCTAGGCCATTAGCCACAAGAATTAAAGAACACCAAACAATATAAAAAATAAGGAACTTCAAAAATCAAACATTTGCCAACATGCACTAGATAACAATCATAAAATTAATTGAAATGCTTTTAGTATAGCAAAAGAACCATGTTCCAAGAAACGTAAAATAAATGAAAGTGCCTTAATATTGTTAAATAAAGATAATTGTGTAGCATCTTGTTCCGCTAATTTTAATAACACATGGTTAAATGTGCTAAATACTGAAGTAAAAAAAGGACACCTCAAAATACAATAAATTAAAATGAACATACTCTAGGTGCACATATTTTCCCACCTTATTCTAACAGTTAAGAATAACACCTTTAAATTGACATTCATTGACATTTTGTCAGAGATTAGCCATACTGGATATATTTTTGATACTAAACATAAGAAATATTCTGCATTTAGTTTTTTATTTGTAGATTTGCCGAAGACGGGGGTAGACTTTCCTCCGAAACGTCCAGAAAACACCTTTTGGTGTTTCAGTCCAGGTACCTTCACTGGTACCTGGACCCAGAACTTAAGACTGCCTATTGATCTTATCAGGTAATTAATTTGTTTTGATTTCAAATTTTGTTTAAGGCGAAATACCCAAAAAATAGTTTTAAATATATTGTAAAAATGTAAAGGAATGTTTTTGGTAAAATTGCTTACTTTTTGTTAAATAGTAAACTCAAAACCATCAATTGTGATAAAAATAAGTCTTTAATTTAAACATAATTAAACGTACCAGACTTTAGTTAACCATAACCATAAAATAACGACATAGACAATGTAACTGCATAGCTATTTTTTCAATAATAAAACATCACCATAAGGTATACCTTTGTGATGACACTGTGATCTAATCAAAAAAACTCAGTTCGAAATTCACTTCGCTAAAAGTCAACACGTGCTTTCAGCGTCAAAAGCGAGACGAACTGCATAGTGCTCTCAGCATTGTGTCGCGCCGCAAACTGAAAATTATTGGTTAAACTCCGAGATAAGGCATCCTTTTATTAAGCAGGGTGGCCATGCGCTAGGCGAAACGCCTGTTGGATCGTAGCGACGAATTTATTGAATAATTATAACAGAACAGTCGAACGTTTTCGGGAGTAATATCTCTGGTTCTTGAATTATTACCGAAAATATTTCTGAGTGCATGAATTTTTTTGAAAATTTCATACCGCCATTTTGTAATCAATCGAATATTGTTATTCTAACTCGTTACCATAGCAACCAACAGAATTTGCGGAAATTTTCGTCGACTTGACTGAAATTAATAAGTTGACATATAATGAAATGTCAACGCCTTGCGAAACGACTTTTTTTAGTAATAATAATTGTGAGAATATGTCACATACCTTATAATAAATTAATACATTTATCTTCTATTTATTTATTTTAAGCAGGTTTTCAAAATAACAAAAAGATATATATACTTATGTAGGTAGACTTGAATTTTATTAAGTAGGTACTTAAGAAATAATACTTTGTACAGGGTGTCCCACATAAGATCCTCTATCCCCTTCTCTCGAAAGATATACAATTTAGGAAAAAAGTTATATATAAAGTGTTATTGTTTTTAAGTAAACTTTTATATTATATACCTTTCATGTATACAGGGTGCTCAGTTTTTCCTGGTTAGGAGTCAACTCCTAAAAATTAAATGGGACACCCTGTATATTATCCTGGATATGGATTCCTCATTAAAAATAAGGGTAACTTTCATTAAGATATTGTATACCTATCTCTCGTCGTTTAGGATATAATAGCCGTTTTATTTAATTTTTTGCTAAAAACGTATATATTTAAGGTAGTAGAAAAAAATATAAGTATATAATATTTGGTGAAGCTGCCATTTTTATATTAAAGACAACACCACAATATATAATTTAAGTTGTTTACTTTGACTACAAATTATACAGGGTGATATCAGAAATTCAATCGATCGGAATATATAAAATTACTTATAAGTCAATAATCTTAAATGGAACACCCTGTATATTATTGCAGATTTCGATGGTTCACAAAAAATTAAAGTAACTTTGTATATAATAACCTATACCTACCTATCTCTAACCGTTTAGAAAATATTCGCTATTAAACTTTTTTTATGCAATAAAAAATACCTTTGGTTTAAATTTAATGACGAAATACGTCACAAATATTTTTTAACGGGCTGACCATAGTAGATTTTCAACAAAATACTGTAGTATACAATTTTAACTAAGATGTCTGTATTCTGTATTTCCTGAGAAAATAATTCATTACAAATCATAAAATGAAACCAAATATTGCATGTAATTAAGTAACGCTGCAAAATCAAAACTGCCATGGAAAACAAATAAAGTGCTTTGGAAACCAACGTAAACAATATTTGTCAAATAATATAATAAATTTTGGTTTGTTGTGCGTTAAGTTCATCTTTATCTTATAATGTCTTATACTGCCGAAGAAAGGTTGAACTTATATCAGTGTTATCTTCAAAATAACAAAAGCGTTGCACTGACTATAAGAGCATATCATGAAAAGTATCCGGGGAGAAGAATACCGGAAAGATCCATGTTTGGGCGAATTGAACTAGATCTCGAACAGCATGGTGTTTTAAAATATGAAAAAAGAAATAAACCTAAAAGTATCTTGGATTATGAAACGCAATTAAATATATGCTTATATTTCGAAGAATTTACAGAAAATTCCATCAGAGATGCAGAAAAAGACTTAAGTATTGCTAGAACTGATATTCATAGGACGCTGAAAATGAATAACTACAGGGCGTTTAAGTTCGCTAAATTGCAACACTTAGAACCTACCGATCATATTCTACGATTGGAATATTGTGACCTAATGATGGATCGACATTTTCGTAACCCTAATTTTTTTAACTAAATTTGTTGGACGGACGAAGCGATATTTACTACCTCAGGGATATTTAATGGAAAGAATACTCACTATTGGTCTCAAGAAAACAAACACAACATCAAAACTATTCAACATCAAGGTCGTCGTAGTGTTCATTGTTGGTGTGCGATTTACAGGAATCAAGTAATAGGTCCTCTATTTCTGGATAACCATTTAAATGGTGCGAGGTACCTAGAGCTACTGACTAACAATATCAGGCCGTTACTAGAGGTCAATGGTAACATAAATAATATTATTTACCAAATGGATGGAGCACCTTGCCATAACACCATTCAAGTAAGAACTTATTTAAGTGTTAACTATGCAGAGGTCGTTGGACCAAATGGAAATATTCGTTGGCCTCCGCGGAGTCCAGATTTGACGCCCCTGGACTATTTTCTGTGGGGAACATTAAAGGATAAAGTATACAAAAATAAACCTCAAGATGTTGATGATCTCAAGAATCGAATAAGGGAAGAAATTCAAAATATCAATGAAAGTGCTGCAGTAAGAGATGCCTTAAGAAAAATGGAAGTCATCTACACAACTTGTATTGCCCAAAATGGAGGCCATGTGGCAAATTTATTTTAATTTTCCCTTTTGCATTAGGTATATTGGTCCTTTCGTTATACATGCAATTGTTTTTTTGATTTTACACATTAATTCATTTGTAATTATGTAAATGTTCTCTATTAACTTAACTTCTTACTACATACTTATTTAATAGTTCACAAAATTTACATATTGTTAAATGTTAAAACATTTCTATATTTGCTAAAATTTCGTATTCGTTGAAATAAAAGATTAATATTTTTGTTATATCGGCCATAGGTATTTTATTATATCGATCATTGGAAAGAATTAATTTCTCAGAAAATACAGACATCTTAGTTAAAATTGTAAACTACAGTATTTTGTTGAAAATCTACTATGGTCAGCCCGTTAAAAAATATTTGTGACGTATTTCGTCATTAAATTTAAACCAAAGGTATTTTTTATTGCATAAAAAAGGTTTAATAGCGAATATTTTCTAAACGGTTAGAGATAGGTATAGGTTATTATATACAAAGTTACTTTAATTTTTTGTGAACCATCGAAATCTGCAATAATATACAGGGTGTTCCATTTAAGATTATTGACTTATAAGTAATTTTATATATTCCGATCAATTGAATTTCTGATATCACCCTGTATAATTTGTAGTCAAAGTAAACAACTTAAATTATATATTGTGGTGTTGTCTTTAATATAAAAATGGCAGCTTCACCAAATATTATATACTTATATTTTTTTCTACTACCTTAAATATATACGTTTTTAGCAAAAAATTAAATAAAACGGCTATTATATCCTAAACGACGAGAGATAGGTATACAATATCTTAATGAAAGTTACCCTTATTTTTAATGAGGAATCCATAGCCAGGATAATATACAGGGTGTCCCATTTAATTTTTAGGAGTTGACTCCTAACCAGGAAAAACTGAGCACCCTGTATACATGAAAGGTATATAATATAAAAGTTCACTTAAAAACAATAACACTTTATATATAACTTTTTTTCCTAAATTGTATATCTTTCGAGATAAGGGGATAGAGGATCTTATGTGGAACACCCTGTACAAGCGAATTGAAATATTCCATGAACTCCTCGACTTCTTCTCTTTGTAATGGTGAATAATTTAAGCCTGGGTTATAGATTGAAAAAGTTTGCGTCTTGCGTCGTCCATTTGAGCTATGAGTTGACACTGATTCTTAGACCGTCTTATAGATTGAAAACGTTTGCGCTTTGCGTCGCCTATGGAGCTAACCTTACATGTATGCTTATATTTAGCGCCTTTTTGTGTAATGCAATTTTGTCTTGCTTGTTTTTTAAGTTTATGTGCGTTTTTTTTTTTAATTTTCTGAGAATAAATAATCAAAATCATAGCAGTTAATGGTGCTTGTAGACATATGTGTGCGGCAACTGTAAACTTGTTGAAGACAAGGCGACAAAGAAGGTGGCCTGTTAATTAAGATAAAAAAACTCCTACAAGTATTTTCTTAAAATTAAAGACAATGACCGCAAACAGTTTTTTTTAATGGACGAGGATGTTATATGTAATAATATGTCAAATTTATTACGAAGGACGAACGTTTTGAAAGACCCTCTAATATCTACCAATTTAATTGGCTACAGCTTAACGCAAACGTGGATTTACGCTCGAGTCGGTTCCGTCAAAGTTAAAGATCGCCATCTCTTAGACGGCTAGTGGAAACTCAAACGGATGGCGGCAAAAATATAACCGTACGTTATGTTTTTGGTTAAGTTAACTTCAAGGACAGCGCAAACGGCAACGCAAGACGCAAACGTTTTCAATGTATAACCCAGGCTTAAGACTTGCAGGAGTTGAAGAACTGGCCCTTAATAGGTGTCGGTGTTTTATAAAGTAGATATAATATTTTCCCACCAGTAATTTACTTTCCGCTTAGACATCCTGGAGAACTTCGGCGAAAACATCAGCATCACGTTCTGTATTCTTCTTAACAAATTGTCTTCCATGATTTGAATGTAACAATTTACCGTCAACTTCGGCTGTCGGTAACAACGTTGAAAATGTTGGAGAATTTAGTAAGAAGAGTGTGTGTGAATGTGTGATGTGTGTCTTAATAATAAAGGGATTTTCAACATTAAACTTCGCTGATAAGCTTCAAATAATTTCCAAAGGAAGGGCAAAACCGCCTATGAAAAATTTAACCACAAAAATGAAAAACTGTATTAGACATTTTTATCCGGAAAAACAAAACGAACAATTTAAATGGCTAACAGGGTGTGAAAATATAAGTAAATTATTTTGTTGGTCATGTTTACTTTTTGAAAATGAAAAAGGTCTCTGGAATAAAACTGGTTTTTCCGATTTAAACAATTTCCATAAAGCTGTAAAAAGACACATTATGTCCAAAGCGCATTTGCAGGCCGTTATAAAAGAAAAAGTCTTCGGCAAAACCAGAATTGAACACGCCCTTAATAAACAGTTGGAAATTAGTCACCGCCAACACAATGAACTAGTCGATAAAAATAGGCAAATATTAAGAAGACTTATCGATGTTGTTTGTTTTCTCGGACAGCACGAATTGGGATTTAGAGGTCATGACGAAACAAGGGTTTCTTCAAATAAAGGAAATTTTTAAGATTTACTTAGTTTAATGGCTAAATATGATGATTGCTTAAAAAAACATTTAGAGCAGTCTATCCTTTTTTTGCGGAACGTCGAATTGAATCCAGAATGATTTAATTTCCGCTGTTGCAATTATTATTCTAAACAGAATTAAGCAGGAGATTGGCGAGGCGCGGTTCATTGCTATTGTTCTGGACGGAACAACTGATATCACTAATTTTAGCTAATAATCTATAGTAATTCGCTACGTTAAAACAGACGGAAGTATTCAAGAGCAATTTTTAGGTTTTAAGAATGTGTCCGAAAATCGTACAGCAGATGCATTATATACCATAGTTTATAACGTTACTAAAGAAATTAATGGAGAGAAAAAATTAGTTGCTCAAAGCTATGATGGAGCTGCAGTGATGGCAGGACAATTAGGGAGTCTGCAAGCTAAAGTTCGAGAAACTTTTCCAAGTGCTGTGTTTGTCCATTGTTTTGCTCATAAATTTAGTTTTATCCCAGTCCATCAATCACATTAAAGAGTGTAAAGTATTTTTCGTTACTTTAAGTGGCATGGCTGCTTTTTTTCCAAGTCAACAAAACGTACACAACGACCCCATTGTCCACAAACGATTGCCCAAAGTAGCTCCTACTAGGTGGAACTATAATTGAAGACTTGTGTTAACAGTATCTGAAAATCGTGAATCACTGATTGAACTATTTGAGAATATAATAGAAAATAATGAAACGTGGGACTCAGAAGCAATAAATAGTTCGAGGGGGTTTTTGGACTGTTTGAAACGAGATTTTAATTTTAATTATTTGTTGAACATATTTTCAGAAATATTTCCATTCTCGGATAATATTTTTAATATATTACAAACTAAAACAAATGCTATTAAACCAAAAAAGAGTTGACTTTGACCTATTTTGGGAGACAACGATGACGTTAAATGTAGAGCCACAAGCCAAGAGTCTTCGAACAGACAAGGTGGGAGATGTTCAAACATCATACAGACGCCTCTTTTATGAAATAATGGATCAAATTCAGCAACAAATAAACTATAGATTTAACGGTTTAAATGATTTTAATTTCCTCGAGCTCTGCAATTTTGATGCATTTAAAGGAAAAACTTTTCCAGAAGATGCGTTTAAATCTCTCCTTCTTCATTATGGCCAGTTCTTCGACCGAGTGTTACTGCGATCTGAACTAAAAGTGATTTACGAAACTGACGACATTAGCGCAAAAAATAACGCTAAGGAACTAATGCGATTTTTAAAGGACAAGGAGCTGGAAGATGCCTACACCGAAGTGTCGAAATTCTGTGAATTAGTATTAACAATACCAGCCACAAGTTCATCAGTAGAACGCAATTTTTCGACACTTAAACGTATAAAAAATTTCGTGAGGAATTCAACGGGACAGGAGAGACTTTCGCATACATCGCTGTTGTCCATTAAAAATAAACTTCTCCAAAATATGTCAGAGCATCAACGTTTTTATGATGACGTCATTGACGAATTTGCAAAAAACGATCGAAGAACCGAATTACATTACAAATAGGTAAGTTTCTAAAAATTGCTTCCCTTTCTTAAAATTTCACCGCACGCCCCTGGAATTATTTCTTTTCATGGAATGCAGGTATACCACCCAATTTTGGGTCTGTATATGCGTTTTGCCCACTGTTATCCGTTCATAAACACGTGGCGCGCGGTTGGATACTAAGAATTTAATTTTAACCAAATTTGATTTTAACAAAATAAAAATTATGTATAATATTTACAGGGTGTCCGGATTTGGTTGCAAAAGCCGGGTATCTCGCTTATTTTTAAAGATTAGAACCTTGCGGTTTTCACGAACCTGAGCTAATTTTTTGTGAAACTCATGAAGCCGTAAACAAAATTTTCATAGCCTTCTTCGTTTATGAGATACAGGGCGAAATAGAAAGTTTTGCATTTTGGGACCCCCTCGTATATCGGTTATCCTTTAACTTAACGCAAAGGGAAAAATTGCTGCTTATGCAGTTTTTTACGCTGGATCCAGTGGCGTAGTCATATTTTTCATTTGAATTGTTATTTTTTAGATATGACCCAAAGATGTGTTTTTTTAAATGGGACACCCTGTATATTTGTCCAGAAATTGATTTGTCCTTTTAAAAGCTTCTCAAAAATATATAATAGTATGGGTCTATTTTAATAAACAACAACAAAAATCCTAATTTTTATAATTATCATCCCAAATTTTGCAGTAGGCCATGCAAAACAATGCTGCCTTTTATTTAAAGTCGTTAACAATATCTACATCCTAACAATAAATCAAAATAAACATGTAATTAAATCTATTTATCAAAATATGTATTGATAATTTCGCACCAAAAAAGAACCACCTACCTAGATTTATGTAACACAAGAACAAAACAGTAATAAATTATTACGTAACAAGCCGTTCAGCCAAAATCAACTGTCGTATAAGAACTACAGTAACCGAGGAAATCAAAAGAACTGTTCAAACTGATTATTGGTTTTTTGTAAAATCTTGGACATATTTTTTTTGTAAATTCAGATATCCCCATAGAAAGAAATCTAAAATCTGGGGACCTAAGGGGCCCTCTTATAGGTCCATTTGTTCCGATCCATTGATTGGTAAAATTACTGTCCAGAAATAATCTCGTGTGCTGTGAGCACCGTCCTGTTGAAAATAAATTTCGTTAATTTGAGCTAGAGGAACATCGTCAAGTAATTCAGGTATAGCTGCCACTAAAATTTCTATATAGCGATTGGCTGTTAGATTTCCCTCAAATATATAAAATTTTATATGTGTTCCTAATATGAAGCAGGACACATTTAGACCAAACCTGCCCTGCTTTCTTCTGGGAAATATTTGGTGTTGATTTTCCTGGGACCAGAATCTACTATTGTGCCTATTGAGTATACCAGAATTACTGAAATGTGCTTCGTCTGACCATATAACCTTCCTTTCAAAATCTCTAACCATATCGCATCTTTCTCGAAACCATTCGCAGAAGACTACCCAACGCTCTGCATCCCCTGGCTATAAGTGCTGCACGAGCCTAAATTTGTATGGGTGGTATTTGTACTCTTTTAGAATTTCTTGAACTCTAGTTTTTGGAATCCCTATGCTCTTTTTACTGGCCCTACAAGAGTTTGTAGAGTAATCTTCTGCATTAGCCAAAACCGTAATTTCCTCAGCCTCCCGATTTTCTTTATTATATGTATTCGTACGAGGTTTGATAAATGATCCGTGATTAAGTAAATTCTTTTTTATCCGATAAAAAGTGGATATATTAGGTTGCCTCCTTTCTGGATATCTAAATAAAAATTAAGGAATAGTATTTCAACATACCTAAAAATTAACTATTTACCTGTTAAAATACATCTCAGAAGCCGCTTCAACATTTTCATTACTTAATTTAAAACAAGCTAACATATCGTACTTTTCATAATGTTCGAAAGTTTGGTTTTTTTCCATAATAATACAAATATATTTTTACACAATAAATAAATACAAAAAACTAGCGCTATATTTTATATACGCGTACAAAATTGGGAAATGTCATTTGCTTCCAAGAAAACAAAAGAAAACGGCATCGTTTTACATGGCCTACTGCAAAATTTGGGATGATAATTATAAAAATTAGGATTTTTGTTGTTGTTTATTAAAATAGACCCATACTATTATATATTTTGGAGAAGCTTTTAAAAGGACAAATCAATTTCTGGACAAATATACAGGGAGTCCCATTTAAAAAAACACAACTTTGGGTCATACCTAAAAAATAACAACTCAAATGAAAAATATGACTACGCCACTGGATCCAGCGTAAGTCGCAATTTTTCCCTTTGCGTTAAGTTAAAGGATAAGCGAGTTACGAGGGGTGTCCCAAAATGCAAAATTTTCTATTTCGCCCTTTATCTCATAAACGAAGAAGGCTATGAAAATTTTGTTTAGGGCTTCATGAGTTTCACAAAAAATTAGCTCAGGTTCGTGAAAACCAGAAGGTTCTATCTTTAAAAATAAGCGAGATACCCTGCTTTTGCAACCAAATCCGGACACCCTGTATATATATATATATATATATATATATATATATATATATATATATATATATATATATATATATATAGGTAAACTAATAATTATTATATATTATTATACAGCAATTAAATTATAATAGGTTCTATTCTTCGTCAACTGAGGAACTGTCATCACCTATCAATCAATCAATATCAATATCCCACATATTCTCCGCCTGTTTGATCACATGCGGGACTGCTTTTCCCCAGTTCTCTGGTGTCACTTTGTTAATGGCTTGATCAAACAGTAGCTTAACATCATTCATTTTAAAATTCTGTCCTGTTTTGTCTTTCTGCAAATCCTTTCACTTGCGCCTATGTAGGTTCTATAGTATGCACATGTGATGGCTTCATCAAGGACTTTTGGTTTAAGAGTTAGAGAGAGAGGGAGTTAAAGAGGTTCATTTAGTCCCAAGGGACTGAAATGTATCTTAGCAACACATAGATAAAAAAGGATTAAATTGAACATATTTCTTTGGTTACATTGGTACAATTTACAATATTAAATAATCGATTTGATTCGTCGACAATATGTTCAGTACCGCTACTTGTAGAAGTACATGCGACAGTTGTAGATACTTCGTTAGAATCTTTTTTTCAAAAATTCGATATTAAAGATACAGGGTGTTATAAATTTCTATTTTTGTTTTATGCTTAACTTTTGATTTGAGAGAATGTATTTTTTAAGATACAAATTCAAATTTAATGTTATTGCGACTCTAAATTGTAGGGGGCCCAAAATTTTTTACTATTTAATGGATCTTAACTTATTTTACGTTTTATTAAATTTTTAAGTAAAAAAAATAAGATAAAAATAAGAAAAAACAGATACATTTTTGTTCGATATAAATAAATAATTCGGTTTACGGAAAAAAAGCAATGGTTAATTTCAAAGATTTTGGTTGATTCAACATACCTTCTAATCTTAAGCATTCCCTAGCTTTAAGAATTGATGATTGTTGAATCCTCGAACTGAGGCAACATTGTTACTTAACTTTAACACCCTGTATCTTCGTTAATATCGACTATTTTTTTTCGAAAAAAGTTTAAAGGAACTTGTGGCGATTATCTTTACGTGTACTTTTTATTTTCGATTTTCGAGAGATTGCCCACATATTCTGGGACACCCAGTAATAATTTTGTTGATAAGTGTGATTGCTTAGATTTAAGAAGTTTTTACACTTTACATCTAAAATTAAAACCATGCCAATAATATACACAACCAAAAAAGTTTTACAAATTTTAATTAAGACATAACTACATTTAAAAAATTACTGGCTATTCTTTTATACTGTATGGTGCAACACTTTTTTGGTTGTATTTATGAAATAGGTACCTGACATTATCTGATTTTTATAATAAATAGAACTTAAGTGCAACTAAATTAAACGAGTTGAATAAAACAATAACGTGTAATAAACAAATTTAAGATTACAAAAATAATACGTTGTCAATAACTGAGTTTTAAATTTAATCTAAAAGTAGTTCTTTTGCATCTTCTGATAGATCTATGTGTTTTTTTAAAGTTGTAACTCTTAAACTTGATAAAAATGGATCAGAAGTAACTAAGAGTCTCTTTAAAATTTTTCCTTGCGTAACGAAGGCGATAATTTCTATAATCCTTGTTTCGAGCCTCCTGCGCCTCTTCGAAGAGATTACCGATAGGTAGAAAAGAACTTCGGATTATACTTTCGCCGTGTACCAGCATTTTATGTATTGTTACTGGCATATAATACCAGTTATACGTCCCAACAAATCGTCTAGCTGTATCTAAAGCAGACTTTCCATATTTTACTGGGTCTATGCTCTCACCACAAGTTATTACTTCAAGTATTGTAGCCAGTCGTTTGATTAATTCCAGGTCAACCCTAGTTACCTCTGAAACTACCTCAGGATTTTGAAAAAATTTTCTGGACGTGTTTCCAGTATTTGTTGTACCTAACCCTTGTTGAACATGGTCAACCCTAATACCCAATCTCTGGCGTAATTCTGTCTGAATCCTTTTTTTGTTTTCTTCTTTAAGTGGTTTGGTTTCCACATTAGTAGACCACTTTTGAAAAGTCAAATTATGATTTCTATCCTCCATGCCGTTTTAAAACATCCGAAAGAAGCAGATGTTCGTCGAAAACAATGTCCAGTATTTAATGACGGATTTGGTAAATTTAAGAATGCTGCTACTTTCTGGGGTAATTAAAATTGGGTAATTGAAATTTCTATCAATTTCGATTATGGTATCTTTAATATTAATCACAATTGAGTGATCCAAATCAGTTACATTTTCCACCGTCGGCTCAACTAACTCCTTGCTTTTACAGGTGCCTGCTATACCAAAAATACGGGCTACCTTAATCATTAAAAACTGGTTGTTCTGGGGCATCCATTAAAAATTCATCAACCTAGTCACCAGTCAGGATCTTGGCTTTTTTTGACTTGTATTCATCGTTACTTCTTTTCAGCAGGGCAATTAGCTAATATCGATGTCATTTTTAACGTTGAGCATATTCTTCAGCATAGAATCATGTGTACAAAGCGTCGAAGTAGCGCATCTTCGTTGAAATTTTCCACGTTTCGTTCACAGCACCATCTTACAAATGTCTGATATTGCGCTTCATATATTTTCCTTGATTTGAACGTCAATAGATTTTCTAGTGCCTCTTCAGTTGCTATTTTTGAATCAAAAGTTTCAATTTCGATTTATAATCACGAAATTAATGACACTGACAACCTGTTTATTTATGTTGTAACTATGCGATTTCTTTATTTCAAAGCTCACTAATCAAATGTGTATCTGTTACCGAGAATAAATTATCGCATTATGAGGTGTTTTAAATTTGCCCCTATACATTACATTATTTAGTAATATGGTTTCCAAGCGCAACAAACTCCATTCGCCGGGTTAAATGAGTCACTTTATTCCCTAGTTATATACTGTACTAATTGACCCACCTCACAACAAAATTTTCATCTAATAAATATTTCAAACCAAGGCGTTTTTAACAGCACATATTTTGAAAAATCTTCCTAGCCTTAATAATATTAGATCGAGGGATAGCTTTACATATTCAAACAATGAAATGTTATAGAAGGGTACAACGTTATTTCTCTTAAGGTTGTAATTAATTATTATCAAGGCACAAGGACTTAACAGGATCTTGACAAAACTAAAGATATTGTACAAATTGAGTTTAATTACATGAAAAGGGTCAAAGATAATTCAAAGTCCAAAGGGATGACAAGCAGGTATATTCTAAAGGTATACGTATCATACAAATCTTAACTAATCTTACACTAATTACGGTAAAGGGTCTTAAAGAGACATTTAGGTATCAAGATTTCTCGGTTCGAGGATCCAGGATTTACGTTCCAGTGTGTGACGATATCTACGTCTTTTCCAGTATGTTCAACAAAATTTGATTAATTAATTTTTGTTAAATTGTTAGGCTCGTTGACTGTTACGAGTTTTAACTTGCTAATCTAAAGCTCATCCGATTTAAGACTGTAATAGTTTTTAAGTCCTCATGGTGTTTAATATTTAAAGAACCAAGAATGTAACTAAAGCTTGCTTTGAAATTAATAATAATAATAATAATAATAATTCATTCCATAAAATCATTTACATATGACCAAGGTTTTGTCAAAAATTATAACTAAAACTAAAGTACACAATTAGATACCTATATATAAATAAAATGACAAATAATTTTAGAATGACAAAAATACAGAGTTATCACAAACAATAGTGTATAAATATAACAAAGACCATTCTTTTTTATGACTATGTTCCTAAGTCGTCTGGATATTCCTGCAGTAAATAGAATGCCTTTTCCGCTAAGTATTTTAGAAGTTTGCTTTTAGCCTGACTATAAGAAATGCATTTCTTTATAGTAGCAGGTATTCTGTTGAAGATCCTTGTGCAAGCGTAGTATGGTGATTTTTCGTAGAAGGTGGAATTATTGGTTGGAAAAATAAGATTGTTTCTATTCCTGGTTGGGTACTGGTGCAGTTCTGAAGTTCTGCTAAAGCGTTCTTTATTTTTATATATATAAAGGGTGCTTTTATATATGTATATTGATGGCATCGTCAATATCTTTTGCGATCTGAAAACTTCCCTGCATGTTTCCGTTGGTTTTAGTCCAAAGATTAAACGCACAATCCGTTTCTGTGCCACCGAAATCCGACTCACACCAACAGACTGTCCCTAGAGCATTACATTATAGCTGAGGTGTGGATACACTAGTCCATAGTAAGCCGTTAAAAGCGTCGTAGTTGGGACACCCTGTTTTAGTTTTAAGAGGGCATAATATGCTTTGCACAGTTTATTAGAAATATGTTCTAGTTGCATTTCCCATGATAGTTTTGAGTCAATGAAGAGACCTAGGTATTTTACTAGTTACTCACTATTATCCAGTACAACCTTTGGTATGGTCTTGTAGAAGGGAACTATGACCGTTTTGTCTTTGTTCAGGACCAATTGGTTGGAGAAGCACCACCTGTTCATGTCCTTCAGGACTTGTTGAATTTTTCTGTGTAACTCCACTGCATTTCCTGCTGAGATGAAAGCTGTAGTGTCATCGGCGAACTTAATAGTCATGTCTGGCATTTTGAAATCATTTATGAATATCAAGAATAGAAGTGGCGCCAGTACCGACCCTTGTGCTGCATCGATATTCAAGTCATGTTCGTCTGAAGATTGACTCTCAACTCTTACCAGAAGTTTTCTTTCAGCAAGAAATGATGCTATCAGCGAATTCTCTGTTCCACGTATTCCAATACTGTCAAGTTTCTTGGACATAAATTCTAGGTTTAGAGTGTCAAATGCACGAGATAGATCAAAGAACAAGCCCACCACAATGCGGTCGCGCTCTAGTTCTTTAAATATAAAGTCGGTTAATCCAAACGATGCAGTTTCCGTTGATTTTTTGGCTTGAAAAACCATGCTGTTCTGGTTCGATAATTCTATGCTTATTGAGAAACTCTTGCATCCGGTTATATATGACTCGTTCAAAGATTTTTGAGAAGCTACTCAGTAACGAGTAAGTGAAAGTAAGAGACTGCAAATGCTTTAAGATATTTCTGTTAATTGTGGTCTGAACTGTCAAAAAATAGGAATATGCTATAGGAACATTATTGTTATTTTTATATTATATAATGGCCAGATATTTATCAGACTTATACCCATTTAACTGCACATATTGAGTTGGAACAGAAAAATATGATTGAAAGAATTTAGTTAGCTGTTTAGACAGTTCAAAAGCTGAAGGTTTCTTTAATAAAATACTATAGTCCAAACTGTCAAATGTCTTAGTCAGGTCCGTATAAATGACATCTGTATGCTGGAGAGGAGGGCACTATTTTCACCATAGTTGTGAATAAGTTTGCTGGTGGCCGTCAATCACTACAATTTTTTTTGTCGGAAAGAATACTGGCAATCCAAGTACAAAGTTTTGGAAGAAGTTTGTAAGCAGGGAGTTTGATCAAATGCTTTGCATAAGAAATGAATGTCAAAGGGGGGGTTATTTTTTGGCTTATTATATAACTGAAAGGTTATATAAATATGTGTCCAAAAATGTAACGTTTTAGAAATAGAGGGTGTTAAAGTTGAAATTTTATTTTCGATTTTCTTAAATAACTTTTGCACAAAATATAACCAGTGGTTTTTTGAGATAAAAAAATCTTAATTTGGTATTGATTTCATGTAGAGGGCGGTACATACGCTGTTATTATTTACTTTAACTTACTCTAATTTTTTTAACACTAAACTTCTGGGATTTTTTATGAGTAAACCTCAAATTTTCATAGCAATTATTTTTGGGCAGAAGAAAATCCTCATGCGATGGTCAAACGTAATTTCATTTTATAGTAAATGTGTGGGCTGGCATAATTGGAGACCATTGGATGGGCCATTTTTCCTTCTTCAGGCGCTGTTAGAAGAGATGTCATTTGAACTACCAAAAGTGCACCTCTACATTTCATTTGGGATGCAAGGTCCCCCGATTTAAATTGTCTAGATTATTTTTTCTGGGGATATTTAATATTAAATAACGACTTCTATCCAGACAAAGGAAGATTTGGGAAACAAAATTATAGCTTCATGTGAAATAATTTGCAATACTTCTAGGATATTTGAGAGAGATCGCCAGTTTATGAGACGAAGACTTAAGTCCTGCGTATTAACAAAAAGAGAGGTAATTTTCAGCAGTTCTAATAATTGTTTTAATTTGTCATATACCGTTAACATTAAATTTTTAATTATTTTAAAAATCTTGTGAGAAAAACGAAAAAAAATTAATGATCACGCTGTATCTCAAAAACGAATCACTTTTCAATACATTTTTCAAGAAAAAGTATGTTTATTTTATCAAGATCTATCACAAGCTCAGTTTCTAGAATGTTCCCAGCAACTTCACTTAGTTCCTAAGGGACTAGGTCCTGCAGCGACAAATAAATTTGCAGATTTCTCGGTTATCCCTAGTGTTGTTGAGCAAGCATAGGTACCTTTTTTGCTTAAAAATGTGTAAAAATGAGGTTTATTCCTAAAAAATCCCACAAGTTAACTGTCAAAGAAATAGGTAATTAAAATAATAATAGCGAATGTAGTGCTCTCTAGATGTTACGTCAAAATTAATGTCAAATAATGATTACTCAGCTCAAAAAACCCCCGGTTAGCCAATTTTCTGTTAAATAAAATAAAGTAGAACAGTGTTAAGGAAAGTGATAAGCCGTGCGTGAAGTCGCTCCACAAATTACCCTGTTTTTACCCCGATTATCGAGTTCAATAAATACAAAATTAGAATGGTTGTGTGTGTTAAAAAATGCAATCTCATATAATTAAACTCTGAGTAATATAAAAATCATAAATGGTGCTAAAAACACTAAAGTTGTTCGAAAATCTAAAAATATATTCAGATATTTAAGGTAATTTGCATTGGACTCTTATCAGTGGATACATTGTTAATGTTTTTGTGAGGATTCCCTTTCGATTTTCTGCTTCTAAGTTCGTCGTTCGCTGGACACATACGGAACAGAGGCGTACTGCAGGGTTTTTAATATTAACAATTTGAAATCTTTTTTACGTTTTTTTTTCTTTTTCTTTCTTCCAATCTTTTGAGATTTACCATGGCGGCTAAGAAGAGAAAGAACTCAATCTGTTTTAAATGCAAGGGCAATGTCACGAAGACTCAATATAAAATACAGTGTGCCGGTAAATGTAATGGATGGTTTCACAAGCCGTGCTCTGGGCTCACTGATGAAGAGTTTAGGGCATATGACCTGCAAGAAGGATGGAAAGTGGTATTGTATTGCATGCTCAATTAGCCATGCTTCTATTAGCGACTAGGAATCCGAGGTTGAAACATCCAATGAATGCCCGTCATCACATAGACGGAGTGTTGGAGCCGCTGAAACTTTCGAAAATGTTTTTGAGCATCCCAATCCCAGCAACAAGGAGCTTATGAAGGCCATGCGGGGCATGTATGAGGACCTTAGAAATTCCATCACTTTTAATGGAAATATGATGGAGCAAATGAAGGAAAGTATAAAAGCCATTACAAATGAAAATAAGCTGTTGAAAAAAGAAGAAATACAATTAAAAAACAGAGTGGTAGAACTTGAAAAGGAGATCATACACAGTAGGTCGGCAACTATGAGCACATTGCAAGAGAAAAATAAAAACATTGTTATTGTCGGGCTTAATGGAGATGACAACGTGTCCGGAGATGTGAAGAAGGTATTTTCTGCAATAAATGTAGACATAACATCGTATAAATATAACTATAGAATTTTGCCAAGCCAACAGAACAGAAAGCCGATTTTGGTGTCTTTCACTCAAGAAAGTACTAAAAAGAAAATGCTAGAGAGACGAAAATTGGTGTCTTTAGATACCAATAAATGTGGCATTGCAGCAGATATAAATCGTCCAATTTTTATCAATCAAAATCTATCCAAACATACCCGTGAACTGTTGAGAAAAGCAGGTGAATTAAAGAATGCAGGTTTCAAGTTTGTATGGTGCAAATACGACAACATTCTCGCTAGGAAGGCTGAAGGTGAACCTGTTATTCGGATCATCACATCAGCACAAGTGGATAGTCTAAAGGACATTGATTAGGTTTGTTTGGAATGCGAAAAAAAAACTGTAAGTGGTATATATGTTTTTTTCTAAACCATAATGGCTATTCTACGTAGAAATGCCCTAAGGAACTTGGATAAACTTAATATAGCTCATATAAATATTAGATCCATAATTTCAAAGATGACTAAAATTAGGGATTATATTAGAAAACATAATATAGATATTTTGGCAGTTTCTGAATCCTGGCTCACGTACTTAATTTCTGATGACGTTATAAGTATTCACGGTTTCAAACTCGTGAGAAAAGATCGAGCCACTGGCCGTGGTGGTGGTGTACTTTTATTCATTAGGAATTCTATTAGTTTTCTCTAATGTCAATGCTAATCATGCTGAACAAATCTGGGTAGAGTTTAAGATTAATAAAGTAAAAACTGTATTTGATGTATTATACAGGAGTCCTGGGTTTGATAATTTGTGCGATTTTTTCAGCAAGTTTGAGGAAAATATTTGTGGGCGATTGTTTGAGTGTGACAACTTTGTATGCGCGGACGACTTTAACATAAATATTTTAAACCTAAGCTGTACCTATATACAGCGTTTTTTAATGCTTTTGTCTGCATACAATTTGTCCCAGCTCATTGATGAACCTACTAGGCAGGGAAATAATAGTGCAACGCTTATTGATATTATATTGTGTTCAAATAAAGATTTAGTTTTGCGTCTGATCACTTTGTAATTAAATGTCAGTTAAAACTTGAAATTTTTAAACCTAAACAATTCTTTGCAACCTATCGAGATTATAAAAATTTTGATCATGTGGCTTTTTGTCGAGATCTTCACAATATGCCTTTTAATGATATCTATTACTTACCTAACAATGTTCACGCGCCAATGAAAACTTCAAGAATAACAAAAAAAGGGCACCGTGGTTAACTCCAAACACTAAATTTTGCATGTCTCTACGAAATAAAGCTTTGTCAAAATACAAAAAAAGAAAAACTCCGGAAAACTGGGCTAGGGAAAAGAAAGCGTACCTTGAGAGCAGGATCCGTGGAGATAGCTCAAAAGATATTTGGAAACTTATGAAGAAAATGGATATTTACTCAAGAAATAAGAATATAATTTGTGACCACCTAGGGCGGATGACATAAATATTTTTTCTGCAGGTGCAGTACAGTCCGGCGAACCTGATCCTGACGTTTTGAATTTCTATTGTAGCCATAAAAAGGCCAATGTTGATGAATTCCAGTTTAAATTAGCAACCGTCGAAGAGGTAAAAAATGCTTTATTCTCAACTAAGACGGAGGCTGTTGGTTGTGATGGTATTGGGTTAGCAATGTTGATTCATTGTTGCCCTCACATCATTCCAGTAATTGTATATTTAATTAATTTTTGTATTGAAAATAACACATTTCCTAAAACTTGGAAAATATCACATATTCTGCCACACCCCAAGGTCAATTCCCCAAGTGAGCTTAGGGACTTAAGACCGATAAGCGTTCTGCCCACTCTTTCGAAAGTAATCGAGAGAGGGATAGATATCCAAATAAGGGAATATGTCGCCCAATTTAACATATTGCCCACAGTCCAGTCAGGATTCCGTAAAGACTACAGTTGTACTACTGCTCTACTTAAGGTGACAGACGATATCTTGGAGGCAGCAGAACATGATGAGCTAACAGCGTTGGCCCTTTTGAACTACTCAAAAGCTATTGACCGTCTAAACCATACCCTTTTCCTAGGCATTCTTTATTATATTGGTTTCAGTGACAGCGCTCAGCTTCTTATTAAAGCATATCTTCATGGTAGAAGCCAGATGGTTCAATCCAGTGGTAAGCTTTCTGGATCTTTGGAGGTTCTCTGTGGTGTGCCCCAAGGCTCGATACTGGGTCCATTGCTTTTCAATCTTTACACATCACAACTTTTAACATATTTACGGTATTGTTATGCGCATTTCTATGCAGATGACACTCAATTGTATTTTTCTTTTAAACCTAGTGGGATCTTGGAGGCTAATGATAAATTGACGCATGATTTAATGTTCTTATGAGAACGTCAAAGGCGCATTGCTTGGAAATAAATCCAGCAAAATCACAAATTTTGTTTGTTTGTCTAAAAGACACTAATCTTAGGTTCTCGGAGCATATAAATATGTGTGTTAAGACGCGCCCTCTTTAGTGATAGTGCTAAAAAGTTACTTTGTGATTCCATCGTCTTATCGCACTTTAACTACTGCGATGTGCTGTATGGACCCTGCCTTTTGGACTGTGATGTCAAAAGAATCCAGCTTATGCAGAATTCGTGTGTACATCTGATTTGTGGTATTTGGGGTCGTGAAAGGGGTGTTAGTGCAAAATTGCGGGAAATTCACTGGTTGAGAATGAATGAAAGACGAGTGGTACATAATCTAGTTTTATATAATAAGATATTTTGTAATAAATGTCCTTGTTATTTATATAGCAAAGTAAAATTCAGGTACGATGCACATAACTTAGACCTGAGGCATAAAAACACCTTGACTGCACCTATACATCGTACTTCGATGTATGAGCGGTCCTTTTCTTACCAAATATCAAAGATGTACAACTGTTAAACTTATTTTTGAACTTCTTATTATAATTTTTGCTTTTGTTTCTCTTTATCTGCCCTCTTAAGGGGGTTGTTTTGCAGGTTGTGAGCTAATTATATTCAATTAGAAAACACTATTGATGGCCTGTATTTTTTTTATATGTTTTACATTTTAGTCACTTAGATAAAACAATATCTTGTATAATAATTCATGTATACATGCATCTGCTGGTTGAGATAGGAAGCTTGGCTTCAACTTCGCCAATTGTAATTTAAATTTTCTTAAAATTACAATAAAGCCATATTTATTTATTTATTTAAATAATAAATAATATAATAAAAAATCCCACAAGTTAACTGTCAAAGAAATTAATGTCAAATAATGATTTCTCAGCTCAAAAAAACTCCGGTTAGCCAATTTTGTGTTAAATAAAATAAAATAATAAATAATATAACACAAAAATTCCATGTTTTTTTTGGACAGCAGTGTTCACCCTTCAGACAGAGACTTTTCTTTCCACCATGGTCTTTTTGATTCAGAACGCTGATAATTTAAGTTTTAGACATTTAT
Source organism: Kuschelorhynchus macadamiae (assembly GCA_030620095.1). Lineage (NCBI taxonomy): Eukaryota > Metazoa > Arthropoda > Insecta > Coleoptera > Curculionidae > Kuschelorhynchus > Kuschelorhynchus macadamiae. The sequence continues at coordinate 701,611 of JAUTXW010000512.1, read as the reverse complement.
ATAGAAGGCACTTCTGTCCTATTTAGACAGAAATGTAAATTATTGTTCAATTACATACATAAAGAAGAACTCTAGGCGACACTTGTGAAGTATTTATTAATTAAGGGTTCTGGGTGCGTCTATGACGACGCATTGCATTTCAGCCAACCAGAGGCAGTTCTTGTCAAATTAAGTGTCGTCCTTTTTTTTATTTCTAAAACAAGAGTTAGTCTGTGTCAAAGTTCTGTTTGTTATAGTTGATTTGAAATTCTTCTTTTGTGGTGGTTTATGGGGCTTTACGTATGCAGTGGGTTGTGAAAGTTGAGGATTTATCAAAGATATCTTATTTTGATTCTATTTGGGGAGTAATTTTTATGTGTTTTCAAGCGCTAAATTTACGGTTTATTTAAAGACTTTTCTTTTGCACTAAGTTTGGGGATTTTAGGTAAATTACGTCAGATTCTAGATTTGAATACTTTTTTTTTCTTATTAGTTTTGAGTATTATTTTTATACAGCAATTCCTTTACTTTTTTTAACAGATCTTTAAAATCTGTTGTTTAAACAAACCACCTGCTAGGTAAAATAAATAAATTCAAGAAGATACCATGGTTGTTGCAGTTTGCTGTTGTTTGAGTTATAAGTGGCCGCTCAATTGGTGAGATAAGATGTTTAATTAAATTTATAGTAACAATTATATTTGATAACATTGTAAAATATAATTTACGAAGAAGCCTATAGAGATTTTACTTATCATATCTTTAATTTTAGTAATCTGATAGGGTTGCCCGCTATGTCTTATGCCAACTAAATAAATTAATAATTTTAAATATTATAAATAACCGCTCTATAACCTTGTTACAGGCATCTGGAAAACGTTAAGATATGTAAAACTTGGGAGGGTGATTATTTTCGCGCTTACAAATATTTTTTCGGGCGCCATCTTGCATCAGTACCACAATTAGCTAATCCCTATACCACAGTTAATTATGGAACACAATTTCAAATTAATCCATTGAGTAGTTCTTTCAGACTGATGTTTTAGTTTTTTATTAAGCCGCCATTCGTTCCAGTTTTGTGCAAAATTTAAGATACATTGGATAAGCAGTTTTTAATAATAATTTTGTAACATTTCACTAGGCCTTCATTTTGTTTTGCCATATTGAATTTTTACCAAAATGTTACTGGGTCATCCCCTTATAACGCAGTGGCGGCTCGCGGGTGAAAAAGTAAGTGAAGTGCAAATGAAGCAAGAAAATATCGCAATAATTTTTTTTCCAGAATTTTTTTATATGTGGAGGGGGTATAATATTTTTAATGACTTACCTAAATTTTGTATACTAAATCAATTCTCCTATCCTTCATAGCAGCAAATTTATTTATAATACTCTCATAAAATGAATGAGATGCCCTAATTGCGAATTGAAATATTGCCTACAGAATAAGTCTTTCTTGAGATATTGAATTTTTTAAATAAATGTTTACACCCGAGTTTGAGGCAAGAAAAACTTCTTTCCACTGAAGCACTTGGCGACGGTATTGTGAAAATAAAGGAAAACAGTTTATATACTTCGGTAAAAAAATCTTTATTTTCATTAAATTTTTTACTTACTCTTGCAGCGATATATTCCAATTACTTTCATTGACAAAAATAAGACCATGCTCATTTTTAATTGTTGACTTTTTGAAAATATTTCCCCATATAACTGTAGCAAATTTTCGAACGGGCCAGTCGGAAAATTTAGACTATATTCGGAAACTTTAGCAGAATCTGCCAAACATAAAAATGTAAGTTTTTCACAGCCTTGAAATCTTAGTGTCATTTCCATAAAAATATAGTCCAATATTTCATAAAAAAGGGTTCTATACTTTGCCCTAATTTCTTCAGGTGAAAGCTGAGCAAGCTCACGTTTGTAATGATTTATTTCTATAATAAAATTTGCTTTATCAAACATGATATTAAAGAAATGTTCATTTCTTTTTTTACATAGCGCCTCACGACAGCGTTTTATATTGGATATGCAAAAATGAATGTTAAGCGATTTTTTTTGAAGAACGTCAAATAGTATGTCCGTGATTGAGAAAATGTCATTAAACACTAATGCCAGAAACGTGAATTCAAAATCGTTCATCTCACCTAAAAATACTTTCGCATTTTCATTAAATTTGTCACATTTTGTAATAAATTCAAAGACGTCTTTTAATTTATTCCAGTCTTGAATAATCATAAGATCAAACGAACTTACCAAGTGATGTTCGATCTTGATTATATGAAGGCCTCGTCGAAATAAATAAAGACATATGTAGTACCTCCGCCTCTGGCCAATACGTCCACAATCTTGAAAGCTAAGCAAAAAAGAATCCCTTCGTACCCTTGCCTAACTCTGCCGATAGTATTCAGTCTAGTTTAAAGTCGTTGTTGCAACACAATTTTGGGTTTTTTTTTTTTTTTAAATATAAAAAATTGGGTTGGGTTGGGACTTTATTTATTTCGACGAGGCCTTCATATAATCAAGATCGAACATCACTTGGTAAGTTCGTTTGATCTTATGATTATATTCGGCCTCGTCTCATAAATAAAGACCTATGTAGATGTTTAAAGAAGTTGCAACAACTAATTACTTCAAAAAAAAATATATATATATATATATATATATATATATATATATATATATATATATATATTTTTTTTTTTAAGTTAATATGCAACATTAAGGAACATAAAACAAAACATATGCAAATCAACAGTCTAAAAAAAAGGAAAATTTTTCTTATGGGTATGTAAGCATAATAATGTAATAAATATGTAATTTATCACAACGGTTTATAACACACTAATCTTACAACAACAAGGAAAACATAAAAATTAATATCATAACATATAATATAAAGGTTTTGGTAAAAAACAAGACAAACCAAATAACAAACATCTTTCCAACGAACAAATTATTATTTATGTTAATTATTATTTTAATTTACAAACTAAGAATTGTTTGGGCAAACTCTTGGTTGGATATCAAAGGTCTATTGTAAAAATTCGCAAATGTCCCGTTGCCAAAGCCATCAGACTTACTAGTTTTTGGGTAAGCATTTCCAAACTAATCTCACTATTTTTAAAGTTTTTTAAACAATTTATAACAATACCTGGGTCCCAGGTATTTTCATATTTAGCCAAGGTTGGTCTTTTCCCAAAAACTCCCTTAAAAAACCTTTCTAACCTGAAATCTTGCCCCAAGTCCGGCCCTGCTATTTGTGCAATTGCAGATCTGTAATTATTAAGAGTTCCATATGAAGCCCCTCTCTTAAAATGTGTGGTTAAAAACTCTAGGACAGTTGGAACTTCAACTTTAAAGGGATTTAAATTATTTGCTATACTAAACTCCCACCATAACTTTAAGGCAGCATTATATTGCTTTAATGTTGCGGGTGTAATTGAGCTTAAACATATATCTAAAGAATCTCTAGGCACCTTTCCTAACAATAGCGCCCTCCTGATAGTCTCCCCGCCACCAGGGTAAGGTTCTGCCAAAGAGGGTGTGGTAACCTATTAAAGGTAAGTAAAAAATTTTTTAGGATTAAAGATTAATGGTTCACCAACTAGTATTGACTTAAAAATAGGATACCATGGTTGTGAGACCCAGAGAGGAACAACTACTATCCCTTCCGCTCGATCTTCAATTATCTTTTGAAGCACCTTTAAAATCATACAAAACGGTGGGAACGCATAAAAATTTAGTTTGCTCCAATCCAGTGTAAAGGCATCTACTTTATGTGCCTCTGGGTCTCGCAACCATGATATAAACATAGGACACTTTCTATTCAACCTACTAGCAAATATATCAATATCTGGTTGTCCAAAACAATTTACAATGTTTTGAAAGGCTTTATCTGATAAAGACCATTCCGTCTCCTTGTGCACCTGACGAGAGGCCCTATCGGCTTCTATATTATGCTTTGTATAAAACATCCAAATTTTTCTTGTTATTTCATTTAATTTATTAAATCTAACACTCCCTTTCTTATTTATACAGGCTACAGCTGTAGTGTTGTCAACACGACATAAAATATTGCAGTTTGATAATTTTGAAACAAAACACTTTAATCCAAAATACAATGCCAAAAGCTCTAAATAATTTATGTGCTCTACCTGTTCTTTATCTGACCAATATCCCAACGTTCTCTTTCCGTTGCAAAAAGCCCCCCAACCTGATCTTGATGCATCAGAAAATATCTCTAAGCAAAATTTAGACAAACTAATATTATTGGAAGTATTTATGTTATTTATAAACCAATTAATGTCAAAAAATAACGTCTCTGGTATTTTCATCTGTACATCATAGCAACCCTTAGCCTGTTTTAAAGCGATATGTTTACAACGTTCTAGGGATTTTAAATGAAAGTACCCATATTTTATCGCTGGGCATGCTGAAACCAGTATGCCAATAAATTCTGCAAAGTCTCTAATCTTAAATATTTTTAATTTTAAAAATTTTTTGCAAATACAAGATATTCTAACTTGCTTTTCAGTTGGTAATGATAGTTCCATTGAAAAAGAGTTATAGATAAAACCCAAAAATTTACATATTTTGCTAGGTATTAGACTGCATTTTGTATGATTAATTAAAAAACCTAAATATGTTAGAGTCTTAATTGCTAAATTTGTATTTCTGCTACATTCATTATATGATTTTCCAAAAATCAAAAAATCATCCAGATAAACTACTAAAAGGATCCCCCTTTTTCTTAGCATACTAACTACAGGTTTTAAAATTTTTGTGAAAATGTAAGGTGCACAGCTGAGCCCAAAAGGTAGACACTTGTATTCATAAATTACATCCTGGAATATAAATCTTAGGTATTTTTTGATGTGCTTCTCGTACTGGGACCAGATAATAAGCATCTTTTAAATCAATGCGACACATAAAAAAATGTTTTCTTATTAGCCGGGCAACTACCTTATTATCTTCTATTTTAAAATGTTTGTTTTCCACAAAGGAGTTAAGTTTTTTTAAATTTAATATTAATCTATAGGTCCCATCAGGTTTTGGTACAAAAAAAAAATTTTGAAATAAATTGTTTTTTACATTTCTTGACAGCTGATATTGCGCCTTTATAACTTTTTTAAAATTAAATTTTCTTTTTGAGACCATTTATTCTCAGTGGGAATGAACTTTTGCACGGGATTATTGGTAAATGGAATTGACAGTCCATTAATATAAGACCTCACTGTCCTATTTATAAATAAACTCTGCCACCTATGTACAAAATGTCTCAGGCGTCCGCATGGTTTACTAACCTGAAAGTCTATATGCGATGACTGCGCCTTCTGTTGCTCGGGTTGCTCTGCGAGTAATTGTTCTGTCGGGGAATTTGACTTTTCCGGTAGGTGTTTCCCCTGCGAGGTGGAGCTGGAGCTGAGTGATAGGTCCTTCTGAAGGGAGCCGGTGTTACAAATCCATTCCTCTTGGCTCCTGCTGATCTCTGTGGGAATGGAATTTTGTAGTTTTCCGAATTTATCCTGCCTGCAGTCTTGTTATAAGGTTGCTTCTTGGGCCTCAATTGTTGGCCCGACTTTTCCAAGTCCTTGGTGGTCTTGATTCGCTCCTCCAGGTTATTTCCAAAAAGCAAGTTTGATATTGGTGTACTTACTAGCGTATCCTTTAGCTCCTTGTTGAGATTAAGGGCAATAAGGTCCCTTCTAGATCGTGACTCCGAATAGTGGATATTTGATAATAATCTACCTGCATCACTTAATATCTGCATCTGCTCTTTCTTTTCTTCTATTTCTGGTTTTTCCAGCATCTTTGTAAGGGCCAGACCGATAGCTGATAAGCTAGCTGCAATCTGTTGTTGTAACTGCACTAGCCTTTCGTCTCTACGTAAAATACTTTCCGAGATAGCAATTTTTACCTCGGGGTTTATTGAAGGTGGATTTATTAAGGTACATTTTTCTGGAGGCTAATATTTTTCAATTAGACAATTTCTGGTTTCGTCATCCAGGCCACCAGTTAAAATATTATTCCATCGCAAAGCTATATCTGCATGGATGGGTTTTCCATACGAGTTCTTGGCTACCCCTTCCTCTCCCAAAGTGGATAAAATTTCCATATTTAAATTGTTTCTGGATTCATCTGCAAGAGAATGAACCAGTGTAGTTAAATTCTCTTTAAATGTATTCATTGATATCACAACCAATAAAAACTATTATCAAGTAATGGGAAAGAAAAGGCCACATAATCCATTTTCCACAAGTGGATATGCATCCTGCTATCACAAACAGGTAAAACAACGATATACACATAATAGGGAATCTGTTATCATTACAACAGAAAATATGTGTCCTGCTATCACAAACAGGTAATACAAAAAAAAATATTATTTATTCCGTTATCACTAACAGAAAGACTGGAGGGTACCTATACCTGTTATCACAAACAGGCAGTTTTAGACAACAAACAAAATAAAAAAAAAATGTCCAAAAAATAGATGTCTTTTAAACAAAAAATTTTGGGGGGGGGTAGCAACAACTCTTCTCCCTCAATGCGCCCTTCTAGGACTTATCCTTTTTCACAAAACATTGGAATTGAAATATATTTTACTTACTATTTTGACTTTCCCTGTGCCCGTCATTATCAGCTGTTCCACTTATCCCTGAAGCAGACGCAGGCGCCGTCGCGATAATACCAGGATTATTGATTATTTCCCTATCGGAATCAACAACAACAACTCTCACAGGCTGTACGGTGTCACCATCATCTTTGCTATCCTCATCCGATGAAATCACAGACGTATAGTTGTCTACCTCTCTCTCTCTTCAAACAGAACGAGACCGACATCGAGACGGAGACCGAGAACGGTCTATCTCACTTTCGCTGTCACTGATAACACGACGTACAGGTGCCCGTATTTTACGACCACGACTTTTCTTAACCTTGCATTTTTCTTCAAGACTATTAAGCCTATTATTTAACTTCTTAAACAATTTATAAAAGCCCGACCGTTCTACCGACTGACTACGACTTCTTTTTCTATGTTTCGACATAATTTTTACGCTTTTCTACAAAAAAAAATTCTGAATTTACACTATCGATTTCGATGATTCACTTGCGACGTGAACGTATCAACACAAAAACGAAGACTGAATACTATCGGCAGAGTTAGGCAAGGGTACGAAGGGATTTTTTTTTGCTTAGCTTTCAAGATTGTGGACGTATTGGCCAGAGGCGGAGGTACTACGTATGTCTTTATTTATGAGACGAGGCCGAATATAATTACATTTACTAACTTCGAATTTAAAAACCAACGAGTTTCTGTAATTGTTGGTATACGCCTCGTAGATGCATATGTAAGAGCATGCGTTTGTTTGGCTGAGTGATGAAAAAATGAGGGAATACCACTAAGGTTTGCAAAAAATTCGACATTTAGAAATATTTTTTAGACTTTTCTGCATCACTAGGTTAAGACGATGCGCAAGACATTGGACAAATACAGCCTGCAGGGTTTTTTCTTTTTTTTTTTGAAGGCTATTTAGATGCCCAGACATCACACTTGCGCCATCATAACATTGCCCTATTAATTTATGTTTATAGTCAAATTGGTCCAAAATTTTATCCAATAGAGAATATAATTTCTCCGACGTTCTATCGGAGCTGACATCATAAAATCCTAAGATCTCTCGACTACTGAACCTTCTGAATTAACGTATCTTAAAATTATAGAGCACTGGGAGGTTTGCGTAATACCTGTGGTGTCATCCACTTGCACAGAAAATAACTTTGTGTTCATCATTTAATTTTTTAGATGATCATTTAAATAATCAGAAATGCTTTCAATTATTTCGTTTTGAATTAAATTTTTTACTTACTCTTGCAGCGATATATTCCAATTACTCTCATTGACAAAAATAGTCGAGTCTCCAGTAAAAACAATTTTAATTTTTTCGTGATGAACTTTTAGTTCTCGGGAACTTTTCGATATTAATAAACCTAAAAGCGCTTTAAAATTCCCCCTGTTTATTGACTCGCTGCTCTCAACATGGCCGCGAAAGGCTAACTCTTGTTTTGCAGGGTACAAAACTGCGTCAATTAACAAGCGCATAAATAGTCTATTTAATCGGATGTTTTCGTTAAAATGTATTTTATACAGTTTAGCATTTTTATTTAAATCGTAAGCTATAGTGCTTTGATTTTTTACAAATGTTTTTAGCATTAATTCGCATTTTAATTGCTCCGCCTAGTCTTCATGTTTATGCACAGACCTTGATATATTTAACATACCTGCAAATCCTTCCTTATTCCACACTGAATATTTATTGGAAAATAGTAAACAAGGCCAGCAAAACAATTTTTGTAATATTTGACTACTACATAACCATTTGTACGCCGAAAACCAGGATGACTTAAAACTTACATTCCATGTTCTGCCACTTTTTTATTTCTTTTTTTGCGGAAATTGTCGAGTCAAACCTTAGCTGCCCTACATTTAATACATCCCTCTGATCTTGTTCCTTCCATCGATTAAATGGAGTTTCCAACAAAATGCAAACCACATCCGTGATCGGATTCATTTTAAAGCGTAAATATTATAGTCAACTAATAATATACATTAATAAACCCGACACCGAATAAAGTTGTAACAATACCATAAATAAATATAACACAAAAAAGTCAAGCAAACTGCAAAGGAACTCACCGGTTGCAGCGAAATCCGCGAAAATAAAAGTGAACAACCACCCCAACCTGAACGACACGTGGGTGTAGTGTACTGCCTCAGCAATTCACCGAGAGCGTTGTATGGCACTGGTTAATATTATTCTTCCATGTGCTCGACGTCATCGCGAACGCGTTGTCATGGCAACGTAGTAAGAAAATCGTAAATTAAACATAGCACCTCCAGCAAAGTCGAAGCGGTTTGCGCCACTGTTATAGTTGTCATAATAAAGTTCGATTGAAAGTTTTAAAAAGACATGAGGCCAACGGTCAAGTAAAATTGAGAATTGAGAAAACATGTTTTTCGACACCTAGAGTCCCTGACACGTTATTTTTTCACTATTACAATACTTCCCTTTTGCGAGGGAAGTAAAAATCGAAAAAAAGTTCAACACCTTGTATCTCCAAAACGCAAGAATTGCGGACACACACTGTCAGTCATAAAACAAACCAAACAATTACCCCTTTCCATATCTACGTGATATTCATTAACACCGTGTCATAGGACACCAAGAGTAATCTGGTGAGCATAGAGGCCAGTTCAGAATCGTTTTGAGAACACGTCGCACCTTTTTAACCCTAAAAGTAATTTCTTACGTACTCTATGTCAAAGCTGGTACTCGTGGAATTGATATTTAAACAGCTATAATTTTCTTAAGCACAGGTTAATACTTGGCATATTAAATCAAACATCTTTAGACAGAAACTGATTTCTTTTCATACAATTAGCTCTCTGTATCCACTAAATCCGTTAATTCGTGCCAGCAAATCGAGTTTAAAATGTCGGAGACAGACAAGTCGCTTATTAATTAAGCTTTAAGCAGTCATTAATTTCAAATATTTTGAATTGCAAATGCTAAGTCCTCGCCCTCCACTAGCAGATTCACAATGCTCAGTTAATTTACTTCATTTCGTTTATTCAGAAAAGCAACTCTAATTTGTGACACATTTTGTTTCGCCACCCTTTCCAGCTAACTGAGTATAACTCTTGTTACGACTCGAAATCAAATTACCTCGCCATTTTTAAAAATAAAACATCTGAGCGGTTTCCAATTTTTAATCTCCAGCTTTAAAACGGGAACTCTACGTATTTAAATTTACATAATTGGAAATAATACTAGTTTTTTTTTTCGAATGCGGCATAGACAATAGACAATTTATTCATCTTCTCAGCTACGAAAGGTAGATAAGACATGTCAACGAAGGGATGTATGATCCCAACTTAAGTAACAATAAAAAGTAGAAAAACTCTTGCTATTAAACATATCTTATTTGCACTTTAATTGATAACTATGCAGTAAATACAAATACTACATAATAAAGGACATACATGTTTATAGCAAACAAAGTACATGCAGAATATAGTTAAATAAGGTTAACATGTTAAAATAAAATAACAGCATTCACCCTCTACCTGCCAGATAACTTTCAATATCATTTACAGGATAAAAACTTTCGTTTAGCAGTTGCGTTTTCATTTGTTTTTTAAAAGGTGCTATGGTTTCAATCCTTTTTATATTTTCTGGCAGTAAGTTAAATAGTCTGTAACCTAAATCATGACTAGTTTTTTTTTTAACATATACATGATTGTGTTTTTCAATTCAAAAATTTTCTCTATTTCGTGTCGGATAACTTGAAAGAAACTATGCGAAATGAAGTTGTCTTGATTTTAATATATATATATATATATATATATATATATATATATATATATATATATATATATATATATATATATATATATATATATATATATATATATATATATATATATATATATATATATATATATATATATATATATATATATACACTAAGAGTTTGTATATATAGACACTTGTTACTCTTGGTATTTTTTTATGTTTAAAGAGTTTTCTACAGGATGCCTTATATGACAAGTTAAACGTCAGCCTCATGATTCTTTTTTATATAACCAGCACTCTGTTTAGGTCCTGCGCGCTTCCTCATACTGCCAAACCATAGGACATGACTGGGTATGCATTAGCGTAGTAGACAGTAACTAAACTAGAAACACTTAATGAGTTTTTTAAAGATTTTATCATAAATAAACATTTATTATTTAGTCTCGAACAAACATCGTCTTTGATAAACTTATTATAAGTTTTTTTTCACACCAATTTAAGAACTTAGTCAGTGTAATCTTTTTTTTTGTCCTCCGAAAGGTTCTCATTTTTGCCGGAGATGACTATGGTCGTATCATCAAAGAACATAAAAACGGTTCCACATAAAATGTATTCTAATAAGTTGTTTATAAATAACAAAAAAATTAGAGGACCCAGGACACTGCCTTGAGGGGTCCCTAAGTCACGGTTTATCGTTTGTGAAAAAATATCACCTATTTTTATTTTAAATTTTCTACCCTTCAAGAAAGAATTAAACCACTTACTTATTGGTCTTTAACACCTAGTCTTTCAAATTTTTTAACAACAAAGTCAGGATCAATGGTATCAAATGCTCTTGTTAGATCAAATAGCAGAGCTACAACGTTTTCATTTTTATCAAGTTCAAGTTGTATATATTCTGTATAAGGCCAATCGCTGGGGCTTTAGTAGAGTGTTTTTCTCTAAAACCATGCTGGTGTGAGGTTTATATATATATTTTTCTCAAGAAACGGAGTTAGCTTGTTGTAAATAACCTTTTCGGATACCTTTGAAACAAAGCTAAGTAAAGATAGCGCGATGGAAAATACCTTCATAAACTGACATATTTATCAAATAAACCACACAAGCAATTACATTAGAAGAACACTTCTTTAGGAAAGCAATAGATATCTCATCTGGCCCTGTTAATTTTTTTTTGGGCAATTTTTTTATGGCAAACGTAATATCCTGTGGTGTTACATTTGTGTATTGGAAGTTATTAAAACACTTTTCCGACACAGTGCAGTCCTTTGATAAACCGTCTCTAAAGTGACAATTTAATTTATTTTTAACAACATTAGATAGATAAATAATAAAACTATTTGCTATGTCTTCTGAATTAGTTAGCATTACATTATCCTTGCATATTTGATTAATGTATTTTTTTGAATTATTTAGGTTTTTGCCGTTTAAAGAGTTAATTATATTCCAAGTGGCCTTTGTTTTGTTCTTTGAATTATTTATTTTTCTTTTGTAATAGTTTTCTTTTTCTTTTTTAATTTTTATGTTTATTTCTTTTTTAAGGAATTTATATTTATTTTTTAGTAATAAGTCCTCAGTACGCTTCTGTAGCCAGTGTAAGTTTTTTGAGTTGTTAAGATTGTGAAAAAGTTCCACAGAAAAATTAATTTTCATATTTTTTATCTTTTTATCCTTAACCTCTTTATTTAGAAAGCTTACTTGAAAGCACCAATTGAATGCATCAAAAAATTGTTCAACATCACCCTCCACATCGCTCCGAGTGAAGTTTATTTGAAATGAATTAAAGTGAAAATAAATTCGTTAATCGAACCACTGCCAACCACCCTGTGATACCGAACTCCAGCATCAAAACGTTTGCAAGAAAAAAACTCCGGTTTGGATGTGATGACATAATCAAGACCAGAGATACTGATAATATTGTTTCTGTTAGTAAAAATTCTAGTTGCTCTCCCTTAAGCAAAGATGTCAGTTCATTTGAGTCAAAAATATCTTACAATATCTACATTTTTTACTGCTAGGCAGATGGTCAGTGTTAAGGTCAGAACAGATTAAAATATTTTCATAACTTTCTAAAATTTTTGTCAATAGTTCAGAAAAAATTTTGAGAAAAACTTCAATATCAGTCAAAGTTCCCGGTCTATAAACTAATAATATACAGTAGTTTTTGTATTCTGTAGCAGAACATTCGAACAGCATTTCAGTAGAAAACTAAAAAAAAACGCAAAATTTTGCAACATGCAGAAACACTATTTTTTGCAAAAATTGCAGTTCCACCATGTTGGTGGTGTATTCTACTAAAGTCACACCGTTTATCGTAGCCATTTATCTTTAAACAATCTATACTGACACTAGTTAGCCAATGCTCCGAAATACAAAAAAAGTAGGATCATATTGTTTAGAGCTAAGTTCAATTAAGTTTATTTTGTTAGACAGTCCCTGGACGTTAAGAAGTAGGGCAGAACAAATAGAAATTTTTTCCTTACTTACTAATGTGCTTCCTGAGTTGAGGATTGCTTGGGAAAATCCTAGGGAAATGTGTACCTCGTGACTGCTGCCCCCTCTGGCCAAATTGATGGGTGGTCACACACTTTATTTACCCAAGTGATAGGAAATGACACTGTAAAACTCGACGGCACATTTACATTATTTTTTTGGCAGTGAAACGATATTTCAGGTGGACTATTTTTTAGAAAATTGCATAACATATCTGCGGATGTACCTGGGTCATACAGCGTGTCTGATTATGTTTTAAACGGAGTCTGCAAGCTTAACTTTTAGATATCTAAAAAATGCATGTTTTTCTCTGTACCATAATACATCACCATACTAAAAAAACAAACAAATGACAAATGGAAAGTAAAAAAATAAACATCAACTTTGTTATTTTGAAATGGAACATCCTCATACTATTATTTCAATAAATTGATAAAATATAAAAAAAATACCAGGTTTGATGCGTCTTTAAAGTCGAGAGATTTGAAAAAAAACCTGCCATAATGGGCATGTGTGTGAAAGAGAGACAATGTAGAGATAAGTAAAGCCATTAGAAAGAAACACTATACCTTTTATTAGGCGGGCCAAGAAAACAGCTGACTGCTGTCAATTCAATATGGCTGGCGTAGGACATTGCTTTCTTCCGTATGACTTCGTGATAATTTAAAAGCAAATTTGAAAGATTTTTATACATATTTAATGCATTTTTCATACAGGATCATTTTTTATATTTGTGTGTTTGCTTTAAACTTAGTTATGACAAGTGAATACTTTTTGAAGCTTTAGTATAATAAATAAACAAACTATATTTGTTTAGTAATTTCCATTAATTTACTTCCGTTTGACAGCTGTTTCGACACACTGTATCTTTTTCAAAAACGAACTTAAGACTGATACTAGAACTAGATTTTTTAACAATAATAAAAGAGTCTACCTACCTAACCCTAGCAGATATTAACTATAAAGTTTTAACAGTGGGGAACCGTTTAGGTCCATTTGATCGTTCAATAAAATATGGTTTTTCCTCTTATTAATTTCTAGATTTTCCAAGTAAACTTTTAACTTTTATTGGTTGAATGCAACGTTTTAAATTCATTATTAAAATTATGATTTGCTTCTAGTAAATGTTTTGCATAATTAGAATCAGTCTTTTGTTTAATACATGATGTTTTGTGTTCTTTGATACGTTTATAAAAAGATCTACCCGTTTGACCAATATATACTTTTTTGCAAGAACCACATTTTAATTCATATCTCCCGATTTTTGGTACTTATTTGTATTAGACTTGTTATTCTTAATATATCTACCTAAAGTATTATTGGTACAAAAACTTTAAGATTTGTGTTTTTAAGATATTTCTCTATTTTAGTGCTAATTTTTCTGGTATCTGTTAATGTGTTAAACCTAATAGTGTCTTTTGTATTGAAATTAGGATAAACGAAATTGGATGCTTTTTTATATTGTTTTTTTATTTACGATTTTATATATTATGGTTTCGTCATAACCATTATTAACTGCATTTTTTTTATATTATTGGGTTCTCTGTTGACAGAGGTACATTAATTAAACGATGTACAAACTATAAAAAGCTGCCATCTTATGCGTGAATGTATAGATCTGTATAGGATGGTTTATGATAAATTTCAAAATCTTGTTTATTATTATTTTTCCTGATTTTTAAATCCAAAAAGTTTATGGACTTATTTTGTTCTAATTCTGAAGTAAATCTTTTATTTTTATGTAGGTAATTTATTAATAGAATTTAGAAAGAGGTTAAGTTGTCTCTCTGTGCCTGCGAAACAAGCCAAAATATCGTCAACGTATCTGTATCAATAAATAAACTTGTCTCGTACAGGGTGTTTATCTATTATTTGTTCTAAGTTATCAAGAAATATTTCAGTTAAAATAGGACTTAACGGGTTACCCATTATTAAACCTTCTTCACTTAAATAGATCGAGCCATTAAATTCAAAATAATTTTGATCAAGGCATACTGCCAACAAATCTAATATGTCATTCTTAACAAAATGGTTGACTTGGTTTTTTAATAGCAGATTATCCACTAAGTTCATGACTTCCATAGGGGGGATACTGGGAAATAGGTTTTGCACATCCAAAGAAATTAAAATAGTGTTATTTAGAATTGTTATATTTTTAATATTATTAATTAATTCAAGGCTGTTTTTTATACTGTATTTAGGCTTGAAGATACAAAATTTATTAATAATTTCTATTAATTTGTTAGATACTTGGTGTGCTGGAGCTGTTACATACGACACTACTGGCCGAATGAGCATATTGTCTTTGTGTAACTTAATAACAGACTATAGCTTCCGTTTTTGTGGGTTCACTAACGTTAAACTGTGTTTTATTTTGTCACTAAATAAATTACTTTTTGATAGCTTTTGTAGTCGTTCTTTGAAATATATCTGTCGCATCTTTATACATTTTATTAATGTTCTCAGCATTTAGAAAATCTATAGTTTTTTTGAATGTAGTCTTCTTTTTTCAGCGCAATAACCGTTTGGCCTTTATCCGCCCTAGTGAATATAATATTATTTTGTAAAATGTTTTCCCTAATATTTTTAACTAATAAAATTATTTGAAAATTGGCCAGCAGACAAATCTAAAGCTTCTGAAATAATTGATTTTGCAATTATGTGCTTTCCCATGATATTGTCTACATTGTTAAGAGCTAGTTCACATTGAACACCTAAGTATTCCCTACTTTTAATACTCTCTCCAACCGGAAGATTATAATTAAAACCTTTTTTCTAATAATTTAATTTCTGAATTTGAAAATTCAGTGTCTGTATTATTAAGAACTCGCTTAAAAAATAAATGTTCTGAAAACTTATTATTTCTATTGTTTTTTGGAGTTTTGCTATAAATTAGTGTATTTAATTTCCGTTGTTGATTTAATATTTCTTATTGATAATATACTCCACTTGGCACCTAGAGTTCTTTATCAAAACGCTCAAATTCAATGTTACTCAATCTAAATAAAAGTTCACTATGAGTAAATTTAAAGTAAACACTATAAGTGTCTCTTTTACTGTATTGTATTTCACGACTTTCTATAATCCATTTTTTGTATCCTTGTCGTTGTGCAGCACCAGACTTGCTTTTGTTGTTTTTCTTCAACTCTGTACAGGATTTTCCCGTATATGTTTCCACCCACCTAGAGAGTTTATTTGAATAGATACGGAAATGTCGTAAATACAAAAGTTGTTGGGTTTTTAGGAAGATTTAGAATATTATTATTATTAAATTTTGACAGGTTCTCAGTTTTTATAAATTTCAAATATATATACTTTTAATATACATTAAAGAAATGGTAAGGTAATTTGCGCTAAAACATAGTGAGCCATGGTCAAGACAATTGCAATGAACTAACATTTTTAATAACTAATACGTTGGACGATGGGTTATTCGGAAGAAGAGAAACTCGACATGATAGAATTATTTTATTTACATGGTAAAAATGCATCGATAGCTCGTAACAAATATCATAGACGGTTTCCAGATTGACCAACACCGACTCGTAGCATAATATTAAACATCGTTAAACAATTGAATGAAAGAAAAACACTTAAGCGAAAAGTTAGAATAGTGGAAAGAAACAGTACCATAAAAAATCAATAATACAAAGTAGGTAAATAATAATGTTAGCTTAAAGAATTAAGTTTTGGTTTTCTATATAGCCTCCTGGGTTTATAATGCATTTCTGAATATTTCTTCTAAATTTTCTGTGTATGGATGCGTAGATAAAATGAGGTGAATTTAAATCGTCGATTGTTTGGACTATATTTTGCTCTAAAGCTTGGAAGGTTCTTGGCCTATTGTGGTATATCTTGTTTTTCAGATAACCCCACAAAAATAGGTCCAACGGAGAGAGATCGGGACTGTTTGCTAGCCATCTTAATGGTCTATGTCTTCCAATCCAAAATGGGTACCTGTCATTTAAAAAATTGGTGACCGGCTGGACATTATGAGGACGGGCAGCATCTTGTTGCCATATCAAATTAAGATATGAATTAATCGGTAGTTGTTCTAAATGCCCCTCGATTTCGTTTTCTAATAACTCCTGATACCTTTGTCCGGTTAAATTCCCAATTAATCTTCTTCCCTGAATTTTGACCGCCTGAAGAGCTCGCGGGTTTTCTTTTGCCCAAAAATGCTTATTTTTCCGGTTAAGCATGCCTCCAATGGTAAATGTTGCTTCGTCAGCGAAAATTATGTGTGACAGATTTAGTTGGTTCATCACAACACGTCTTTCTATTTCTTGGCAGAAGTGTAATCGGTCTATTTTATTTTGATCGGTTAATTCTTGAGTAGGTAAAAACTTACTTGGCTTATATTTATAATGTTTAGAACCGAGTCGATTTTATGCCATGATTAGTTAAAAAAAGTGGCTGCATTGGGAAATGAGCGCTCAGGATTTTCTAAAACGAGAATAAATAAGATAAATAAATTATTTTTATACAAAAGTTTCAAAATTACCTTCAAAATATAATAAAATATTTAAATCTTCTTCAGCGTTTCTTTCCACTATTCTAACTTTTCGCTTTTAAGTGTTTTTCTTTCATTCAATTGGCTGTGTTTAATATTGTCCTACAAATCGATGTTGGTCTATCTGAAACGATATTCGTTACGAGCTATCGATGCATTTTTACCATGTAAATAAAATAATTCTATCATGTCGAGTTTCTCTTCTTCCGAATAACCCATCGTCCAACGTATTAGATATTAAAAATGCTCGTAAATAATTACTTCTGACCGGTAAACGTCAAAAAGGCGTCGTTCATTGCAATTGTCTTGACCATGGCTCACTATGTTTTAGCGCAAATTACCTTACCATTTCTTTAATGTTCAAACGCTTATATATCCAAACCTAATTGACAGAATATATTAAAAATATATATATTTGAAATTAGAAAAAAAAGATGTGAGTGATATAATATTCTAAACCTTCATAAAAAAAATCAACAACTTTTGTATTTACGACATTTCCGTATCTATTCAAATAAACTCTCTAGGTGGGTGGAAAAATATACGGGAAAACCCTGTACATACCGGAATTCTGTACGAGGGAAGCTGCGGGAAGGTAAATTTACCGCTTTTTAGAGTATAGGCGAAACTACCTTCGTTAAATTGCAAAAGACCCCGATGTCACATTTCGGACCCTTCTCAGATTCAAACGTCATTTGTACGACAGTGGTACACGAGTTCGCTTTCGTCGTATTTTCCTTTGCCGCAATGCCCCTTCGATCGGGTCTCTCTTTTTCAGATCATTGAGGGAAACCCTTCTTGCCAAAGCAAAAACCCTTTGGAATCCGAAATGTGCGTGAAGCACGTACCTATAACAGTCACGTACGTGGGTCCTGGCACAGAATAAATTGGTCTGGCAAAGGTAGAACTCTAGACTCGGTCTGTAAAGAAAACCGATATGGAAATAATTTAACACTAGACAGATACTTTAAATAAAATTTTAATAATAAAATGTGTATTGAATTTATGCGAAATACACTATTACGCAACTGAAGTGCGATTTTTTAAAATTTAACCTAAATTTAAATGGCTATAACTTGTAAACAAAATAGTTTGTTTTCAAATGGGTTTTTACATTTTGTAGGCTTATGTTTTGTGAATATTTTTATGGTATGTGTGTTTTAAGGGTTGCTTTGGCCTGATATATACGAGAGGTAAGACAAAAGTAGTTTTTTTACACGAACTTTGTCAAGAGCGAGAATTTGCAAATATGAAATTATTTTGATTTTAAACGGGGTTTCCCAAAAGAACCGGAACGGTCAAATATCTCGGTAACAGATTAACGTAACGTTATGAAATTTGAATTTGGGAGGTTATCAATGGTGCCGGACCTAAAAATGATATTTACAGCGTTGTCGGTTTTATATTTTTTCCGATAGAGCTCGTAATTTTATTTTTTAAAATGTAGTACTATGATTGTTTTTCGACTATAAAGTTCACCAAACCAAAGTGTTTTCGATCCTAGAATATCAAATTTTTTGTCTTGTGATTTTATAACATATGTCAAATATCTCGATAACGGATTAACATATCGTTATAAAATTTGCTATAGGTAGGTTATCAATAGTGCTGGATTTAAAAATATTATTAACAACGTTGCCAGTTTTACAGTTTTTCCAATAGAGCTCTTAACTTCTTTTTTTTAATTACAATACTATGATTATTTTTTGTTTATAATGTCGTTCAAACCAAAGTGTTTTTAATCCTAGAATAATAAATTTTTCTTCTGGAAATTTTAAAAGATATGACAAGTCCGAATTTTCATTCAAAACAATCGGCATGGTCAAATATTTCGGTAACAGATTACCATATCGTTATTAAAGTTGCTATAGGAGGATTATCAATAGTGTCGGATCTAAAAATAACTTTCACAATGTTGCCAGTTTTATAGTTTTTTCAATAAACTTCTCAACTAATTTTTTTTAAATACCATGTGATAGTTTTTTGCTCATACTGTTGACCAAACCTAAGTGCTTTCAATCCTAGAATAACAAATTTTTCTTCTGAAATGTTTAACCTTCGGGTAGTCGCGCCATATTTTTTGACGCCTATAGTCACTCCGGTCTCATAGACCAGGTAATTCTAAAAAATGGAAGAGAAATAATAGAATAAAACAATCCTTTTTTGTCAAAAAAAAGTTATATAGTTTTATTTCCCAACATTTTAGAGGGTTTTAAAGAAAATAAAAAAAAAACTTAAACAAACATTCTGGTATGGAAAAGAAATCTAAAAGTCTAACATCACAAATATTCTTTGGAATGGTAACTAACTACAAACTAGTCTAAGAATCTCGAAGCTGAAAGTGTTTATGGCAGTTCCCTGCAGCTCTGGCAAATACTTATAATGTGTTCCAAACACATGTATGTATTGCATTTGTAGCGCGAAAAACGAGTTTTTCTATTTTTCGCCCAGCCGCAGTAAGTGCATCTGCCTAAGGGTAATTGTCTTTCTTGAAGTACTATTTCTTCAGTTTTGGTAACTTCCATAAGTCTGAGCTTCAAAACTCTTGGAATATTGGTTAGAGCTGCTCTTTTTTTCAAATGAGGATGGATTAGTGCGTTCGCCAAATCTCTCAGAAAATGGCGATGGCATAAATAATTTTTTTCGGGGTTATTAGCTTTGTATATTACTTGACAATTAATCCCTGTAATATTCAAAATACTATAGAATATCACCATTGGCCATCT
The DNA here is from genome assembly GCA_030620095.1 of Kuschelorhynchus macadamiae. Taxonomy (NCBI): domain Eukaryota; kingdom Metazoa; phylum Arthropoda; class Insecta; order Coleoptera; family Curculionidae; genus Kuschelorhynchus; species Kuschelorhynchus macadamiae. Next base: position 681,551 of record JAUTXW010000512.1, on the reverse strand, counting down.
TCTAGTATTTCAGGAGCAATCGTAAGAAGCGCACAACTTATCCACGACATCTACACCTCCTTTGGACGCGTTATATGCAGTTATCATCACTGGCTTATATATTTCACCACTGTCTTCGTCAATGTCGTCATGATGATGCATACTGGATATTAAAATTACATTTTTGCGTTGCTTTGGAATATAGGAAACAATTGTTAAATCCTTTGTAAAGCCAAACATGCTTGTACGGGTGGGACGCTTGGATGGCGTTAAAAACTCAACCGGCAATTCCCTTTTATTTTTTCGTACCGTTCCAATTGTAGTTATTTTGTAATCTCGAAGCAACTTTTCTACAAGAGGGACGAATGTGAACCAAATAAATAAATGTTTGCAAAATCTCAAAACCACATCATAGGGGCTGTTAGAAAACCCACATAAACTTCCAAGTTTGAAGTGTAAAATACTTTTGCGTCACACACTGCAATAATCTTGAGTCCATATTTATTGGGCTTGGAAGGTATGTATTGGCGAAAAGCACATTTGCCTCTAAAAGCTGGTAGCATCTCATCAATTGTGACAAACGCTGAGTGATTATAGCCATTTTGACAATTTTTCACAAACTGATCAACCAAAGAACGAATGGGAGCTAGTTTGTCAAATTTTTGTCGATCTAGGCGTGTATCTTTATCATCAAATCTAATGCAACGGAGCAGAAATCGAAATCTTTTTAGAGTCATGGTCAAATAAAAGATTTCTACACCATAACCATCTCTTCTCCAAAGATCTTCTGCGTTTGTGCGACTGGAGTGGCCTAACCCAGCTAAATACAAAAGTCCTATAAATGCACGGATTTCTATTTCATCAGTCTGATTAGCGTCTCGTTCTCTTGAGAAACTATCTTGAAGAGAGATAATATATTTATTCGTATTTTCGACCAAAATCATCATTATCGTGTCGTCCAAGAAATAATTCCAAATCTCCACGGCGTCTTTCAAATGTTTGGTTGCATTTGATGGTCCCGGTAAGCGAACTATTATGTTTTCGCTTCTGGTTCTAACTGTTTTTGGCCCTGGAGGATGCTTATTCCAGCGGGTTTTCCCATCCTTGCCTAAAATAATAGAAAAATAATACTTCGAGCTAAAATAGGTACGTATATTTTTTCAATTACCTAGATAAGTAAGCGCAGGAGACTATTGCGAAATGGTTACTTGTGCATCAGCAACCTCTCCATCTGAAATTTCCTGTTCTGATGCACTTTCGTGATCTAAAACTTCCTCCTGGTCATGTTCCTCTTCATCTGGTTCATCCTCGTAGGCAACAAATTGGTCTTCGGCGTCATCTAGTCCTGCTTCTTCCAAAAGTCTTTGCAAACGGGCTTGTTCTCTTTCGTAGTCTCCCATGACTAAAATAAGGTAAGTATTATAAGCATTATAAGATGTTATAAAGATCAGTATTATTTAAAAAAAATTTCTACCATCCTTTAACGTATAAAATAATGATATAATATTAAATAATATACCAGTCGGGCATTAAAATGATAAAAAATTAAAGTTATCTAATAGCTTACCTCTCCACAATATTTTACCGTCGTTAGTCGCGCCGGTCTCAGGCACCAGAAATCACTATAACTAATAACACCTTTACGCGACAACGGCTACGCGACGACTGACGTTCTACCGCAGCGACACATGAAGGTACTCGGGCGCGTGACAGCATCGGATACCCCCTCTAGCTTTTACAGCGAGAATTAAGATGACCCGGTCTGTGAGACAGCGGCGCGACTACCCGAAGGTTAAAAGATATGGTAAGACCGTATTTTCCTTGAAAAGAACCGGAACGGTCAGATATTTCGCTAACGGATTAATATATCGTTATGAAAGTTGGTATAGGGGGATTATCAATTATAACTATGTTAATCAGTTACTGAAATATTTGGATTGCGGTTTTGAGATATCTTCCAAAATTTCCCGAAAAAAAATGATGTCCTAGGATTGAAAACGCTTTGCTTAAGTCAACATCATAAGCAAAAAAGCATCATGGCATTGCATTTAAAAAATAAAGTTCACATCTCTATCGAAAAACCATTACGGTTCTTTTGAATGAAAATGCGGTTTTCCATATTATGATATTATTTTTAAATTTTTCGGGAAAAAAACTTAGTGTTCTGTTTGATTGAAAACATTTTGGTTTGGTCAACATTATAAGCGAGAAACAATCATAGTATTGCATTTAAAAAAATAAAGATGAGAGCTCTATCGGATAACTATAAAACTGGCAACGTTGTAAATATTATTTTTAGATCAGGCACTATTGATAACCTCCCTATGGCAAATTTTATAACGATATGTTAATCCGTTACCGAGATATTTGGCCGTTCCGGTTCTTTTGAATGAAAATGCGGACTTCCCATATCTTTTAAAATTTCCAGAAGAAAAATTTGATATTCTAGGATTAAAAATACATTAATTTCGTCAACATTACAAGGGAAAAACAATCATAATATTGCATTTAAAAAAATAAAGTTAAGAGCTTTATCAGAAAAACTATAAAACCGGCAACGCTGTAAACATGATTTTTAGATCCAGCACTATTGATAACCTCCCTATGGCAAATTTTCCAGTTCTTTTGAATGAAATTGCAGACTTGCCATATCTTTTAAAATTTCCAGACGAAAAATTTGATATTTTTGGATTGAAAACACTTTGGCTTGGTGAACATTATAAGCGAAAAACAATCATAGTATTGCGTCTAAGTTAAGAGCTTTATCAGAAAAACTATAAAACCGGCAACGCTGTAAACATGATTTTTAGATCCGGCACTATTGATAACCTCCCTATGGCAAATTTTCCAGTTCTTTTGAATGAAATTGCGGACTTGCCATATCTTTTAAAATTTCCAGACGAAAAATTTGATATTTTTGGATTGAAAACACTTTGGCTTGGTGAACATTATAAGCGAAAAACAATCATAGTATTGCATTTAAAAAAATAAAGGTAAGAGCTCTTTCGGAAAAACTATAAACCCGGCAACGCTGTAAATATTATTATAGGTTCGGCACCATTGATAACCTCCCAACTCCAAATTTCGTTACGTTATGTTAATCTGTTACCGATATATTTCACCGTTCCGGTTCATTTGGGAAACTCTGTATGTATGTACAGGGTTTTCGTTATATTTTAATCGGGGTCTACACTAGGGTTGCCACCTTTTCGCAAAGTGAAAAAAGGACATTGCACTTTACAAAAATTTGAAACGGGGGGAGGGGAACAGCGGTTGATTGTGCCGCGTGCGGACCGCCGACCGGTAACAAATTGCTACTTTGAAAAGCTCTTTTAAGATCAAACTATGATTTGAGATTAACGAGGTTTTCTAAATAAAATTGCCGATTCTAAGCAAAAAATTTATAACATGTTATTGCCTAATTAAATTTAAAGGAATACTTTTTTATTAGATTTTGCTGTCTGCAAAACAGCATTATTATTTTCTATGGAGTCATAAAATTCCTGGCAATTTTCTCTAAAATTAAAATAAATTAATTATTCTGAACGAATTAATTCTATAGAACAACGATTTCTTCCGTCTCGCGATTTGGTGGCCATCACAGAAAAAAATCGTTCAGAAAATGCCGAACTGTCAGATACACTTAACAAAAATGACATTAACAAAAAAGCAGCATTATCAAAACGATTAAAAAGAATTGGTGTGTTTAAATTTAAACGATCGTTTTGAATTTCCTGGTAACTTTCAAAAATCTACATCACCTTATCAAAAAGCTGGTTCACATTGATTTGCAAATTTGGATTGTTAATTTCTCCTCAAAATCTGAAAATAATGAAAATTTTATTTTTAAATTTAATTTGCCGACCACACTGTGCCAACTGTCTTCAGAAAATGCATACCATTTTTGAATGTATTGGATAGATCTTTCATAAACTGCATTAAAATCACTTTGTAATATATGTTTGCTAGACGCGTCAAGATATTTCAACTAAACTTTGGTTTCAAAGCCATAAAAATTGTTTTCGGGCGAAGTCAGTGATAATCAATGCAGATAATTTAATTAGGGAAAATACGTAAATAAAAAGGACATTTTAAGACAAAAAAAGCCATAAGGACAATTTGTTCAAAAAAAGGACTGTCCTTTTCAAAAAAGGACAGGTGGCAACCCTAGTCTACACGCTTTATTCTTAACGGTAGAAAAAAATGTTAGATTCAAAAGTTGTTGGGTTCTGTCTAAACCGCCAGAATTTACAAAAAAGATTAACAAATGACAATTGCAAATTAAAAAATTGAGCATCGACTTTGTTGTTTTGTCTATGATCAGACTAACGGTTATCGCATAAATTTAATCTAAAACCTGGAAAAATCAAGTGATCTGGCTCATAGTAAATTTAACATAGGCGGCTTTGATTTCAATTGTTTTTATTTTAATGTGGCCATTTTGTCACTGGTTTTGGGTACCTGATTTACTTAATATACATTTTTCTTTGGAAATCTGACCATTGTTCGAATTCTAAATTACTAAGCTTATAATTGAGTTTTTTAGATAATCCATATGCTTTCATTTCAAGCATACTTGTTAGTTGTGGTGTAGTGTGGTTAGAACTCTTGTATTTTGATTTATCTTCCACCACAGGTTCCAGTGTTAGGATCTTTTTTAGTGACAAAAGTAAAAGACAAGCAGATATTTTTTGCCTACTTTAGGATGAGTCTAGAAGAGTTCCATGGATTACACTATCTACTAAAACCGGATATAATTAACCAAAATACTGCTTTTTGAATACCAGTTAGTACAAAAGGGGTCGGAGGATAGGGGAGGAGGGGGCACAGAGGACCGCTTAAGGATTTTTAGTGTACAAATCCATTAAAAAAATATATTAAAAATAAGTAAACCTATTTGTGTCAAGTTTAGAGGTTACTTTATTCATTTAAGACCAAAAAAATATTTTTAACAAAATGATATGAGTTACAATTGCTTTTTTACTACCCTGCGCTGGTCCTCTGTGCCCCTAGCAATGGGGCACAGAGGACCTAGTGTTGGGGCACAGAGGTCCTAGTACGGGGTTGGGATCATGCATTGAATAAACAATACGTGAATAGGATTTTTACAAAAAGACTGATGGGTTGCAAAAATCGTTTATAGCAGCTTAACTGCTAACAAAAAATGTTATTTTTAATAATATATTTAAGAACATTTCAGAAAAATAAATTCTGCATCGTCCTCTGACAGTCCTGCGCAGGCGTCATGTGCCCAACCTTTGCAATTCTGACATTGAATCCATCCCTCCCCTTCCCTTGATTCGCCATACCTACTCGGACAATAAATGCATATGGTGATTAGTTACGTTCCCGTGAGAAATGCAATTCTGCATTTATGCACTTGCAATTCTTAGACTTTTATCTTTTCGTTCTCATGCAACATAAGCATTACTGAACTTATAAATATAACTAAAATGTATTTTGTAGTCAGTTCTCTTTGTACGCTTATGAAATAAAATTGATTTTTTAAAAATAATTTCTCGTGTTTCGAGTTGTTAACTGGCGCAGTCGGTAGGATTATTGCCAACAGTCGCGCATCGTGCGTATTTTCTGGTTTCGTCTCAACGATTCGTGGCAAAAATCGAACAATTAAAAAATCTTCAGGGTGTACTAAGAAACTCAAAAATTGACCAGGGATTTGGAACAGCATCGTCCAGCGTCCTATTGGTGCGAGTTTGGGAACACACATCGTCCCACCCTCATAGCAGCTAACCAGGGAAAGGACCACATCGCCTCTCCTATTGGACCCTAGTTTAAGAATGAGAATTGGAATTATCTTCAGTACATTGCTGTAAGTGCTTCCTTTCAATTTTCCTTATTTCATTTTATTTTTATCCTATCTTAAATATTGATATTTACGTCTCTTGTAATTCCGCAAACTGGAAGATTTAACATCAGCTTTTGGAAATTTAAATTGTGAAAGAAATCTAACACCTTTTTCTAATTTAATTCAAATAAGTAAAATAATGACTACTGAACCTAATTTACAACTAGTCAGATATCAGGCAGACAATATTCCCTTATTTGATGGGAATCCAAAACAAATAAACAGATTTATTAATGCTTGTGATAATTTTTATAATAATCATAGAAATAAAACGGACAATAATGCACCTATAAATGTATGTTTACACGATACTATATTAAGTAAACTTGTAGGTAGGGCAGCCGATATTATTTGTTCTAGAATAGAATTAAATACATGGCCCGCAGTAAAAGCTGCAATAATTTCGACTTTTTCAGATCATAGATCGATTGATTGTATTATTCAAGATATAATAACGTCCAAACCGGAAAAAAATGAAACACCGCAACAATTTGGCCTGCGTTTGCAAGACGCTCGCAGTTTGTTATTTTCCAAAGTAAATTTAAGCAATGAAACGCAAGCTCTAAAACTTTTAAAAATTAATGAATATGGAAATTTAGTATTAAAAACCTTCATAAACGGTCTAAACTACCATATGCAACTTGTGGTTAGATTAAAAAATCCAGTTACTTTAGAAGAGGCAATGAGCTGTGCCTTGGAAGAAGAAAATTTTATGTATTATAAGAACCGTAGTAACATATTACCAAAAAACCCAAATTTTAATTCACAAAAACCAAAAATAAATTTGCATACACAAGCACATTATCCTGCTAATGTGAGACCAATATTTTCGAATTACCCCGTTCAGCAATTTTCAAATTTTATGCCTTCTTATAAACAACCTATCCCAAATTTTAATAATGGAAATAATCAATTTATGGGCTTTGGACAATTTAGGCAACCCGCAAATAATTTTAGACAATCGAATTTCCCAAATCAAAATTTTATGCAAAGAAACACTTTTACCCCAAGACCATCTTTTAACCCCCAAAATCAACGCCCAACTCCTTCTGGAATATCACGCCAACAAAAGCCTGAGCCGATGGATACTTCTTCAGGGAACACAACCCTTAGAAGAAACCAACAACCACATTCTTCACAACGCAATATTGTTGTAGAAGAACTATATAATCAATCAGTCGAATCGATAAATGCCGATAATGATCAAAATGACAATTTTCAAACTAGCAATGCTGAATTTCAATATTATTACCCGGAATACACCGATAACTCGCAATATTCGTATAATGACTCCAATACCGAATTTTCTTGTCTAGAAAATAGCCCTTATGAAAATCAAATTGATTTTAATGAAGAAAATTTTCAGGAGAACCAAATTTCCAACAACCAAACATAATACTTTTAAATAATTATACAAATTCAGATTTACCAGTAATTTTCATACCTGAAATCAAAGCAAAATTTTTAATTGATACAGGTAGTGGCAAAAGTTTTATAAAGCCTAATTTAGCATACAAAATTTATTCAAATTTCATTTTTTCGGAACCTTTCTCAGTAAGGACAGCCCACGCTACGTCCATTCACAATGAAGTAATTAATATACCAATATTTCCTTGTTTTAATCATACAGGTAATCATAAGTTTTATCTTTTTGATTTTTCACCTAAATTTGACGGACTTTTAGGAATTGATTTTCTAACACATATTGGAGCTAATATAAATTTAAAACATTGTTCTTTAGATACTCAATTTGTAACATTGCCTTTATATTATCAAAATAATATATCAAATTTACATAATTTTGAAACTATCGAAATAATAATTCCCCCACGAACATGTCAAAGAATCAAACTGCCTGTAAATCAATCGAATGGTTTAGGTATTTTAAAATATACAGATTTTGGTTGCGCAGAGATGCCAGAAGCTTTAGTACAAGTCATTGACTCCTACGCAACAACTATAATTACGAATAGTCGCGAAAACCCAGTTAAAATAAAAATATTTAATCCCATAGATATCGAAACCATAAATGAAGTAGAAAACAACTTCATAGAAAAAATGGAAACCGATACAGAAATAAATGAATATATGGATAATACACAAAAACAAAACTTAAAAAATTTAAGACTGTCACATTGTAATCAGGAAGAATACAGAGCTATTCGAAACTTGTGTTACGAATATCGTGACATATTTTATTGTGAGGGCATCCCACTTACATTTACTAATCAAATTAAACATAAAATAAACCTAACCGATGACACTCCTATATATACAAAAACTTATCGATATCCCGAAATTCATAAAAAAGAGGTTAAAACCCAAATTAACAAAATGTTAGAGAACGGTATCATTCAAAACTCAACGTCACCGTGGAGTAGTCCAATTTGGATTGTCCCAAAAAAGATGGACGCGTCCGGTAAACGTAAATGGCGTATCGTTTGCGATTTCCGTAAAATCAATGAACGCAGTATTGATGATAAATTTCCTTTACCAAATATATCGGATATTCTCGATAAACTTGGAAAATCTCAATATTTCAGCACATTGGATCTAGCAACCGGTTTCCATCAAATAGAAATGGAACCGAATGATATCCCTAAAACAGCCTTCTCAACCGATACAGGTCATTATGAATTTAGACGCATGCCTTTTGGCTTAAAAAATGCGCCCTCTACATTTCAGCGAGTCATGAACAACGTCCTTCGGGGACTTCAAAATGAAATCTGTTCTGTATATCTGGATGACATAATAATTTTCTCTACGTCACTTCAAGAGCACATCGATAGATTAAAATCCGTTTTTGATAGACTTAGAGAATCCAATTTAAAAGTGCAGCTAGACAAATCAGAATTTTTACACAAAGAAGTTGCTTATTTAGGTCACAAAATTACAAGCGAAGGTGTAAAACCTAATCCTGATAAAGTCACCGCAGTTAAAAATTTCCCCATACCAAAAACCCAAAAAGATATTAAGTCATTTTTAGGACTAGCCGGATATTATCGTAGATTCATCAAAGACTTCGCAAAAATCACGAAACCCCTTACACTATGTCTCAAAAAAGGAGCAAAAGTTGAACACTCACCAGCCTTTATTCAATCCTTTAACCATTTAAAAGAATTGCTTATTAATGCTCCAATACTAAAATATCCTGATTTTGAAAAACCCTTTGTCCTTACGACAGATGCCTCAAATGTAGCCCTAGGCGCTGTTCTCTCTCAAGGCAACCCGCCAAATGACAACCCTGTAGCATTCGCGTCGCGCACTCTAAATGAAACAGAACAAAAATACTCAACGATTGAAAAAGAACTTTTAGGAATCGTTTGGGCATGTAAATACTTTAGACCTTACCTTTATGGCAAAAAATTTAAAATATATACTGACCATCGCCCATTAGTATGGTTATTTAACCTCAAAGAACCAAATTCGAAATTAGTACGTTGGAGGCTAAAACTTGAAGAGTATGATTATGAAATAATCTACAAAAAAGGGAAACAAAACACTAACGCTGACGCCCTTAGCCGAATTCAATTAAACGCAATCGAATCCGAATCATTAATAAATTACCCAGGCGATATAGACACCGACGTAACGCAATTCCTAAACGACCAATTCAACCCAGATATCCTTGACTCTGAAGTAGTGTCACAAACAATAGAAAGACTAGAACACGAACCTGAAACAACACCCAAAATTAATATTATTTCTGACATTCTAATAACTCCACCTATAACACAACTAACCCATTCTAATATTCCAATAAAACCACCCGTAACGGAAACAATACATAGTACAAATGCTAACGAAAATCATTCCAATATGACTATATTAGATGAAATTATTAATAATAAAGCTCATCAACTTATTATTAAAAAAGCACCTTATGACAAATATGTTAAAACCAAACGTGAAAATTTCGAAGGACATCAAATTATTCACGCAACATTACCCACTAATATTATAGTAATTACTAACTTTTTGAAAGAATATTTAACAAATAAAACAACATATGTTTATTTCTTTTCCAAAGAACTAAGAACCTATTTTCAACAAACAATGAATAACCATTTTAAAAATTTAAAACTTATAGAATGTTCAAAATTAATAAATAATGCTCAACCTGACGAACGAGAATTACTAATTAAATATCGTCATGAAGGCAAAACAAATCATAGAGGAATCGAAGAAACTTGCAAATTTTTAAAAGCAAATTATTATTGGAAATCACTTAAGGCAGATGTAACAAAATACATCAATAATTGTGAAATCTGTCAACGATCAAAATATAATCGAAAACCACCAGATCAACCTTTGATATTAACCGAAACGCCAAGCAAACCTTTCGAAATTGTTCATATCGACACTTTCATCATAGGTAAACAAAAATTCCTAACTATTATAGATAAATTCTCCAAATACGCACAAGCCTTGCCTTATACTGGAAATGCAGTGTCGTGCTGTGAACAGTTAATTAATTTCTTTTCCTTTTTACGTATTCCAAAACAAATAGTTTCAGACAACGGATCTGAATTTCAGAACGAAGTCGTTAAAGGCTTATTAAATACACATAATATTAAAATACACTTCACTACCCCCTACCACCATGAATCAAACTCCCCTGTTGAAAGGCTACATTCCACATTAATCGAACACATTCGATTACTTCGAGAATCAGACCCCAATGCAGAAGTTACCAAACTTATGCCGTACGCAATTATTGCCTATAATAACACGATCCATTCTAGTACGAATTTTACCCCATACGAACTTGTCTTCGGACACACAGACTCTAGAGATCCTATGGATTTAATACCCGCTCATGTATATACCGAGTATGTCAATAATCATAAAAATAACACACAAATTTTGTACGACAAAATTACGAAGGAATCACGAGAACTAAAACAAAAAATTATAGATAGGGCAAACAAGGATAAAACCCCGACCAATTTAATAATAGGCTCACAAATTTATAAAAAATCAGATAATCGATCTGGAAAAATAAAAAAGAGATATTTAGGCCCATTCATACTAACGGCTATATTAGAAAATAATAAAATACAAATAGAAAATCCCAAAAATAAATACAAAGAAATTATACATGTTAACGAAACTAAAATAATACCCCTTGTTCCAGATGCTGGACCATCGTCGGCGGCTACGTAAAATTCCATGATTTAAATAAACATCCAGGAATACTACCATTCAAAATGGGAACCGCTAAACTTAAATCCAATCATTGGACATTCGTTCAAAATATTAACCTAACCCCTTTAATTAACCAATTTCAAAATATTCAAAAACAAGCAAAATCAATATACATAAACATTCAAAATAACAGCGAATACCATAAGGAATATTTTAATTCTTTTAATACATTATGTACACTTGAAAAAAGAATAGAAACTCTATTAGAACAAATTATCCCAAATCAAGAAAATTATCGTAGTAAAAGAGGTCTTTTTAACCCCTTAGGTTCATTCATAAAAAGTATAACTGGAAACTTAGATCAAAATGACGCAGAGCAAATTGATGCCAAAATCACGAAATTACAAGAAAATCAAAATAAATTGAAAATTGACGCTATCAATCAAATTACACTTTTAGAATCCACTATTAATAAATTTAAAACAATTATATCTAATATCACACATAACCAAATGGTACTAAAGTCACGCATTTTACAAATAGAAAAAATAATTAATAAAGTTCAAATGGAACAAATAAGTAATCACGAATTTTATTTAATATATACAATAATCAATCAAATAACAACAATTTATCAATCAATCTACGATATTCTGAATAAGATTGAAATAGGTATCACTTTTGCAAAAATTAATGTACTTTATAATTCAATAATAGAACCAAATGAACTATTTATAGAAATAAAGAACTTACAAGATCATCTAGGCTCAGATAAACTCCCGTTAGAAGTAACTTATAAAAATATACTTAATTTCGAAAAAATTATAGAAATTAAAAGTTTCTTAAAAAACTTTAATATTGTATTTATATTTGAACTTCCTCTTGTGGAATCGGAGATATATCAATATTTTAAGTTATTCCCTTTACCAATTCCCAATAATCGATCATTTCTTGTAAATATTCCTTATAAACCCTACCTAGCATTAGGCAATACAAAATATGCCCATATGGACCAAAGATGTCACGAAATCCAACCACAAAAATATTTGTGTAAAGAAGCCCACACCACGTTTGTCGAAGACAGCCCCTCCTGTGCTGTTCAACTTATCAAACATCACACAAATATTACGTTTTGCCACCCATTCGAAACTCAAATGCACGAGATCCAGACAACAAAAATAATCGACGACAAATGGCTGATAACAGTACCAATACAAGTAATCGCCGTCATAAATTGTCAAAAATCCGAAGATAACATACCCTTATATGGTTCCTATCTTCTTGAGTCATCCCCAGGATGTAAAGTACGGATAAAGTCAATTACGCTTGAAACATATAAATCAAGTCAATTAACATTTAATGGAATTAATCTACCTACCCTTAATTTAAGTCTAATTAAGGAAAACCGAGATTCATTCTACAACCCTCCTAGTATGGACTTAAACTACGTAAACCTAAAAACTACTAAAGAAATCGAAGCCAAATTGGAAAACCAAAAGAAGGCCCTAGAAGAAATGACCACAACGATTTATGTAAAGAAGACCAGTTTTTGGACAATTTTACTTTACATATTCATTTCAATAATTTTTATATTTTTCATATACAAAAAACTTGTAAAAAAGTCTAAGAAAAAACAATTAAATGCAAACTCTAATACTTTAGATATTGAAGAAAATAATAGAATTTTCTAAAATATTAATAATCTTTAAACCTTTTTGGAAATTTTTGAAAACACGTCTTTAAGAACGTGCTTTCAACTAAGAGGGGAGGAGTTACGTTCCCGTGAGAAATGCAATTCTGCATTTATGCACTTGCAATTCTTAGACTTTTATCTTTTCGTTCTCATGCAACATAAGCATTACTGAACTTATAAATATAACTAAAATGTATTTTGTAGTCAGTTCTCTTTGTACGCTTATGAAATAAAATTGATTTTTTAAAAATAATTTCTCGTGTTTCGAGTTGTTAACTGTTTGTGTCTTCTTCTTCACTATCGTTACTTGAAACTTCCACCACTTTTTTTTGCGCGGTTTTCTTTTTTTAATATTGGACTTTTCTTCTACATTTTTAGTAAGTTTTCTTTTTACACTTTTGGTATTTTGTTTTTTTTTCTGCTTCTTTGGCCATAAGCTGGTCCTTAAATGGGGAACTTGTTAATTCTTCAGCATGCTGAGCTCTGCTTACCTTCTGTGGGTTTTGAGTTTTGTTTTTACGGGCATCTGACTTTGGCTTTGTAAAAATGTTTAGGCTAGCAGAGGTTCAGGTTGGTGATCATCCTCATCTGAAACATTTTCGGCAGCGATAGGCCTCTCGGTTTCTTGCTGTACCGGGACGTCTGTAACTTCAGCAGGCAGAAAACATTCGTCAGGAAATATTTTATTATTGAATTAATAAATTCCTGTCGTTTGAAAACCCTTTATGGCTTTTTCCAAGGTGGCAGCATGACGAAATGCCTCTGAAAATATTTCTACGATATCATATAATGACACACGAGATCCAGGGTTATTAGTGTGCCATAAGTCACACTCCTTTGCATACTGATGTTTTAAGGACCCAAACACAGTGCAGTCAAGGGGTTGCAGGCGATGACTGGTGTGGGGCGGGAGAGAGACCATTATAATATTATTTTCTCTTGCTTTATTTATTGCGGCAAGCGTCCTATGACTATTGTGATTGTCAAGAATTAATAATATTTTCTTATCGGGACCGGGTTCCACATGGTTAATAAAGTGATCTAAATACTTGACGAAATGATCGGAATCCATCCATCCAGAACCATTTGCATAGCCATCTGCACCAGGCGAACATCCTTTCATAAATAATGGGTTCATTCGCTGTCGAGAAAAAAGAAAAAACGGAGGGACGTAAGATCCTGCAGCTGAAATCCCACAAACTGCAGTTACATTAAACCCACTTTCAGTGCTCACTATCCGGCCAACCTGCTTTTTTCCTTTTTTAGCTAGAATTTTTCTGGGTACAGGCACTGAATTAATCCCAGTCTCATCAATATTATATATTTGGCCTGGTTGAATATTGCTCTTCTCTAAAACTGATCGTACAACATCAAAAAACTTTTGAACCTGGGGCTTATTAAATCCTGCAGCTCGTGCTATGCTTGTGGCTTCGGGAGCTCTAATAGAAAGTTGAGGATTTCGTTTTTTAAACCCCGCCAACCAGTCACTACCAGCTAATTCGGCATTCTTATTAATTGGATGTTTCAAGCCCATATTTTCTGCCAGTTTAAATACAAATCGACGAGCATCGAGAGGGGTTATTCCATAAAATCGCTTTTCTAGGTCTAGAATATGCTCCACTAGTTCAGTTTCTTGTTGATCAGTAAACACTTGTTTAAAATGATCATTTCTTGGTGTGTTTGGCATCATTTCATTATTTTTTCGGCGCAAAATACAGGTCTTAAGTATCTTAAAACATTGAGCTGCTTGTCGAACTGAAATTTCGTTTCCGTTGATCATTTCCAGTGCTCTGGTCATGTCTTCTTCTGCCCACGAAGGCTCGGGTTTTTCTTTACGTAGTTACGTACCATCTAAAAACAATTTTTTTATGATAATATACACACATCACATAATTGAATTAATTCTAAGACACTTAAATTCATATTTAAGCCACAACATACTGCTTTGGGGCACAGAGGACCATAAGCGGTCCTTTGCGCCTCAGTGGCAGAAAATAAATTTAAATTTCCCGCCACTCCACTGAATGTTTGTTTACACCTGAGTTAACCAACTTGTTTTTAAGTAAAAAAGTTGTGTTTTAGTGGGTTATAATAAGAAATAACAATACACGCATAATAACGCAATAATCACACTTGACAAAACTATAAAATTTGGCATGGCTTACCTTAAAAACCAATGTTTTGTTTGCTGCGATCTGCACACTGCACGAACATTGCTGTAACTGTCAGAAATATAAAAATACACAGCTAGCTTGCTATTTTTAACAACATTTAAAAGATGGCGCCACGTATAACAGAATAAATCGAGCGGACCTTTGTGCCCCAGCGGTCCTCTGTGCCCCATTCTCCGCTATAACTTACCGGTAAAACCCAATATTCTAATATATTTAAAACAATTTAAAACTATCATTTTAATGCTGTCTCGCAGAAAAAAAGTCATCTAAAACATTCTTTTGGTTTTGTTTTTTTTAACCAGACATCATCCACTCGAAATATCCCCACGGGGGACGATAGGTGTTATTCCCCTTTAACTGACTAATGCCCACGATAATCCTTTTAAAACAACAGGATTTATTTCCCGTCGATTCTCTCATTTCGTATAATTCCGATACCGGGCGATGCACAGTGCTTCAGAGTAAAATAACATTGCCAAAAATCGAAAAAATAAAGTTTATTATTTCTAAAAAAAACTGGTAGAATATTGTAGAGGGAATATTGTTGTATTATAGAATGTAACCGTTAATCGTCAAAAGGGTGTTCAAGAATTTGTGCGTTTGGGATACAGTGGCGTCAGATTTTGGCTGTTGACTCAAGTTTTAGTATCATAAATCATAATCAAATGTATGCTTTTTTAATAAGACACAGTTTATATTTTTCTTTCGTTTGATTGAAAATTTTATAAGCTTTACAAAAATATGTAACACGTGATATGTATTTTAGAACTTAAATTAATTATTTCACAAAATGTCTATATAGTCAAAAGCAGTGTTATCGTGCGGGTCATACGATTTATCAACGAGAAACTTTTTGAGTTTATTTTTCTTTTATTACGTGTAATTATATCCTCCGCATAAAATCCGGAAGATGAATTCGATAGACCTATGATATTTTCATATGAAAAAATTGGATAAACATAAAATCTACACCTGCAAATATCATATGAACATGCTTAGCCAAGCTAGTATGGGGGACAAGCGCATTGCCGGCTCCTCAGAAACTAGGACGGAATATTTTAACATACGCGAAGTGTGTCTTATTTGCAATGAAAGGGGTATAAAGAAAAAGCAAAAATTGTCATCCATACAAACAGGTTGGTAGAGTTTTTATTAAGTATTATTTATTTAAGGTATATTCCCACTTAAATTAAAAACACCATAATAACTGTCATTTAAGTAGAAAGATTTCCTATCCACCTAGAAGGCTCACCCCTCCCTTATCACAATTATTATTTTATAAGATATTCCAATTTTCAATATTCGTTAGAAAGCTTAGCTTAAATAGTTTTTAAAGGTATTGTACTTAACCTAATCTGATTACAACATACTTGGATACTTAATACCTTAATTAAAATCAATATTTTGTAATTAAATTAGGTTAAATGTAACAACGTTTCTAAAAATGATTAAGACTTAAAATTAAAAAAAAAATATATTGGATATCGGATATCCTATAAAATAATGGTGATAAGAGGAAGCTGAGACTTCTGAAATCCTAAATACTATAAACAAAAAGGCTGTAAATTGTTTTTGCGGTTAGTATAAGAATAGCTATGGGCAAATTATATTTGAAATATAAATGAGAAACCGAATAGCATTACAATTATACGTACAACTAATTAATTGATGACGCTTGTATAGCTATGTATTAAGTAAATAAACACTGCCTCGTCTCGTCCTGGGCGCTCCGATCCGATTATATTTGTCGCTCTAGATTAGCCGACTATAATGAGCAAATTTTTAAATTTCGCGCTATTAAAAAAATCGTAGCGTCTAAACTATACAGGTGACACTCACGACTCTGCTTCCAAATACTTTTTTTGATATTTTGTCTACATTTTCTTCGTTGCATGTTATAAGAACTTTCCAAAAACAAAAAAAAATCTTTTTGTAAAAACCAGCCTGCATAATTTTTGAACTTCCAAAGTTATTGACGTTTTAGCCATGTTCAAAATAAAAAACAGCTATCATGATTAATATGAAAGTAAGAATATATTACAGGGGAAATATAAAAAAACATGATTTTAAAAAATTTTCACAGCTTATTGTAAATAAAAAAAGTCGAAACAGGCAAAAAAGGTCATATTTTTAGGTTTCAAGTGTAGAACGATGTGGCTAACAATACCCAATAGGCTTGATCGTATTCTAAGCTCATTAAAAAAAAAACGACACAAAATTACCCATTATTTACCTAAAGTATGAAAGCTACACTAACGATTTTGCTACTAAAAGCTTTTTTGATATTTTGTCTACATTGTATTTCCTGCATAGTATATAAAATTTCCAAAAACAAAATTTTTTTTCGATTAGTGAAAACTTGTGTACATAATTTCTAAAGTTTCAAGTTCATCGATATTTTAGCCATATTTAAAATAAATAATAGCTATCACGTTTTAGAAGGGAAGAAGCGCCAAAATATCTGCTTTAGGTAAAAAAAATCGCCTCTATAGCTTAATTAGGTAAGAAGTTATACGAGGGGAAACATAAGAAAACACGATTTTAAAAAAATTATAATTTTTCCAGTTTTTTGTAAATAAAAAAAGTTGAGACCACAAAAAAAGTAATATTTTGTGATTTCGTATGTACAATGAACCATTTAATAAAATGAGGTATATATCGGTGTGTTCTAACGCAAAAAAAAATCGAGAAGGAAGCGACTTTTGCCCCCACTAATTACTAAATCAAAATTATCAATTAGGTACTTTTCCAGTTGATAATATGCTTTAGTGATAAGGAATTTTTTAACTTTTTTTCTAAAAACACATACATACATTCTTACTCTGCAAAGCTCAACTGGCGGTTTGTTGAATAATTCTTACTATTATAATATATAGAGTTTTTTGTTAATGCCGAGAGAGGGATTGGCAACCTGATATTATAAGAACTGCGGGTCATTACAAAGGGTGTGGAGTAAAATGAGGCAAACTGTCTCCGAAATATATATGCCTGCTAGGGTCAGGATCTTTTCAGAAATAAAAGCTGGCATGATGCATGAGTCATACAGTTTAAGGCAACAGAGGTATCTAATAGTGCGCTTCTGTGAGCAGGAGCCCCAAAAACAGATGCCATAACGCAGGTGAGACAATTTGGCGCACAAAGCAATTATACAGGGTGGTGCAACCAAGATGGGGTGGACGATTGTGGGCAAACGGAGAGGAATTTGAAAAAACATTTTTGGGATATGATTGATAGTCAAGAACGCTGTGTTTTAAAATTATACCCAGTATACAGGGTGGTCTGAAAAGTTCGTGGTGAACCAAACTTGTGTTTTTTTAAATGGGACACCCGGTATATTATTACTTTAGTTGATTCTCCTATTCGTTACGATCATTTTGATATAAGGTTTGTTGGGTCTAAAATTTATACCAAGGGAATGGGACGAGATTAAAGTGGAAAAAAGGGTTATACTCCGGCCATTTTTTGAAAACAATTGAAGCAGGTATGGAAAAACCAAATATTCTATAAAATATATTGTATCTAGGATTACAATAATTTTTTGTAAGTCGTTCAAAATTATTCACTGTTATACAGGGTGGTCAAGTTTTGCAAATTTACCTTGGATTGAATTTTTTTAAATGGAACACCCCATATATTTTACTGTCATATTAAAGATAACATCGCCAGCTTTCAGAAAATACCATATTTGATATCTTTCTAACCAACAGTTTTTTAGTAAATTAACCGTGAAACCAAAATTTACTCATTCTAACAGAAACGGTATTATTTACGTTGCTTAAATTGACTAACTATAATATAAGGAGGCCATGATATAATCATAAATGAAAAGAAAGATTGACATTCGTGTCAAAATCGCAAAGTGTCAGAGAATTGCCGAGAAATTGTTAAGTAACAATGAGTTTGAGTACTCCAGAGTTGATAAACATGACTTTTATGTTGGGCGAGTGTCAAAAAACCCTTTACTAGCAAGCAGGGTTTATGCGGTACGATATCCCGATGCCGAAAAAAAACCAAGACCTGAAGCTTTTGCAAGTTTAATAGAGAGGTTTCAAGAAACAGGCAATGTTGCTTTTAAGAAACGTAAAGTAATTAATAAACCAGTTACCAATGAAGATAATGCTTTGACAGTGTTATTAACAGTGCAAGAAAATCCACACACAAGTACCAGGGAAATTGAGAGAGCTACTGATATTGAACGCACTAGTATTAAACGGATTCTGAAACAACATAAATATCATGCCTACCACATTGAATTACACCAAGAACTGTATGATCGCGATTACGTCCAACGACAAGAGTTTTCAATTTGGTTTTTAAATACAATTTGGGAAAATCCAGGTTTTGTAGATAGGGTGCTGCTTTCAGATGAAGCAACTTTTAAAAGCAACGGCTTGGTTAACAAACATAATATGCACTATTATTCAACCGAAAATCCACATTGGATTCGTCAGGTGGACCATCAAAATAAATGGTCAATTAATGTTTGGGGAGGTATAATTGGCTCTCATGTTATAGGACCATATTTCTTTGAAGAGCATTTAACGGGAGAAATCTATTTAAATTTTTTGAGAAATGAGTTGCCCGTATTCCTCGAAGACTTACCTTTAATGTTAAGAAATTCCTTATGGTTCCAACATGATGGAGCACCCCCGCATTACCATAGGCATGTAAGACATTATCTCAATAATTGGAAAGGAGAGCATTGGATTTGGCGAGGTGGACCAGTTAAGTGGCCTGCGAGGTCACCCGATTTAACGCCACTAGATTTCTTTTTATGGGGACATGTTAAAGAAGAAGTTTATAAAGAGGTTCCAACCACAGTGGAAGATATGAAGTTGAGAATAATAAGCAGTTTTCGCAACATTTCAGACCTGACTTTGAGAAAAGTGAAACTTTCATTTATGGATAGACTCGAAATGTGCCTTCAGCAAAACGGTGGTTTAGTTGAACATCTTTTATAAGTTTTAATTACATTGTTTTTGTTGATTTATATTAAATTTATTTTTTTTGTAAAAAAAAGATCTGTTATTAATACTGTCAAAGCATTATCTTCATTGGTAACTGGTTTATTAATTACTTTACGTTTTTTTGAAAGCAACATTTCCTGTTTCTTGAAATCTCTATCATAAACTTGCAAAAGCTTCTATCTTGTTTTTATTTCGGCATCGCATCATCAAAGAACAATATTTATTTATTTACTGATGACAATATTCTGACACTTTGCTGTTTTGACAGAACTGTCAATCTTCTGTTCAATTTATGATGATATCATGGCCTCCTAATATCAAATTGTCAATTTTAACAACGTGAATTCAGAGTAATTCGTGTTAAAATGAAGAAATTTTGATTTCACAGCTAATTTACTAAAAAAACTGGTGGTCAGAAAGGTATCAAATATGGTATTTTCTGAAAGCTAGTAATGCTATCTTTAACATGAAAGTAAAATATACAGGGTGTTCCATTTAAAAAAATTCAATCCAAGGTAAATTTGCAAAACTTGACCACCCTGTATAACAGTGAATAATTTTGAACGACTTACAAGCGATTATTGTAGTCCTAGATACAATACATTTTATAGAATATTTGGTTTTTCCATACCTGCTTCAATTGTTTTCAAAAAATGGCCGGAGTATAACCCTTTTTTCCACTTTAACCTCGTCCCATTCCCTTGGTATAAATTTTAGACCCAACTAACCTTATATCAAAATGATCGCAACGAATAGGAGAATCAACTAAAATAATAATATACCGGGTATCCCATGTAAAAAAACACAAGTTTGGTTCACCACGAACTTTTCAGACCACCCTGTATAATGGGTATAATTTTAAAACACAGCGTTCTTGACTATCAATCATATCCCGATATTTTTTTTTCAATTTCCTTTCCGTTTGCCCACAATCGTCCACCCCATCTTGGTTGCACCACCCAGTATGATTGTCAAACTTCAATCTTGAATCTATTTCCAACCCCAGAAATTAATTATTATTAAGACTATTAATTGCTTGACCAGCTATTAGAATATCATTAAGCTCACATTTGAAATTTAATAAATTCAAAGAACAACTTTTCAACACAGATTTTCCGTAAATATATGGGCAGGCATTGTTAATTGAATACTAATTGGGCCCTATCTTACCAGACCGTTTAAGTGGCGTAAATTTTCTTCACTTTTTGCAAAAGCATCTGTCTAATCTCTTAGAAGAAGTATTATTAAAAATCAAGCAAAACATGTGGCATTTGCAAGATCGAGCACTTCCTCATTTTAGAAGGGAAGTGCTTGAATTTTTAGATGCTACTTTTCCCAACAGATGGATTGGTCGACATGGGCCTGTTGCATGGCCACCTCGATCACCAGACCTCACTCTATGTAATTTTTTTTTATGGGGTTACATGTAGAGTTTAGTTTTTGAAACTTCGGGAAACGCAAGGGAGGAAATTATTGGGCGCATAGGATAGGCTAAAGCACCAGTAAGAAAGAAACCAATTTCATTACTACGCGTCGTCTCGGAACAATGAATTGCGTAGAAGAATTGCCCTAGATATTGCACCTTTCATATTAACATACTACCAGAAATATGTATCTCGCTTAATTTTGAGGTAATTTAAAAAAGTTATTTGAAGAATGTGTTTCTTTTATGATGTTCTTACAAGTGAAAAATACCAACTTAGAAATCGCGAATTTTACATGCAAAACACCATATCAGATTTTAGTGAATGCGCCATGCGTCAAAACGGTTTTTATTTTTTACACAGAAATAGTGGGTCCTTCGAAAAAAGAGACCAAATTTGCTCCCAGTAAATGAGTATTTCAAAAGTAATATTATTCATTTTAAGAGAAGCAGTGGCTTCAAAAATATGTATTCTACATCCCGTTTGGTCGACGCTGGCAGAAATTTAAAAAAATCTTATTCATCAAAAAATGTCATTTGATAGGAGAAAAGAGTTTACCATATTTCATAGAAATATCTGCAGTGGCATGAAAGTTAAGAATTTTGGCACCCTGTGTATCAAAAACGAAGCACTTTAGGACACAGTTTTATTTGAAAAAGTTGCGTATTTTCTCAAAATCCATGTCCTGTTAAAAGAAAGCATCAACTACAATTGTTTGGCACATTTAACTACAATTTTATAACAGCCGTTTTTAAATTTTAAAACCTAACATCAGATCTATTATTAGAGATTTCAAACACCCAATTTTAAACAGCACTGTTTTTTAATTTTGGCCTACATTTTTTGTATCTGAAACACTGTGCTCCGTGAAAAAGCTTCACCCCGTTTGGCCCACTAATTGGTTATTTGTTAAGACAGGACTCAACTTCGAGTCCGATAAAAAATTATGTTTTATGTGTATTTTTATTGGATCCTGCAAACGTTCCGCTGCTGTAAAATAACGTGGAAACAAAACAAACTACGGTGTGCCACAGTGTTTGCTAAGCTTTTATATTTTATTTTTGTACGCTATTAGCTTGCCAGAGACAAATATTTCTACAGAATATGAGACCGTATCTATCCATTAGCGTATTTCAGGTATGACGTAATATTTAAGGGGTAAAAATAGTTTATTAGGCAACGAGTTTAGAGAAGTGCAATTTAGCTGGGTGCCATCATATAGGTGTTATGATAAATTAAGGTATACATTCATTATCTTAGAAATTAGGTAATAGAAAAACGCTCGAACTCGTCGATGTAGATTTATTTTTACGCACATTGCGTATAAAATAACCTATACTGAAAATCAACCGTTATCGAAATATTCTTATCTAAATAAAACCTGTGAATTTAATAACCTATCAGACATTTTTATGCACTTTCTATATCTGCCACGTGTCCCCAAAGAAGATTTATTTTTACTCATTTTTAGAAGTTATTTTAAACTATACAGGGTCACTCACAAAAGTTGTACCACTGTCAACTTTGATTTTTTCAATAGAACGTCTTATTTTTTCTGCCCTCATTGGATTATCTATGAAATTCTAGACATATCTCGTATAACATAACCTATACTCAAAATCAACCGTTATCGAAATATTCTTATCTAAATAAAACCTGTGAATTTAATAACCTATCAGACATTTTTATGCACTTTCTATATCTGCCACGTGTCCCCAAAGAAGATTTATTTTTACTCATTTTTAGAAGTTATTTTAAACTATACAGGGTCACTCACAAAAGTTGTACCACTGTCAACTTTGATTTTTTCAATAGAACGTCTTATTTTTTCTGCCCTCATTGGATTATCTATGAAATTCTAGACATATCTCGTATAACATAACCTATACTCAAAATCAACCGTTATCGAAATATTCTTATCTAAATAAAACCTGTGAATTTAATAACCTATCAGACATTTTTATGCACTTTCTATATCTACCACGTGTCCCCAAAGAAGATTTATTTTTACTCATTTTTAGAAGTTATTTTAAACTATACAGGGTCACTCACAAAAGTTGTACCACTGTCAACTTTGATTTTTTCAATAGAACGTCTTATTTTTTCTGCCCTCATTGGATTATCTATGAAATTCTAGACATATCTCGTATAACATAACCTATACTCAAAATCAACCGTTATCGAAATATTCTTATCTAAATAAAACCTGTGAATTTAATAACCTATCAGACATTTTTATGCACTTTCTATATCTGCCACGTGTCCCCAAAGAAGATTTATTTTTACTCATTTTTAGAAGTTATTTTAAACTATACAGGGTCACTCACAAAAGTTGTACCACTGTCAAC
The DNA here is from genome assembly GCA_030620095.1 of Kuschelorhynchus macadamiae. NCBI lineage: Eukaryota > Metazoa > Arthropoda > Insecta > Coleoptera > Curculionidae > Kuschelorhynchus > Kuschelorhynchus macadamiae. The sequence goes on along the minus strand of JAUTXW010000512.1, from coordinate 657,952 downwards.
TTTGATTTTTTCAATAGAACGTCTTATTTTTTCTGCCCTCATTGGATTATCTATGAAATTCTAGACATATCTCGTATAACATAACCTATACTGAAAATCATCAGTTATCGAAATATTCTTATATAAATAAAATATGTGTATTTAATAACCCTAGGGGTTGATTACTTCAGAAATACTTGTACATTTTTGCCGAAAACGTTGCGGAAATCCCGAAATTCCAGCTGAAATCGCAAAATTGATACCTAAATCCCGAAATCGCTTCCGAAATCCTGCGATTTCCGAAATCCTGCGATTTCCGAAATCGCTGTACGTTTTGTAGCAATAATAACCTAACCTAACCTATCAGTCTGTCACGTAACCCCAAAGAAAAATTACTGTGCCCCTGTCACTGTGGTGGCAAGAGCATAGAATTTATTTACATTCTGCAATTTTGATTTCAAATATTGACTATGCGTTTAACGGAGAAAGAGAGAGTAGAAATTCTGATAACACTAGCCGACAGGATTTTTCTAACACAGGCCAGCTCATTATTTTTACAATGGAAATACCCTCCCAATAATAAAAAAAATATTCGGAAAGCTCTAATATGTATCATTTTTAATAGCCTAATTAGAACCTTTTATATTGACAGGTAAACAATTTTATTGTGGGGCGGCTAAAATGGGTCCATTTTACAGCGGAAAAATTACCTATACTGGGTTGTTTACAACATTACACATAAAATAAACGTTAAACTTCACTCTTCTGTTGAGGTTCGAATTGAGTGGTTCTCTGTGTATCGATAAGCAAGTGTATGTGAAGACGAGAATGTCGAGTCAAACTCGCCGAAGTTGCAAAACTTCTCCTGACAAATTTTGTTATATTTGTGGAGAATTTCTGGTGAAATCACAAGCCAGGCTATTTTCCGAAAATGTAAAAAAAGCCTACTTTAAATATTTTGGTGTGTTAATTGGGAATCAAGATAAGCGTTGGGCTCCCCATGTGTGCTCTGTTAGTTGTAGTGTATCATTGGTGCAGCGGATGAAGGGAAAGAGAAAAAGTATGCCTTTTGCAGTGCTAATGGTATGGCGAGAACCCACGAATCATTCTGACGATTGTTATTTTTGCCTGACAAAGACTGAAAATTATTACAAAAAGGGTTATATAGAATATCCAAATTTGCAATCTGCCATACGACCTGTTCTTCATAATGCAAATTTGCCAGTGCCGATTGCGCCTTTAAATTGGCAAGCTATTGATTTGGGAGATACTGGAGATAACGCATCATCAGGCAGCTCAGAAGAACAGTGCACCGATCCCACTTTTACCACAGGTCCCAGTTCCGGCGAGCCACATTTGATTGTCCAAAGTGAATTAAATGATTTAGTATGTGATTTAGGGTTATTCAAGCAACAGTCAGAACTTCTGGGTTCCCATCTTAAGGAATAGAACCTACTGGTCAAAGAAACAAAAATTACCAATTTCAGAAAAAGAAATGCTATGTTTTCTGAATTCTACAGTATGGAAAATTCGTTATGCGCGTGTACTGATATAGACAGTTTAATGCAGGAACTTTATATCGAACATTCTCTTCGTAAGTGGCGCTTATTCATAGACTCATCTAAATATAGCTTTAAAGTTGTGTTATTGCATAATGGAAATTTGAAACCCTCTATACCAGTTGCCCATTCAGTTGCAATGAAAGAAAATTATGAAAATATGCGCACGATTTTGGCTAAAATAAACTACAATAGATATAAATGGCAGATATGTGGGGACTTAAAAGTTATAGCGATTTTAGTGGGACTTTAGGGTGGATTTACAAAATATTGCTGTTTTCTTTGTTTATGGGATAATCGTGCAATAAATCAGCATCATGTAACAAAAATTTGGCCAGAAAGAAGCGAATTTCAACCGGGATCTCAAAATGTTAAATTTATACCTCTTGTTGATCCCAAAAATGTTCTTTTGCCTCCTCTTCACTATAAACTTGGGCTGATCAAAAACTTTGTGAAGGCTTTGAATAAAGATGGTGATGGATTTAAATACTTAATACAAGTCTTTCACAGTTAAGTGATTCCAAATTAAAAGAAGGCATTTTTATTGGGACACAAATCAGAAAATTGCTGGACGATGTCAATTTTACGTAAAAGCTTACCAGGCAGGAACTCAGAGCATGGAATTCATTTGTTAATGTAGTAAGAGGATTTTTAGGCAACAGTATGGATGAAAATTATATAGTTAATGAACTCTTAGATACCTATAAAGCGCTTGGTGCCAGAATGTCATTAAAAAATCACTTCCTCCATTCCCATCTGTCACTTTTTGCCTAAAAATTTGGGAGCTGTTAGTGACAAGCAGGAAAGGTTTCACCAAGATATCAGAACAATGGAAATTCGGTACCAAGGACGATGGGGTCCAGCCATGATGGGTGACTACTGTTGGTTTATGAAGAGAGAAGATAGGACACCTCATAAACGGAAAAAATAAAGTTTAATTAGTGTTTTAAGTTAATATTTTTCTCGTTTGCTTTTCTCTTAGATGTATGGTATGTTTAATAGGCGAAAACTTTAAACATAGTCAATAAACAGGGTTAAGAATTTTTGAAATAATTTTTTCTACAGATATTAAGTATCGTAACATTCGATATTGTTCTACAACTCTAACAAGAAAACCCTACGTGCTACAACTTTCTATTTGTCATTTTCGTATTTGGATAGGTCCATTCTATTAGATTATGCCATTCTGATTTGTGTTATAACAAAAATTTTTTTTTGTCGGTCAGTGAATTCTTGATACTGGTGATAATACTAGGACACAAAAAGAAGTTTGTCAACTGTTTAACAACAGATACCCTCATAGACAACCTATTACTCAGTCTGTATTGAGCAAAATAGGAAGAAAATGGACAGATACTGATAGTATTACGGACCGTTTAGGAAAAGGTCCGGTCGCCCTAGGATCTCAGATAAAAAGAAACTAGATATTCTCTTAACTTATCAAGATAATCTACATTCCTCAACAACGGACGCAGCCTATGATAATGATGTACATTAAACAACAAATTTTTGAAAAAACAAGAGTTTTATCCGATTAAAGTGAAATTTGTTCCAAAATTAATGGATGAAGATTTAGATCGCAGAAACGAGTTTTGCGAAATTATGTCCAACATGTGTAATCATGATCCATTATTAAATAAACAGAATTTTGGGTACTGGGTACAATCCTAACTGGTACAGGGAAAGTCATACAAAGTATCGCTAAAGTGTTAATGTACGGGCAGGTCTTGTAGGCAATAAAGTTATAGATCCATATTTCTTTGATTCCTCACTAATAGGCCAAATGAATCTTGAATTTTTGAGAATCTTATACCAGCATTAGCTACCCTATATCCTAATGTAAACGATCCGGATCTTCCCAGTGAACAGTTGTGGTATCAACAACATTTTGCAGCTGATGTCAGGAGATACTTAAATGAAACCTTTCCGAGACGATGGATTGGGCGACGTGGGACAATAGACTGGCCGGCAAGATCGCCGGACTTAAGCCCGTTAGACGTATAGATAAGTTATTAAATACACATGTTTTATTTAGATAAGGATATTTCGATAACAGTTGATCTTCAGTATAGGTTATGTTATACGAAATATGTTCAGAATTTTACAGAGAATTCAAATCAACAAAAAAAATAAGGCGTTCTATTGAAAAAATCAAAGGTGAGAGTTGTAAAACTTTTGTGAGTCACTCTGTATGATTTCTAATCTAATTCTCTTACCTTTTTAATTTCTAAGATAATGAATTTTTTTCTTAATTTAACATAACCCTGTACATTTATATTATATTTTTTTAAAACTAAATTCTGACTTGCAAGTCAGAAATTTCGAGTCGGAAATTCCAAGTTTCAAATCGGTAATTCGAAGTTTAAGTTGGAAAAACATAATTTCGAGTCGTAAGTTCGAAAAAGTACATTCATTTCAGTTAAAAATGTTATCACAAGTACATGCATGATACTTTTTTTAACCCTTATTGGTTCTACCCCTAAGATGCCTGAGTAGAGAGAAACTGATATTTTCCTTTTTATTTACGCCCATTAATGATTTTAGTAACCACTCCTCCGCTCTCTCTCGGCCTTGGGCAGCTCGCAACTTTATTAGTTCATCGGCGGCTTTGTAGGTCCCCTGCAATGTTGCCAACCGTGCCATAATTATGGTGCATGTACCATAATTTAGGTTTTTAAGTACTACAATTACAGGTTAAGGTACGCATATTCTACCATAATTTTATTTTTACTCCCGAGTTTTCTTATTTTTTCAGTTACAAAATTGAACTTTTAAATTTATAAATATTTACATTCTCCAAAGCCGCACAGTTTTACATAATCTGTTCATACTATACCTACGACTTTGACCATATACATTTACCAATTTTCATGAAAAACATTAAGTCCTGTGCCACCGAACACAAAGGATCTGTGAAATGTTAAAGTTGTTAGATTTAGTTAATTAGTGAGTTATTATTCACATATTTAATTTAAGTTGAGATACTGAACTGTACCATTGAAATATACTGGCATACATGTTGCCAAATTTTCGTTTTTCTTATATAAAGGAAATTGTGCACAATCTGGCAACAGGGCCTATGGGTATTATTTAATTTAAATGCTTCTGAATAAAAGCAATGTATCTTTTCATTGTTTGTTAGACAGCTGACTTCGACATAGAAGTGGAAATTATGTTTTTTCCAACTTCAGACTCCGAATTTCTGACTTGTAACTCGGAATTTCCAACTACGGAATTTAGTTTTCCCGACTTGCAACTTCTACACCTTCGTAAAAAGCAGCACTAATGTTCAAAATAAACAAAAACTTGTATAACTAGCCATGCTTAATTAAATCATAGGTCTAACCGCTGGTAATTCAGAGAATTTTAGAGTATGATATTCTCAGTATAAGAAAAAAGTAGTCTTGTTCCAAAAGACGATCTTGTTCCAATGGCGCTATCTAGCATTTAACAAACTATACTCCACTGTGAGTTTTAAATCAATATATCTAGTTCCGTTCTCGTTTGAAACGTAAAATGATTTTCCATCTTGTTAAAACGATTGTTCGGTGGAAATAGAACTAAGTTATTTCATACCCGGTAGATGCCGCTTTAGTATTTTTTAATATATATTTTTAATTGTATATATATATATATATATATATATATATATATATATATATATATATATATATATATATATATATATATATATATACAGGGTGTTTCTTAATTGAGTGTCAATATTTAAGGACGTGATTTTTGGGTCCATTTTAAGACGAAAACTTCATATAAACATATGTCCTAAGCGGTGTAAATTTTGAGATACAGGGTGTTAAACTTTCAATAATTTCATAATTTTTCGATAATATCTCGAATACCACTCTAGATATTGTAAAGAAATTTGGTATAAAGGTACCATGCATCTAGTGGAATTTTTTGATGTAGAACACTTTTTTTTTATTTCCACCAGTGGCGTCCGTACAGATTCCGACCTGCATGTTTTCCCAGACATTGATGGTACGCCACTAATTTTTTTTTTAATAAAAATTATTTTTGAAATTTCAATTCATTTTTGCGCAAATTTGATCTCTTGGTAATTTTGAGTTGAACGCACGGTCTTCATTTTAAAAAATAAAAACCGTTTCTCTGCAGAATTTTAACAATATCGCTAATATGACGATACCAATCGCCATGGCATGAACGAAATTTTTTTTTGACTGAAATTCAAGAAATCAAATTTGTTTATGAATAACTAAACTAACTAAGCTAAAAATTTCAAAATTATTATTTGAGCTTATAATTTTTTAACACGAAACTATAAAATACTATTAGTTCGTCAATAAAGAAAGATTACTAATAATAATTGTTGTAGTAGGCTTAGGCTGTCAGAATTAATACTTCTCTTGTGACTTAATTTGACAGTTCAGCTTTCAGATTCAGTCGGGTTTAATTAATTTTGTGTTCTAAATATCTGATATATCTGAGAAAAGAAATGGTCATGCATTACATGTATGGTTTGGCTGATGGCAGTTCACCGGAAGCTAGGCGATTATATCAAGAGCGCTTCCCTGGTAGAGTCATACCAGATAGGCGAATATTTGCAAATGTGCATAGAAGGTTGACTGAAACAGGTACATTCAAGCCAAATAATCAATTAAAAGGGGCCCATCGGACTGTAAGAACTCCAGAAATTGAAGAGGCAGTATTAAATTCCATAGATGAAAATCCTGAACTGAGTACTAGGAAAATTGGAATTAACCTAAATATTTCGCACATCCTAGTTTGGAGAATTCTACATTCTACATTCTACTACTTTCCGAGTTAGTTTTTGTGAATGGTTTTTGGAAAAAATTGCGCGTAATCCCTTATTTGATCGCGAAATAATGTTCACAGATGAAGCGAACTTCTCCAGAAACGCTATCAGAAACTTCCACAATAATCATATCTGGGCCGACGAGAACCCCCATGCCATTGTAGAACATCATCATCAAGAGCAATTCTCTGTAAATGTTTGGGCTGGCATTATCGAAAATCACCTAATTGGACCTTTTTTCCTCCCAGAAAGACTAAATGGCCATAATTATCGCCGGTTTCTTGAGAACGGTTTGCCGATATTGTTAGAAGATATACCAATTCTGATTAGAAACAGAATGTGGTTCATGCACGATGGCGCGCCCGCTCACTTTAGTATTGAAGCCAGAGAATATTTGAACCGCACATTTAACAACACATGGGTAGGTCGTGGCGGACCCCAACCATAGCCCCCTAGGTCCCCAGACCTAAATAGTTTGGATTTTTTTCTACGAGGACATCTTAAATCTTTAGTTTACCGCACCCCAGTAAACACTGTAGAGGAGCTGAAGGATCGTATAAGAAATTCTTGCGTATTATCAGAAACACCGAGGGTATCCTTCAAAGAGTTCGCGACAACATGAGGAAAAGGGCTGAAGCGTGTATTCTCCAAGGTGGTGGGCATTTTCAACAACTTATCTAATTTTTTTCTTCTATTTTGTTTCACAAAGTGTGCTGTCAATTTGTTAAAAAAAAATTATTAATTATGTACCTAGTTGTATTAGTATAGTTTTGTAAATAACTTGTTATTATTAAAGAATGTCATATTATTTTAATAACATTTATAAAAAGTATTTATGAAGGAACAGACTTCTGAAAAACATTGACATGGTGGTCCTAGATTGGTGGCTGAAGACTACATACTATTATCCTACAAATATCTCTCACTAAGATAAAGAGATTTCTGATTTTAATAAGAACGGACATAGTAATTACTTTCACGCCACTGATTTTTCTAAAATAAAGCATTTTTATTGATTCATTTGTTTGTTTTTGAAAATTTTTAGTATTTATTTTCGACAAGATTTAATTTCTCGAGTTTAATACAATAATATTCCTCTGCTTGCATGGTGTGATATCCGTCTTATGACCAGGATTGTTTGGACCATGCAGAGAAACGGTTTTTATTTTTTAAAACGAAAACCGTGCGTCCAACACAAAATTACCAAGGGATCAAACTTGCTCAAAAATGAATGGGAATTTCAAAAATAATTTTTATTAAAAAAAATCAGTGGCGTACTACCAATGTCTGGGAAAATATGCAGGTCGGATTCCGTACGGACGCCACTGGTGGAAATTAAAAAAATGTTCTACATCAAAAAATTCCACTAGATGCATAGTATCTCTATACCAAATTTCATTACAATATCTAGAGTGGTATTCGAGATATTATAGAAAAATTATGAATTTTTTGAAAGTTGACATATGTTTATATGAAGCTTTCTTCTTAAAATGGACCCAAAAATCACCACCTTAAATATTGACACTCAATTAAGAAACACCCTGTATATAGTATGAAAATCAGAATTGATTTTGATCCTAAAAACATTGGATTTGCGTCCTCATAACTAAACTTCTAAGCAGTTGGAGATTTTAAATCGTCTTTGCAAAAATCCGGAGAGGTTTTATTGATAAAGGTTTTGTAACTTCCAACCTCAAAGATCCTCTGGTGGAAGAACTACTCGTTCGAGTATTCTTAGAAGATTCTCTGCTGCTTGGGCCGCTATTATTGATACTTGATACATGCTTGACTGGTGGAGCGTAACATAACCTAACTTAAGAGAGAGAAAGAGCTTGACCATTTTGCGAATGTGGTGTAAAAGGCAATTTTTTTGTTCGCTAAATGCGAAAATTATGCTAGAAAGTTCCTACCACGTTAGATTTTTAAGTTATGATTTTTCCAGAAATAATTAGTATTTTAATCACATTATTTTACAAAATATGTTTGTTGCAATTAAAAGAAAATTAAATTTGGGTTGTGGTATAAAGCTCGTGCGTTGTTTAACGCTTGCCTATGGGGAGGGGCGTCGCCTTAGCCTTGCCCACTCTAAGATATTATCTAGTTATAATTGCGCTAAGTGTCAATAAGCACGTGAATGTTTCACCTTTTTAAATTATTAAAGTGAGTTGTACTGTTGTAACATACCAGGGCGTGATGTCAAATTTACGATTTCCCTGTGTTAGGGAAATTGCGCATAATCTGGCAACACTGCATGGGGATGTCGGGGGACGATCCCATCTATATACTCTTAGACCTCTAGTGCTTAAAATAGGTATCTAATATATAAAAATACTTCTTTATTCCATAAAATATTCTAGAAAAAAAAACACAAATTAGTTTTACGAAATTTAATGTTATTCTGTACATAATGGCTATGTATACAAAATTGCTTGTAATACACATACATATACAATAAAATGATAAATATACAAAATATTACAGTTCTATTTTGCGATTTGTGTAAAGAATTAGTTACAATCTTATTAAAACGGTATTAAACGATTTAAAATATTTTTAGGCCACCGACTACATTGGTTGTTAATTTAGTTACATCCTAACGCGAACTTTCCTTGGGAAAGTTGACATAAGACGATTTTTACCAATGGTTAATAATAATCAATAAAAATATATATCGGAAATTATGATCACAATTATGTCAAAAATTGGTCAACGTGCGATTCTGTCCAGTCTCTCAAAAAAATTAGAAAACTGACCATTATTTTTTTAATTGAAGCTCTCTGAAGGTTATTTTGAACTAGCAAAATTGTACATTGTAAACTCCTGCATTTTATTTCTAAGCATCGAGGTATAATAAATGAGCTTCTGTTTAATGTCAATGACAGTTATGTTACACTCTTTGCGAATGATATTTCCGTTGTATACATACAACGAAAGCTTTGGTTGTGGTCAATTAAAATATCTTGATCCTTGGGATTAGATTTTGTCAAAATGGAATCACTTTCCGACGTTTCGCCTTCCATTGAACGAGGCATATTTAGGGATCTTTACGGTGTAACAACCGGTTTCCACGTATGATGTAGACTAAAGACCGTGTATGTATTAAAATTATTAGGATTTTCTTTACATACGAGCAGACCACAAAGGCTGGAGACCTAAGTATTGGGTACCGGGATTTAAAGTCTTGCAGATTAGGAGAAAGAGAACAGACATTTGCTTGTAACACTCTTCATAATAGGGACAGAATAAAGGAGCGAACAAAGTGAGAGATCCTTGGTTTTTGCGGTCGGACGTCCCTGGTAGGAATGACTAAGGATAGTATAATAGATGCTAGTTCATTTTTTATTATTTTTTATTTTATTTTCCCTCCAGATAAATACAAAAGTATTATTGGATAAGTCACAATTTAGAAAAATATGTAAATGCAAATTACAACAAGTCGTATATAATTATAAGGTGATTCAAAAGTAAGCATTATCTGTTTTTGGTTGTAATCCCTGCATAAATATAAGAGAAAAAGTTCCTATTAACGTGGGTCCGGAGATGTTTCCGAGAGGAACTACGCCCCTCTCTAGGGGGCACCCTAAAAACGATTTTTAGCCATATTATAAATGTTGCTTCCTACCATACTCAACTGGTTCAAACATTGGAGGAACGAGATTTTCCTCTGCGCGGGTACACTTAAATGTGTGGGCGGAGATTACCGATGAGTATTTAATAGGGCCCGTATTTTTACCGCAACAGTTAAATGGACAAAGTTACACAATTTTTTTACAAAATGAATTACCACAATAATTAGAAAACCTGCCACTTCAATTACGAGCATAAATGTGGTTTATACACGATGGCGCCCTTCTCATTTTAGCATTATCGCTAGAGATCATTTAAATAATACCTACCGAAATGGTTGGATAGGTCGTGGGGGTTCAGTACCATGGCCACCACGATCTCCTGATCTAAATCCACTTGATTTTTATTTATGGGGACACTTAAAATAACTAGTTTATTCCCGGCCAATACCTAATCTTGAGTAGTTTTTGAGACAAATGATACAGGAGGGATTTCAGACAATTAGAAACCATCTAAGAAATCTACCACGCGTGCATCGCAATTAATAAAAAGAGGGTTCTATTTATGTTAGGTAAGTACGGGGTATTAAATGTTAGATGCTGAATTTTAATGAATATACATAGGAGAATCAGATAATATTTAGATTGAATTTTCTCATAAACGGTAGGCTCTATTGAATTGAATTAAGAGCACCTGAAGAAAAGTCTAAAATTTAATAATCTCCAAATAAAATTGCAATAAAATAAAAAGTAAAAAATTAGGGGTGTTAACCTTCTCGGTATGTGACGCCTCTGACAAAATTTTTGAAAATCTGGATTCAGAATATGATTCAGCATCAAATCTTTATCAAGAACAGAACGATATTCGAAATTGAACCGTAAACAATTTGAAAAATATATTCCTCTAGGAACACAGTCGAATGCCCGACTTAGGTCACAAAACACATTAACCCGACACTCGCCTGCCTCCATCATATAATCAATAATTGAAAGCAAAATTTAACAGGGTAAACTTTAAAATTCTTCTGGCCAAGTTGAAGGCTATGGGTTTTTCTCAGCACCTAATTGAGTGGCTGGAGACTTTTCTCACAGGCAGAACTCAAGCCGTGAAGGTAAATAACGATATATCCTCAACTAGTGAGGTAACGTCAGGAGTTCTCCAAGGCTCCCATTGCGCCCCACTCCTGTTTATTCTATTCGTCAATGATATTGCTGAGATTCTACAACACACTAAAGATATTTAAGGTTATCAAACGCATTGGGGTTCCAACATGAGCTGGACTCTCTTTCGCGGTGGACGCAGGATAACCACTTATATCTGAATGTTGGAAAGTGCTTTCATATCAGTTTTTTTTCGTTCCAAACAAAGATTTCCAACAACTTACTCCATTAATGGCATTAATCTGTCTTACTCCAAGACCATTAAAGACTTCGGAATTGTATTTGACGAAAGTCTAAATTTCAACGAGCATGTATCTAGGGTGAGTGTGAAGAGTATGCGAATCTTGGGATTTGTGTTGAGAAATTGTGATGCATTCTGGGTTCGAATTATTTGGTCGCCTTTTTATCAAAGCCATAAAGACCAGATTGAAAAGGTTCAACACCGTTTTCTTAGATTTATGGCATTTAGGATGGGTATTAGCATGACTGACTACCACAGAGCCGACATACTGAATTCACTAAACTTAAGTACGCTGGAAAGTAGGCGTTGCAAGTTTGATGCGTGCTTTGTGTATAAACTTCTGCATGGAGTGATTGATTCACCGCATTTGTTATGCAAAATAGGAGTGCATACACCCATGAGGAAGCTTAGAAATAGTGATTTGTTTTATGTTTCATTTCACTCAGCTAATTATAGCTTACATTCGCCCATTGGTAGGACTTTAAAGTTGCTTAATTCGATCGGCTCTGGAATTGACATATTTGATTGCAGTCTTTCTGGCTTCAAGAAAATCAGTATCCCAGTTATTGTGATTCGATATTTATTTATATTACTCGTTCTAGGGTCTCTGTTTTAGTTTCGTATAAAAGGGGGTTGCCTTAACAGCTGCAATGGTTGGCAATGTTTTTGAATCGAAAATAGGGTCTGGTCCAGAGGACCTTCTTTTCTTGAATCTTGTTCAAACAATATCCGCTATCTCATTGTCAGAAAAAGGCAATAGATACACGGTAGACAGTTCAAAAAATTCAGCTGCTTTTAGATTATTTGAGTTTGTATTGGGAGTATTTGATATTACGTTTAGAGGGCGTTTTTAAAATATATATTAAAATGATCTGCTATGGTTTTAGCTTTATTGCTCCCATTTAACTCTGAGATAATTCTCCATGTTTGTTTATTTTTTGTTTTTGCTGTTACTTTAATTATTGGTATAACTTGTTTTTGCTGACACTACCTAATAATTAATAAAATTGAAGTAAAACAAATAAAATGTCTAGGAGCTGTTTTGTTTTCTCTACTTACCAAAACACACCATTAGGGAGCTTAAAATAGAGGGAAGTGTCCCTCAAAATCTCACCAAATGTCATTTGAAAGAAAGAGAGTCGATAAAAAATCTCACATAAACTTTCATTTCAAAGAAGTGGCACAATTTTATAACTTGTGTTACAAAATCAGATTGTAAATAAATATCACGTGGAGAGGAGGGGGCAGGTCCCACCACCCTTTTGCAGGAGTAAATATAACAACGATTAAGTTATAGTAAAACGATTTGCACTTTTTGGTCTACATTAAAAGACACTGGACACGTGTGTATCAATTTGTTTACTTTCAACTGTCAATATCTCGAAAACAATTGAAGACACGTGAAAATTTCAAATACAAAATATTCATATAATTTTTATTAGAACCCAAATGCAATTATATACAGGGGTTCCATTTAAAAATGCAACTTTTTGCCCCCCCTGTAGTTAGAGGGGAAGTAAAATTATAGAGGATCACCCTGTATCTAATCTATGGCGTTTACAATTCTCAGATTTTTACGGGTCGGTCAAGTTTTCCCCCCCACACCGAATCAAATGAATTTCAAAAATAGATACACTATTATTTTGCACAATTTTGCATACAATACATGTAATTTTGCACACTCACCCAAGATAAACTAAAGCATTTTTTTAAACGGGGGGCAAACTTGACCGTTCCCCCCGTTTTTCAAAATATCTAAATATTTTTATATTAATCGTGCCATCTAATTTGCACAATTTTGCACACTAGTTTCCAAATTTTTGCACACCTTCCTAGAGAAAGTTAAGGGGGGTCTAAAATCTGCAATTTCCCTCCGTTTGTCACGAAATTGAAAAACTTCTATGCTACTTTGTTCACCTAATTTTGCACACCTATTTTTAAATTTTGCACACTCTCCTAGAGAAAGTTATGTGGCGTCGAAACTTTGTATTTTCCCCCCCGTCAGTAACAAAAATGAAAAACTGTTGTGCTATTCGTTTCACCTAATTTTGCACAATTTTGCACACATTTTTTCAAATTTTGCACACTCACCTAGAAAAAGTTAAGGGGCGTCGAAAATTTGTATTTTCCCCCCCGTCAATCACAAGATTGAAAAACTGTTGTTCTACCCATTTCACCTAATTTTGCACAATTCTGCACACCTATTTTTAAAATTTACACACTCTCCTGGAGAAAGTTATGGGGCGTAGAAAATTTGCATTTCCCCCCCCGTCAGTCACAAAATTTAAAAACTGTTGTGCTACTCGTTTCACTTAATTTTGCACACCTATTTTTAAATTTTGCACACTCTCCTAGAGAAAGTTATGGGTCGTCGAAAATTTGTATTTTCCTCTCGTCAGTCAGAAAATTGAAAAATTATTTTGCTACTTGTTTCACCTACTTTTGTACAATTTTGCACATCTATTTTCTCATTTTGCACACTCTCCTGGAGAAAGTTATGGGGTTTCCAAAATTTGCATTTCCACCCGTCTGTCACGAAATTGAAATATTTTTATGCTCCTCGGATTACCTAATTTTGCACACTTTTCTGGAGAAAGTTATAGGACACTTTTATACCGAGTTAGTAAAAAGAACCGGAACATTTAAATATATTCAAAGCCGCTTATTACAAAATTCGTCATTTGGGGGTTTCTGGGCATGCACAATAAAAAAATGGAATCGGCACTGTTACCAGATTTGCCAGGTTCACGCTACAGCCTTTTTCTTATCTTAAATGTAATACCCCATTTATTTTTACTGCAATGAATTGGATATCTTAAGTTTAGAAAGATCCCAAATTCTCACAATTCTATCTGTACTAGTTGTTGCTAAGACAACACAGCATTTGCAGAAAAAAGTACGCTTAAATATCTTATCTTAAATGGAATGTCCCATTTATTTTTATTAGATTGAATTCATCGTCTCAAATTTTTAATCCCTTTATCTTAACGTTATTGGTGGTTAGTCGTTGTTGTCTCGCCCGTTTTTAAACACGCTTTAAGTATCAACCACTGGTAAAAGTTAAACCAGTCTCAAGCCGGGATAAAGTGTGAAGGAAACTTTCATAAATTAAAAGTCATTAATTTCAATAAAAATCAATGGGGCCTTGCATTTAAGATAAGAAAACGACCACGTGTAGCACAAACCTAGGAAAATCTTACAACAGTGCCGACACCATTTTTCAATTCCACTTGCAGAAACCCTTAAATATCGAATTTTGTAAGCAGTTTTGAAAATATTCAAGGGTTCTCGTACCTTTTAGTGTAAATGGGGTGCGATCTCTCAGAAACTATTACAGACAGAGTGTTGAAGATTTTAGATCTTACTAAATTTAAGACAGCTAATTGCAATAAAAATAAAAGAGTCATTCCATTTAGGAAAGATAAGTAGCGCAAAACTGGAAAGTTTGGCAACAGCGCCGATACTTTTATCAATTTAGTGTACCTAAAAACCCCCAAATGCTGAATTTTTAAGCATAACTTCAGCGGTTTTGAATATATTTAAGCGTTCCGGTTCTTTTTACTAACCCTGTATACGTATTGGTATCACCACCATCAGCGTGCGTTGCGTCGGTTTGGGGATGAAGACGCCGCCGCCGCCCGGAGACGGGTCAATTTAACAATAAATAGAAGCAAAAAATTAAAAAAAAAACAGAGTCTTTCGATTTTGTTCCCTTATAATTAAATGTACTTATATTTAATTAGGAATACTGTAATATTATTGACTAAATAGTAGAAAATAAACCAAGTACGTCTACGTCTGATTTATGCTGTCTATAACCAACACTTTGTAAATCGATATGAACGCCCAGCTCTGTTTGCTTTTAGAAAAAAAAATTCTTACCTTATTCTGTTACTCAATTTCCTTTAAAATCAAATAAAATACAACCACTAAACGATCACAGCTTGTTAGGTAAAAATTAAAAGGTAGATGGAACCACTCATCATAAAATAATAACGAGGCGCCTTCAGATTTTGGCACGTCGTTTCAAGTCGCCCTGGTTGACGGCTAATCGAACAAACAAACTGATTTAGTAAATATTGGTTTGATAAGTCTCACAATACATTGGTCAAATCTGTCACTGTCATGTCAAAAGTTTTTTTTATCATTGGTCAAGTTGTCGTTAGGACAAACAAACTGATTTTATGCTGTCGCATGACAGATTGTTGGACTGCCCTTTTCAAATTTTATTGATATTTCAGTTTAAGATATTAATGTTGTTGTAAAATATACAGGAAGAGATACAATGCATTGCTTTTTCAAAAAAAGTAGAACTTCGAAAATAAGGACAAAACAGCTGTTTTTTTCACACCCCATAACTTCTCTGGCAATTACATTTAAAATAGACAAAAGTTTACAAAATTATCATTGGAAAAAGATTCAATTTCGTGACAGATGGGGAAGTGCGGGGGATACAAATTTTGGGACGCCTATAACTTTCTCCAGGAGAGTGTGCAAAATGCGAAAATAGGTGTGCAAAACTAGGTGAATCGAGTAGCACAAGAGTTGAATGAATTTTGTGACTGACACATATATCTTTCTCTAGGAGAATAAGCAAAATTTAAAAATAGGTGTGCAAAATTAGGTGACAGGAGTAGCACAACAGTTTTTCAATTTTGTGACTGACGGGGGGGGGACACAAATTTTCGACGCCTCATAACTTTATGTAGGAGAGTGTGCAAATTTTAAAAATAAGTGTGCAAAATTAGGTGAAACGAGGAGCACAACAGTTTTTGAATTTTGTGACTGACGGGAGGGAAAATACAAATTTCCGACGCCGTAAAACTTTCTCTAGGAGAGTGTGCAAATTTTAAAAATAGTAGTGCAAAATTAGGTGAATAAAGTTGCATAGAAGTTTTTCAATTTCGTGACAAACGGGGGGGGAATTAAAATTTTTGACCCCCCTTAGTTTGCTCTAGGAGGGTGTGCAAAATTTGAAAGTTAGTGTGCAAAATTAGATGAGACAATTGATATAAAAATATTTAGATATTTTAAAGCCGGGGGGAACGGTCAAGTTTGACCCTCGTTTAAAAAAATGCTTTAGTTTCTCTTGGGTGAGTGTGCAAAATTGTATTTATTGTGTGCAAAATTGTGCAAACTATGTATCTATTTTTGAAATTCGTTTGATTCGGAGGGGAAACTTGACCGACCCGATTTTTACCATGACAGGAAATGTCATTATGAAAAAATTAACTGTACTAGATTTATCTCAAAAACCATAGTATTTACGAAAAAAATCATTAAGGATGTAGCTATATGTATAAAGTTTTACTAGTTCAAAGAAACTCCTTAATAGCTTCAATTAAAAAAATTGTATTGCTTTCTAACTTTTCTTATACCCGGCCTTCAAATTAACTTTGTTTCCTGGACTTATATATTCATTATTGGTTTAAATGGGAATGTAGAATCTTTGTATTTCGTGCCAATATTTATTAAATAAAATCATAGCAAAGAGCTTTCGGCTTTCGCCATTTTCAGGGCTACCTAAAGGAAATCTTTTAGAGAATTCAAATGAAACGTTGATAAAAAGTTTTAATCAATCTGATAAAACCGATGTTATTTTAGAAACATATTTATCAAAATACAGTACCAAATGTTGCCATCTACTTATTTGACAGAGAAGCACCGAAGTACTGTTAGACAGCAATTATTGAAAATTATAACAATTGATGAAAGCATGATGCAAGCATCAGCTTCGATGAAAGGTATTTTTAAAAATTCTTATCTGTACGAAATGGTGAATAACAGTTTAAATAATTTTAATAAACTTTGTTTAATGTGAAAAACATAAGTAAATTATTACGTGGTATTTGAAGCTAACAAAACCGTCACTTACAAAAGTGTTTAGTCAATAATTCAAATTTGGATATCACTTGAAAAATTATTTAAATATATATTTTTTTTATTTTTATTTTTACAATTATAAAAACTAAGTGATAGAAATTGAGGACGATCATTTCAAAACAAATCATGTAAATTGATGCAGTTACAATTCTCTCATGAACTAGCTGAAAAAACCTGATTTTAATTTAAGATTATAAAAGGTATCGAATAGGGAAATAAAAAATCCAGATGAGAAAAGTTGATGATGGTCGCCCGAATCAGAAACGTCGGATTGAAAAACTAATCTCACCAATTGGTAGAGGAAAAAAATTTACAATGATGAAGTCAAAATTATTTTCATCTGTCATTTCAACTAAGCCTAAAATGATGGAAAAACTATAAAAGTTATTTTTTTTGGTTTTTTTTAGTTTTTCTAAAATTGTGGGCTTAGTTAAAATGACAGATGAAAATAAATTTCACTTGATTGTTGTAACTTTTCCTCCTCTACAAAGTGGTGAGGTTAGTTTTTCAATCCGACGTTTCGGGTTCGGGCCACCATCATCAATTTTTTAGTTTAAATACGGACCTGGATTCTTTACCTTATTATTCGATACCTTGTATAACCTTCAATTAAATTACGACGAAAAAGTCATATACCATTTGATTTCTTTATGAAAATCCGCATTATTTGAAGAACTACGAAAAAACGCCACCTAGCGCCCACTAATAGAATCATTACAGTACAGTTACTAGCTCTGCATGAAGAGCAAAAAAGGCGCTTTTTTCTGACACCAAGTTCAGTGTATTTTCGTTCATCCAAAACAGAGATATAAACGTTTGACCTTTCTCTACCACTTTATTATTGAAAAGAGAAAAAAATGATAAATAGCAAAAAATTGCATAATTGCCTGAAGAATATAACAGCACACAATTCGACGAACTTTAATTGGAGAAATTCAAGAGAAA
Source organism: Kuschelorhynchus macadamiae (assembly GCA_030620095.1). Lineage (NCBI taxonomy): Eukaryota > Metazoa > Arthropoda > Insecta > Coleoptera > Curculionidae > Kuschelorhynchus > Kuschelorhynchus macadamiae. The sequence goes on along the minus strand of JAUTXW010000512.1, from coordinate 639,823 downwards.
ATAGGCATTTCCATTTTTGAGTTGCTGTTACGCCCTCTATCGGACCTTTTTCCAATCTCAATTTCGTGACCGATTTACCCCTACATATTTTTCACCATAATTGTGTTATCAACGGTTACCGAGTTATGGCCGGGGACCTTTCTTAGTTGGACATCTGGTACAATCTTCAATACTCAGAAGAGTGGACAATTTTCGCGATCTACGAAAGATATTGTACCTTTTCAAACAGAAGGAGTATATAAAATTTCTTGCTCTTGTAGAGATGTGTATGTCGGAGAGACAGGACGCTCAATATCAACTAGACTTAAGGAACATAAGCGATGTATTAAAAAGAAATTGTTCAATCTGCTGTAGCTGAACACCAGCATACCACCAGCCATAATATAAATGTATAGGAAACCAAGGTTCTAGGATTTTATAAACGAAAAATTAACACAGGATAGTAGTTCGGCGAGCACAAGTCGGGTATAAAAGCCTGCCTTAATCTCTCCGAACTCATTCAGTGTTCAGATCCCGTTGCGTAAAGATCCTTGAAGATGACCCGTGCAATCGAAGGCGAAACGTCGGATCGTAATTCCAATTTGACACGGTCTAATCCCAAAAACTATGATTTCTAAATTTCATATATGTTTTTCATGCATCTAAACTTTTAAATTAACTTCAATTTTCTCATATTATTTAAAATCTAACATTTTCTCAATCTTCCACTTCAATTTTCTGAAATAAAGTTATATTCTTGCTTTCATGTAGCACTGAAGATGACGAAAGCCGAAAGCACTTTGCTGTGATTTTATTTAACAAATATTTGCAACAAATACAAAGTTTCCACAATTCCATTTAACCTCCACGTGCACACAGCCACTTTCTTTAATTTCATTAGTGATTTAGGCAGTTTTGTGTAAAAAAAATTGTTAAACTCATCGAGTAGTCTACTGCATTCCATAAATGTGAGTAATTCGTTTTTTTTTCACCCTAAAACAACCCAAAATCCGTATGAACTACCTCACAATTATTCTGCTTCTCAATGTTGTTTGCTGCCATATTTAATTCCACTAAAGTATCTACGCTATTAATACTGACTCCTTTTAAGATCTTCTGCGCAGCCAAGCTGGTGAAATTGAAAGAGAGGTCGCTTAAACTTGGAAACTGCTGCTTGCTACTCTCCTTCGTTAACGGAATCTCTTTGTAACATATATTCGGCTCTGAGCCAATGAAATTCTTGTCTACCACTTTACTATGGGAAAATTTTTCCAGAGATGACTTCGGGCCCACGTCATTCTTATAGAATTTGCCGATGGGGATGCCTTCGTAGCTCTTCGTGGGGCTGGAAGGATTGCTGCTATGCACCGAGTTCTTTGAAAAGTCTCTAAACGAATTGGCAACCGGCGAATCGGGATTGGAACTTGATATGTATTGATTGTAAGTACTCGAAGAAACGTTTTTAATTAGGTTGTGGAAGTTTAAACTCTCCTTTGTTGGTAACTGCAGAGATAACTTCCTGCTGTTGTTCATGGTTTCATTCAATTGTTCGTTGTTGATTACGTCATCCTTCGCACTGCTTAGATTAACTTGCGACTCTTTATTGGTATTTTTAGTAGGTTTATCTTGATCCGGAACAGCGCTACTGTTTTGCTTTTCCGCATGAACATCCCCATTGATTACTACAACGTTGGGGTTGCTAGCATCGCTCTGACCATTTTCAAAGGTTATTACGGACCTCACAGGAGAATTTTGAACATAAATCTTAGTGTTACCGCCAGCTATGTTACCAGCGTTGATGGTAGCCGTAGCTGTGGCATTGCTGTTGCCAATACTGGCGCCATTCTGGTTCGTAGTAACTTCCAAAGTAAATGAGTTGCTATGACTGATTGGAGTGGTGCCGTTAGCTTTGGCGAAAACCTTCGTTCTGGTCACCTCCTTTTTCGTCTGCTTCCTTAAGGATCTTAAATCGGGTTTAGAAAAATCCGGAGAGTTTTTATTGATAACGGTTTTGTGGCTTTCCAAGCTGGAAGGACCGCTGGTCAAAGAACTACCCGTTCGACTACTCTTGTGAGATTCGATGCTGCTGGGGCCGCTGTTGTCGATGCTTGATAAATGCTTGACGGGCGAAGCTGACCCCGTACTCTCAGAGGCGTCATATGTTGAACTACTTCCGTTAAGTCTGTCGTTTGGTTTATATAAATCTGCACTTAGCCTATCGGAGACTTTGGGCGAGCCAACGTTAGTTATTTCGCCATTTTCTCGAGATTTCGCCGGACTAGCTTCAAGTTTAGCGTCAGTATTAACCGCTGACTGTCTCCCCAGGCTGGATCTACTGGCTTTCCTGGAGTTATCGCGACTCCGCAGTCCGTGTTTCCTAGGCAACGTATTGTTGGAATAAGACGAATGGGCCAAGCGAGATATGGGAGAATTTTCCCTGGAAACGCTGAGGGATGTGGGTAGAGTGACGTCGCTGGATGGCTGCCTTCGATGATGTCGCGGTAACGTGGCTGATCTTGAACTTATATCACAGGTTTCCAGGTAAGCAGAAATGTCAATTCCAGAATCCTGAAAAATAAGTTATATGATTTTAGTTAAATAAATAAACTTAGGCACATAAATTTTGGAATAGGTAAATGAGAACGTCAATGTCATTGTTTTCGCTGTAAATAATTCAATCAAGGTGATTTTTTTTGGCGAGTAGGTAATTTCTTCATCTTCTTAATACGGTATATATTTGATGCATCCCAGCTTTGTTGTACAGGGGGGACAAAAAAATATAAGACCATGAAAATTTTACTACGTTTAAAACTGACGTGCGAGATACACCGGGTGATGAAACTTTCATTTTATGAATGTTTTGAGTGCAGTTTTCATGGAAGTACCTCCATGAAAACTGCACCACAAACCCCGCCATCTGGTTGATGGTAAGAGATGACATTCGAAAATTATTTTTTTTTAATTACGGGTAAAACATCACGCTTTTCATTGAAATATTTACCATGTTAGGTCTTACTTTAACGAAATTGTCCCGAATTTTGCCGAATTTTACAGGGTGATTTAAAATTTTCACAAACTTAATACTGCCATTGAAGCCCTGCTAGCACTAAAGTAGCTATAACTGTTTCCTCTACTATCCTTTACGTTGACAATAATGAAAGATATCGCTAAAATACAGGGTGTCCCATGGTATTTTGACAAATTTTACCTGTTCTTAGCTATTTTATTAGAACGGTCTGAATCGAAAAATTCAGTTATCAGTTTAAAACTTGTAAGGAATCGCTGCCTGAAACACTGTACCCTCAGGAAACAATTCTCGTTAGGTGTGTTTACTCTAAGGCGGCCTTGGCCTGGTATTCTTTTATTCGAGCTAGTTTCTGTATACATTTTAAGAACCTTTAAAATAACGCCCCAAGTTTTGTCCAAGCTTCGATGAGATTGGTTAACAGATAGTTTCCCTGAAGCTATTTAGAATTTTATAATTTTTTTTCCTTCCGGCAAGTTTGATATGTCGGGTGATTTTAGCAAATAATTACGTCACTCAAATCGTGTTTTTAAAAATTATAAATTTACTGTATCTTAAGTCACCTGTTTATTGTCACAATTCAGTCTGCAACCGGCAAGTTTGATGTATGTCAGTTTTGACATAGTGATTTTAGTGGGAAGTTTTTAATTACGTCACTCGAAATCGTGTTTTTATGAAAATAAAAACCAAAAAATGAACTCTAACAGAAACATAACACCTGAGCAGTGTTTCCAATCTCATATGGCACAAGTGTTGGGCAAACTCGGGGAGCAATTTCAAAAGTCCTTAGAAGGCCATCCTAGAGTAAGAACACCCAACGAAGATTGTTTCCCGAGGGTGCAGTACTTAAGGAAGCAATTTGTTACAAGTTTAAAGCTGAAAGCCGAACTTGTCGCTGCACGTGGAAGGCAAATTAGTCTACAAACAATACGGAACAAATTACGTTATGCCCGTATAAGCCATATTTTGAAAAGAATTATTTTATTCAGTTTATTTAGACTGTAAAATATATTTTTAGAAATATTTAAAATCAACAGCAAAAGTTATGGTACGAGCGGGGATCGAACCCGCACCTCTGGATCACTAGTCCATCGCTCTAACCAATTATACGGGCATAATGTAAAAAATTATAAATTTACTAATATGAACGGTACCTAATAGCGATGTCAGATTTGACGCCCAGCCAGGAACGCCGCGCCATAAGGTTAGAATATTTGGCAGGATCAACAATGATTATGATACTAGTAGGTTTAAATATGTACAGGTTCTAACGAATTGCTTATCAGTGGTACGATAGCGCAATTGGTTAAAGCGATGCACTAGTGATCCAGAGGTGCGGGTTCGATTCCCGCCCGTACCATAACTTTTGCTGTTGATTTTAAATATTAAGTTCCCTGTTAAAATGTTCTGTTGACAGAGGTACAATAATTAAAAATTAAAACTTTGAAAAGCTGCCATCATATGTGTGAATGGATGGTTTGATGTGTTATGTATTGTTATATCTGTATAGGATGCTTTATGATAAATTTCAAAATCGTGTTTATTATTAATGTTCCTGATTTTTAAATCCAAAATATCGTCAACGTATCTGTACCAATAAATAAACTTGTCTCGTATAGGGTGATTATATATTATTTGTTCTAAGTTATCAAGAACTATTTTAGCTAAAATATGACTTAACTGGTTACCCATTATTAAACCTTTTTTACTTAAATAGATCGAGCCATTAAATTCAAAATAATTTTGGATCAAGGTACACTGCCAACAAATCTAATATAACATAATAATAATAATAAATAACAATAGGGTTGGTTTTGTTTTTTAATAGCAAATTATCGACTAAGTTCATAGCTTCAATAGGGGGAATACTGGGAAATAAGTTTTGCACATCCAAAGAAATTAAAATAGCGTTATTTGGAATTGTTATATCTCTAATATTATTAATTAATTCAAGGCTGTTTTTTATACTTTATTTAGGCTCGAAGTTACAAAATGTACTAATAATTTCTATTAATTTGTTAGATACTCGGTGTGCTGGAGCTGTTACAAACTACACTACTGGTCGAATGGGCATATTGTCTTTGTGTAACTTAATAAAAGAATATAGCTTCGGTGCTTGTGGGTTCATTAACGTGAAATTGTATTTTATTTTGTCACTAAATAAATTACTTTCTTCGATTTAGTTTTTAATTATTTTTTGAAATATATCTGGCGGATCTTAAAATAAAATTGATATTATTAAAGTTCTCTGGATTTAGAAAATCTATAGTTTTTTAATGTAGTCTTCTGACTACATGATCTGAAGATTATAATTAAAACCTGTTTCTAATAATTTAATTTTTGAATTTGAAAATTCAGTGTCTGTAATATCAAAAAATCGCTGAAAACTTATTATTTCTATTGTTACTGTTTTTTGGAGTTTTGCTATAAATTAGTTTATTTAATTTCCGTTGTTGACTTACATATTTCTTATTGATAATATACGCCACTTGGCACCTAGTTCCTTTATCAAAACACTTAAACTAAATGACTCAATCTAAATTAAAGTTCACTATGAATAAATTTAAGGTAAACACTATAAGTGTCTCTTTTATTGCAATGTATTTTACGATCTTTTACCTATGAAGCAGCATTGGGTTCCAAGTTAAAAGCGAATCGTGGCAGGTTATGCGTAGACATTTGCGAGGGATCATTTGCCGTCGGGTGAAGATCAGTGGAGAAATGATCTCTTGACTTGAAGTCCAATTTTTGCCTGTACACCAACGAAAGGAGAATAAAAGTGTACAGACGACCAAAGAAGCAGTATACCCACTGTAATTTTATGGAAACTGTAAGCTACGGAGGTGGATCTGTATTGGTTTGGGGTGGCATGTCAATGGTTCGGGGTGGGATTTCGTTGGAGCCAAAAACGGACTTGGTATTTGTAGAGCATTTGGCGGCTGAGCAGTATAATATGGAAATTTGCTCCCGCCATTGGAGCTGGATTTATTTTCACGCAGGACAGTGCACGTCCACATACGGTACAATTGGAGTATCTGGCAGACTCTGGGAAACAGTGAACCCCCAGCAAATCTGGCAAAATATAGACAAACAACATATCCGCAATTTAATTTTAAGTATGTCTAATAGATATCAAACCACTATTAATGCTTAAGGTAGGAATACCAGGTACTAAAACTCTTGATTATGTATTGTATTTAATTATTGTTACTAATTTCCTAAATTATTAGAAAACTAACATAAAGGAGTGGAAATTACTAAACAAAAATAGTTTATTTATTCTACTATAGATATTTGTGTATACTTGATATTAACGGCAGTTTTTATTACACAATGCGCAATTTGTTATCTATTTTGTAAGTATGGTTTGTTTAGTAACCTAAGCTGAATGATGTTTCCTTCCCTCCCCTCATCACAGATAACAAAACATGTTTGTTCAACTGTGACGAGCACTTAAAAAGAAACTAATAATTTAGTTTAAAGAAGTCTTACCTTTTCTGCGGATGTTTGTGTTCCCACACTATGCAAATGAACTGCCTTCGAGTTGAACCATTCGCTAGGAGGAAACTGGGCACCAAACGTTCCTATCTGACATTGGGATCGTTTCGATCTTCTGAATATCCTGGACAGGAGAGATTCTTTCTCTGTAAAATACAATAGTTTATATTACTATCTAATCCAAGAGTGTTTGTGATATTATTGTTAATATTTGTGCGAGTTCTTGGGCAATATGTTGCGTAAGTCCGAACAATTTAGACTATTTCATTTGTTTTTCTCTATTCATTGGCATACGGGGTGAGAGATTCTACCTAATAATTATTATTGTGTCGTTATTCTAGTCAAAATGGCCTCTTAGAACTGCTCCTATATATCATCGGAAATATTAAAAATTCATATATTCATTGAATTGAAAAACTGAAAATAATTTCACGTTTGTGCATATTGATATGGCATCATCTTTCATTTATAAAATTTCAAAAAAAGGTTGATAACCGGGCTCCATCTCCCTGTTATGTCTGCAGTTATGACAAAAGTATGTAATGATAAATAAAAGATTTACTTACTCGGAGTTGGCGTTGAATCTCCACTGTTCGGATACTCTGTACTGCTACTGGTGTCAGCGTAATGTTTGTGAATGGTTCTCGTTGAGGCCGACCTCCTCAGTCGTCGGTTGGAACTCCACAACCTAAAAGAACCACGTCGGTCCGGACTTCTGTGCGCTGGAAATGACGACGACCTTCTTTTTGTCCTCGGATACATAATTTTGTCACTTGCATTGCCTGTAAGTATATTTGTATATTGGAAATAGATGTTATACTCGATTGCCTTGTTTTGATACCAGTGTTTGCGCAAAGCATTTTCCGAATCTACTGGTGAAATATAAGAAAATCTACTAAAATTATACTAAATACAAGTGATTAACGGGCTCATTTTTCTGTCTATAACAGATCCTGATTGAAAAATCGGATCTCTCATGCAAGAGGGATCTGAGTCTGTGAAGAATCACTTAGGTCATGATGAAATCTTACTAGGTTGAGATGACAGCAATCATGACCTGTAAAGAGGGTGTTTAAAACAAAATGTCCCCTTATCAAAAGAAACATAAAGAATAAAGGAAACATATAAATACAAATAATTTTTAATTTTTTGAAGCATAAATTTATTTTGTTTTTATTTATACAAGACATTCTTCCTGGGCTGATACCTTTCTTATTTTAAATAACACTCTATATACAGTGAAATCTCCCTTAAAGGACACCTCCTAACAATGGACACCTCTGCTGCTGAACGAACAATTTTGAAGTCACCGACCGTCAGTATATGTACACAACGGACACTCTCAACAACGGACACGGACCGTAAAATTTGGAACATCTTTAATAAAATCAGTAAAATTTACCTTCTCAGAACGGACAGATGTTCAGATAACTTTTGAAAAACCCACATTTAATGCCTACATACTGTTAATAGCACTAGTTTAACGATAGTTTGGCTTGTAGGGAAATTGCGGTGAATTGCATAATAAACACAGGCCAACACACCTTTTGGTGCCTGCGATTTTTTAACTGTTCCTGGGTAGTTTTTGGATGTAGAATGTAAAAAAGTTCTCAGATTTTGTCTATCAGATCTAGTTTAAAAAAAATAATTGTGTATATATTTTACATTATCACTGTTATAATATATAATATTACTACTGCCAGTTAAAAAAATAAAGAGACATGGATTTAAGTATTTATTGCAAAAACTTAATTTACATAATTACATTAGTCACTAATCGCATAAAAATTTTCTTTTATACGACTTTCTAAAATGGAGTTTACTAAGGCAGTCTCGCTGAAAGCTCTAGCAGTAGTCCGCCATCATGTGGCTATCCCATCGTCCTTGATAACGATCTTCCATAGTTTTAATATCGTGATGGAATCTTTCCCCCTATTCTTCACTACAATCACCTAAGTTTTCTGGAAAACGATTTAGGTGGCTGTGGAGGTAGTGAACTTTTATACTTATGTTACAGCCGAGAATATTAAAATTTGAAAACATAGTTTCCACTAATTCTACGTAATTCTCTGCTTTATGATTGCCAAGAAAATTTTGTACCACTTGAACAAATAAATGTACACCAAGCGTTAGAGTCTCGTTCATTGATGTGGTTAATTGTGGATCTTTAACAAGTTGCCTTATTTGAGGACCACCAAATATACCAGCTTTTAGTTTTTCCGTGCTAATGCCAGGAAATTTACGTGACAAATACCCAAAACAATTTTCATCTCGATTTAAAGCCTTCACAAATTGCTTCATTAGGCCTAGCTTGATATGCAAGGGCGGAAATAACATGTTTTCTCTTGAAACCAAAGTTTCGTTGATCACGTTTTGTTTTCCTTGAATCACGACATCTCTTGAAAGCCAATTTTTGTTAACCCAGTGCTCATCGTAGGAATAGTAACGGGGCACTGTCGATTGAGGAGACACCTCTTTATGTTAGGCATTGAGGAAGATTCTATCTGCACGGAGTGTCAGGAAGAGGAGGAAACTCCGCTTCACTTCCTGTGCAGATGTGAAGCGCGAGCGATACTGCGACGAGATATTTTCGGCACTATGGTCTTGCATAGAGATGAAGTTATGGATCTTGCATGGAAGGATATACAGACTTACATAGCAAGAACAGGTAGACGCAAGGATGTACACCTGGTGGCGGGTAGTGGTTGAGGGAGGAGCTGGGGTAGACTGAAAGGGCCTTATAGGCCTACCAGTCAGGTCTCTCCCCTAACTACTACTACTAACCCAGTCCTCATTTTTAGAATCTGCTATCCCAAAGGCACAAAAAATAAGGATATTTTGTATAACCACTCTGCTGTCCAAGGAGGAAGTTAACCATTTTTAAATCAACACAAATTGCCCACTGATGTTCTTCGTATTTAATGTTTCTCAAAACTAATGCAATTGTTTCATATTCTTCCTTCATGGTAGTAGAATGACCAATAGGAATTGAGCCATATTTTAAAGAACACATTTTAAACTACGTTTTGAACTGTCAATAAAAAGGCGCCAATCATCTGGAGTGTATTCAGGCAAACCCATTTTTTCTAAGAGCCCTTTTATATTGTTACAGAATACCAAGTCATTTTCCTAAGCGAAAAAAGGCAGCAGATCCTTATCTCTTTTACGAAAAAATGTAATATTAGTACCCGGACAAAGTAGATTTTTTTCTTTTAATCTGGATACAAGTAATTCAGCGGATTCCTTTGACAGATTCAGGTCTCTTATAAGATTGTTTAGTTCTTCTTGATTGAAACACTGCGGAGTTGCTAAATCTGCTTCGAATTTGCTGTCGTTTTCTGATTGAATTTTTTGAACTTCGTCAGACGTTGATGTTTCTGTGTCATCTTCTGTCAGTTCGGGTAGAGTGCTGAATGATGTAACGGGTATTTCTTCCGAATGCGCTTCCGAGGCCTTCTTGCAGAATCTAGATCCGGATATGTCCATTTGTGTCTATTGTTTCTATTTATGCCTTTAATATTAACGAGACAAAAATAGCAGTCGTCATGATGGTTTGGCGGTTCTTTCCAAACCATTGGTACACCAAACTTTAGGCACTTCCTCTTTCCAGTTGTCCACTGTCGCAAATGTTCAACACATATTTTACATATGAAATGTGGGGCCCAAGATGTATCTTGATCTCCTAAATGAACGCCAAAATAGGCAAGATAAGCTCTTTTCACAAAGTCAGAAATCGTTTTTCTGCTCTTTTTCAAAGTGTATTCACCACACACATAACAAAAAACATCCGGATGATTTACACAGGTACGTCTGCTTGTGGATGCCATTGTTTCAGTTTAGTGTCTTGATACTACAAAACGCCAAAATTTACATAAAATGGTAGCTCAACTTTACTTGGGAAAACTCAGTAATATACTAAATCGATTACAGGAAAGCAGCTATAAAAGTAATTAACAGCAGTGTATTGAGTAGTTCCTAGTATAGGAACATTGGGTCAGGGACAATTCCAGGTATCCAAGTACATATTTGTCTCTTTATTTGTTGTTCTTTCTCAGAAAAAAATATCAATTAACCTGTAACCTATATCTCAAAAACTATAGCTGATAGAAAAAATCTGGTGGCATTTTTCATCAGAATCATTAAAAACATCTAAAATCAGATGTTAAATTTCCGGCACCAAATTTTTGTTTTCATTTTGTTACCCTGTGAAATAGATCAAGTTATTTTTATAAAGTGTAGTCTTCATCAATAGAATATCTTAGTTTTGATGTTGCGATCAATATGTCTTCAAACAAAAGAAAGTTTTTGAGAAGAAACCAAGAAAAAGTTAAAACAATCCAGTACGCGGAAAAAAACAAACTTAGTGTTGGAGTATTAGCCTAAAGATTCTGTGTAGAATAATCTCAAATTAGTGATATTTTGAGGAACAAGAGCGATTTTAACAAGCGATTTGCCGAGACCGGGAACATGAAAGAGAAAAAGAAATTTGCGAAAACTGAGGGTGCTGGCATAAACTAAATTGTCTACGATTGGTTTTGTGAAGTACGCTCCAAAAAACATTCCAATATCCGGTACAATAATAAAGGAAAAAGAACGAAAAATTGCGAAGAGTCTAGAAGTTGCAGGTTTTAAAGGATCAAATGGATGGTTGGAGAAGTTCTGTCGACGTCATAAACGGGGACTCTTTTTACGCGCCTTGCCAAATAACACGTTTTCTTTAAAAGGCGAAACATGTGCTGGTGGGAAAGCGTCCAAGGGGAGACTCACTGTTTTACTTTGCTCCGCTTTGAATGGAAAAAAAGGAAATGCACTGGTGATTGGAAAAAGTTTTCTACTTTTTTTACTACCTACTATTTGAATTGATAAAGGATCAAGCATGACTAATTGCCACTTGAATGGAATGGATGACAACGAATGTAATGTCGGATTGGTTGATCCAATTTGACCGAAAAATGCAAAGGCAAAACTAAAATGTACTTTTATTTTTGGATAATGCTGCACTTAACCCAAAACTGGAGTTAAAAAATGTTTAAATAATTTTTTTACCGCCAAATACGACATCACTTTGCCAGCCATTGTACCAGGGCGTGATTAAAAATTTTAAAAACCACTACAGAAAGTTTTTAATCAAGTGACTTTTGTCATCCATGGAGTATTTTGAATCTACCGAACAATTGGAGAAATCCATAATTGTTGTAAGTGCCTTGATGTGGATTGTTGCTGCATGGACAAAAGTCGAATCCAAGACCATCAATAACTGCTTCCGCAAAGCTGGATTAGACGAAATTTTCGAGGAAAACGTTGACTACGATAGTGAAGATGATGTGCTATTATCGGAATTATGTAGAAACATCAATGTATTCTCTTCAGACTTAACTTCATATTCAGAAATTGATGAAAGTTTATTCACGGAAAATCCTAACAAGAGTGTACGTGAGTGCATCAGTAAATTTCAAAATAGTGAGAACGGTCAGATTTCATCTGACAGTGATGATGAAGAAATTATTTCTTCCAATATTCCCAGATTCTGTTTTAGGGGAAAAAATCTCAGAAGTTGTGTCTAAAATGGAATCTCAAGTTATTAAAAATAAATTAACTAGTTTAAGACAAACAACACTGATAATTTTTTTAAATAGGAACTTTTCATAAAGTAGAGCTGTATCAAACTGTATATTATGTAGGTAGTATAATATTTTATATTAGGTAGTACATTTTTATTGTATGCATATATGTATGTAAAAGATGTTGGTGTATACGTAGTAACAATTGTATTAATAATTTATACTAAACATATTATTTTTTTACTTGAAAATTAAATATTTTTTTAAACATTCACTCCCCACAATGGATACCTCTATACAACGGACAGTTTCTGTGGCACGGCCACTGTCCGTTCTCTGTAAAGACGAGTTCATTGGTGTATATTAATTTTGGTCTGTAATGGAAAGTTTTGGATGTATTGGTAGTTTTTTATCCATTTTCCAAATTAACAGAATTAAAGTAGCTTCAATTTCTTTTTATTTGGCTACACTTACAAAAAAAAAGTTCATTTTATTCTATTCATAGTCTAATACTGAATTTTTTAAACTTAAGAAAAGTAAGCGTTTTACTCTTTTGGTCTTCTCAATAATTGTTTTAATAAAAGTATGAATAAGTAATGATTATAATATATATATTATTATATGAATTACCCAATTTTGCATTAAAAATATATTTTATATAGTACAAATATGGTCGTCTACCTACCCCAAGTTGGGTAAATTGTTGTCAAGTTTGGCAATTACTGTAAAATCTTGTTAGTAATACGAAAGGAAGGATTTTTTTTTAAGTCTGCATTTGGTTTGGTCCTTGGAGCTTGTTTTTATTGGGTATCGTTTTTCTTATTTCTTGTACCTCCCCCCCCCATGGTGGAGTGATATTCTAGAAGATACCCTGAGTTTCTACAAAAAAAAGACAATGTTTCTGGCTATGCTGGTATCAGACATAGTTTGCACCTCCGTAAGACGAAATTGGGTGATTAATAACTTTTGATAGGAATGACAAAAACTATAACGTGGCTAAAACTGAAAATGTTTTTTTCGAAATCTTACATTATTATTATTATTATTAAAGACCAATTATGCTCCTAATAGACAGTAAAGCAGCTCCCGGTTAAGATTTGGCGCGGTGTTGCCATTAGTGCGATTTAGGTCTACCCAAGTCTATTCTTAACAAGCAGAGTTGGAATACTTTTAGGGAATTTTTTATTTTTCAATCGTTGGATTGTCTATTGGAAGCATAGTCGATCTTTGGTATTACCTCCGCATATAACATCGGCCAAGTTAGTTTGAATACATTGGTGTGTAACGTTGCCATCTCTTACGGTCGACATGTCCCCATGTACCATGGCCATTGCCTCTTCTGTCGACATGAGCATGGTCTTGTTTGGGGAAGACAGTTCGAAGCCATTTTCTTGCTCTCTCCGTACTCGTGGTCTTGACTGGCTTCTCGACCTCTTTCTCCTAAAATGGAATATATTTGCTCCGACTACTGTAATTGTTACTATTTATTTCATATGGAGGGTGATTCAAAGCAAATGCCAAAAGTGGGATTTTACGAAAAAAACTTCATATGAACATATATCCTGAACCTCATGACTTTTGAGGTACAGGGTGTTAAACTTTTCAGAAATTTTTTTTTTTTATATCTGGGATACCATTCTTGATATCTTCGTGAAATTTGGTACACATTTTCTACGCATCAAGGCACATTTTCTGGTGCACAACATTTTTTTAATTTCTACCAGTGGCGTTTGTACGGGATTTGCATCGCATATTTTTAAAGAAAAAAATGGTAGGCCACTGACATTTTTTCATTTGAATAGCCTATATTTTTACTCTACGCAAAATAACATTTTCAAATTTTTTATGCCCCCTGTATAAGAAATTAAACTTTTGATAACACGACCGGTATTTATATTTCGAGCAAAAACTTTTATTAATATTGACTTTTTTTTGGTATCTTTCAATTCTTAGTCCATTAGACCTCTTGTAGAATCCATCCGCGGCCATATTGTATTTGATTTCTTATACTCAAAATTAGTCAAAAAATCACATCCCCAATTTTCGGTACTTATTTCTAAATCATACTGTGTAAAAATACTTAAATAAAAACTTACTCAGGGGTTACGATGTAATAGCCGCTAGAAGTATTGTACAATTTCCGTTCTTTGGTCAGCTGAACCAAAGTATCATATAATGTTTGTTCGCTCGGGGGAGAAACGTGGGGGAAGGCCAATATTAGAGCTTCCCGGATGGTTTCGATTCCGGCTGGTCTGCCTTGACTAGATAGCCTTAACACTACTGCACAGACTGCCTCAGGTAGGGGGGTCCATTGGGTTTGGTGAACTGGAACTGCGCTGCAGTGTTCGATATCCTCTGTAAAATACAGATTAATTTATCTATTATTAGTGGTCAACTTTTCAGGGGGGCAATATACAGTGTGTCTACTTAAGTTCTCTACATATGGGAAACTTTTTTATTAGTAGTTTTACGGAAAAAAGTTACTTTTTATAAAAAGTTCTGCTTCCTGCCAAAATAATATTAAAATATTCAAACTTGAGATTGCATATACAGGGTGGTCAAAAATTCCAAAAAATCGAAATTGACTCAAGAGAAAAGTACCTTAAATCTTTATTTTATAGCAAAATGTAATACAAAATCTTACATAGAATTAAAAAACATATCTAGCACTAGATTCGTTGCTTCCTATCTGAAATCACTTCTTAAGGAATGTAAAACTTTGGCTTCTTACTGGAAAGTCCAGTTTCTTACTTTTGTTCCTACCTACATACCAGCAAAATTTCCTTATTTATCGATTGTTGATAATGGCATTGTCACTGCGATTGTCAACCACAATATTGTATTACTTTATTGAAACATCAGTTTGAATATTATCGTAAAAAGAAATGCCGGTAAATATTTTTATATTATTTTAATATTATTTTGGCAGAAAGCAGAACTTTTTATATAGAATAACTTTTTTCCGTAAAACTACTAATAAAAAAGTTTCCCATATGTAGAGAACTTAAGTAGACACACTGTATATAAACCACAAAGAGTCTGAAAAAATCAGACATACAAAACAATAAAATACCTTTGTTCGCAACCGCATGTCCAGGCACAAAAATCGAACATATTTCTACGAAAATAACGATTTACTTCTTTGTTTTTGTCTTTACCTGTTTGCTGAATGAATTTTAAATTTCGGCAAAGGTCAACTACTGGTCTTAAATTCGAGTCGTGTCTCAAAGTTCAGCTCGCCAATATAATTGAAAACGGATTATAGAGTCTTAATATTCTAAAACACTGAGGCTACCTTTCTTTAAAACATTAATTTAAACTACAAAATCAACAAACAAAATGTAAAATATTCTAAAATCTATAAAAATACGCAATCGTAACCACAATCTATCACATGATAGACGTTAAACACATCAACTGACAAAAATATTTAAGTTTCCTCAGCGGGGCTGTTGACCCAAACTTTGCCAACGTAATTCTACTAGGCTTTCAAGAGGCCTTTCGCGTGAACGTACCCTTCTTCCTAATTCATCCCACAAATGTTCTACTGCATTCATATCGGGGCTTCTCGTAGGCCACTGTAATGTGGCGATACCCGCAGTTTCTAGAAATGCACTATTGCTGTGGTATGCCGTCGGGCATTATCCTGCATCAGAATAAAATTGTTACCAACTAAATCAGCAAGAGGTAACACATGCTGCTCTAAAATGTCATTGATGTAAATTTGGGCTGTCATTGGCTGTCTAATGGGAGAAATATGAAGGGGTGTACGTCTATTCATGGAAATTCCACCCTACACCATAACTGAACTACCATTAAAATTATAGCATTCTGTTTTCAAAGATTGATTTAATCTTTCGCCAGTTCTTTTCCATACCATTTTTCTCCCATTCACGATTATACGAAGTATCTCCGAGCAGCACGATGTTTAGGTAGCAATTTAGGACCTTTTGCAGGCCTCCTAGCCTTTAAGTTCATTTCGGCTAGACGTCTACAAACCGTCTGCTTACTCAATGTAACATCCCAAATTTGGCGCGAACATCTTCTTGAACTTTCACAGCGGTATTCGATCGATTCCGTAAAATCCGCAGTCTCAAAAAGCGACTATCTCTAGGGGAGGTTTCTCGAGGGCGACCAGAACCCACCTTCCGAGCAATGCTTCCTGTTTGCTCATATTTCACTTTTTTTAATATGAGATTTGGAAAATACAAAAATACAACACAGCGGTTTTATTTCTTTAATAATCGACCCATAATAATGCTAATACAGTGAAAAACTACCATACTATCTTCGCGGTTCATTTATATCTGCACGTTTAGTAATTATTGTTCTATGAAGCACAATAACTACAAATTCATCTGCTTGAAAAACAATAATATATAAAGTTATAAACAGTTTTTCCGTTTTTGAAACTGAACCTTTTATCGAAAAGCAAACACTGTTTATATCCTTAACAAATCTATTCTTACTCAAACAAAACATCTGTACGGACGTGTCCACATTCAGGAACAACGAATTGAATTACCAAAGAAATAAAATTTTGCACGGTAATCAATCATTGTTTCATTTTCATTCTCATTTGCGAACGTGTAGCCAGCAGATCGTTACCTCTATGAATGTGTACACATATTGGCCAGTGAACTTGAGGTCAGAGTCGTCAGTTTATTTTTGCCTTGTTCTAACGAAAGAACCTGTAGTTGCGTTTGAATGAATGGGCTTATTTTAGTGAGAATTTGCTATAAAAACTCCATATTACATAAAAGTTATTGTTTTTTGGCCTATAAAAAATTAAGACGAATGCGATCAATACACTATAGTGGTCTATATACAGGGTGTGAGGAGTTTGACTACAAATATTTTAATATAGGATAATATAAACGATATTAAACAATATATCCTTATAAACCATCGGTAAATTCGGAAGAGTTTTCGAAATATTTTAATTTTAAAATGTTTAATTTTTGGAGAAGGTTTCAACTAATTCCAGCACAACATGGCAACATTGCTATTTGTTTGGACATCAATGTGATGACAATCTCATCTTCTGTGTTTTGTCAACAAAGAAGTTTTTTTAAACGATTCAATTATTTTGTTTTGATTATTTTTTGATACATGAAATACTTTTTTAATAAATTCTGGTTTGTTAGCATAATATCGGCGTGTATAAAAAATAGTAAAAATTTGTTATTAAAACTTCTTAGATTAGTTATTTGTATAGTTTATTAGTTTCCAAAAATTAATAATGAATATAAACTTAGCAAGCATATTAATTTATAGCACTAGGTAGGTTCACACACTAAAAAAAGTGTTTTAAAAACTTAAAGTAAATGCGGAAAATGACTACCGCCATTATTTAAATAGGCACGAATACGGCGAAGCCAATTTTCTTGAACAGATGCAAGAACGTTAGGTTTTTGTTTAATTTGTTCCGCTGCAGCAATTTTTTTTATGTGGAAGGGGTAGAATATTTTTTTACGACTTACCTAAATTTTGTATACTAAATCAATTCTCCTATCCTTCATAGCAGCACATTTATTTATAACATCCTCATAAAATGGATGAGTTGCCCTAATCTCCTCCAGACATTCCTTTTGAATTGAAATATTGCCTAGAGAAGTAGGTCTTTTTGGAGATATTGTATTTCTTAAATAAGTTTTTACACGTTTGAAACTTCTTTCCACTGAAGCACTTGTCGACGGTATTGTCAAAATAAGGGAAAACACTTTATATGCTTTGGTTAAAATATCTTTATTTTCATTAATTTTTTTCACTTGCTCTTGCAGCGATATATTCCAATTACTGTCATTGGCAAAAGTAAGACCAAGCTCATTTTTAAGTCGTTGACTTTTTGAAAATATTTCCCCCGATAGCTGTAACAAATTTTCAAACGGGCCAGTCGAAAAATGTAAACTCTATTCGGAAAATTTAGCAGAATCTGCCAAACATAAAAATGTAAGTTTTTCAGAGTCTTGAACGCTTAGTGTCATTTCCATTAAAAATATGGTCTAATATTTCATAAAAAAGGGTTCTATACTTAGCCCTAATTTCTTCAGAATTCGACATTTAGAAATATTTTTAAACTTTGCTGCGTCAGGAAAAATACAGCCTGCGGCGCCTTTTCTTTTTTTTTTGAAGGCCATTAAGATGGCCAGACATCACACTTGCGCCATCGTAAAATTCCCCTATTAATTTTGTTTATAGTCAAATTGGTCCAAAATTTTATCCAATAGAAATTCTCCGACGTTCTATCAGAGCTGACATTATAAAATCCTCGACTACTAAATCTTCTGAATTAACATATCTTAAAATTATGGAGCACTGGGAGGTTTGCGTAATATCAGTGGTGTCATCCACTTGCACAGAAAAAAACTGTGTGTTCATTGTTTCATTTTTTACATGATCATTTAAATAATCAGAAATGCATTCAATTAAATTGAATTAATAATTAATTATTTCATTTTGAATAGTTTTCGAGTCACCAGTAAAAACATTTTTAATTTTTTTGTGAAGATCTTTTAGTTCTTGGGAACTTCTCGATATTAATAAACCTAAGAGCTTTTAAAAATTCCCGCCTATTTATTGGCTCGCTGCTCTCATCATGGCCGCGAAAGACAAGAGTTAGTTTTGCAAGGTACAAAACAGCGTCAATTACTAAGCACATAAATAGTCTATTTAATCGGACGTTTTCGTTAAAATGTATTTTATATAGTTTAAAGTGTCAGCTATAGTGCTTTGATTTTTTACAAATGTTTTTAGCATTGATTCGCATTTTAAATGCTCCGAATCTTCATGTTTATGTAAAGACCTTCATATATTTAACATACCTGCAAATCCTTCCTTATTCCACACTGAATATTTATTGGAAACTAGTAAACAAGGCCAGCAAAACAATTTTTGTAATACTTGACTACTACATAACCATTTCTACGCCGAAAACCAGGATGACGATTAAAACTCTGATCTTGTTCCTTCCATCGATTAAATGGAGTTTCCAACAAAATGCAAACCACATCCGTGATCGGATTAATCAATAATGTAAATTAATAAACCCGACACCAAATAAAGTTGTAACAACACCATAAATAAATATAACACAAAACAGTCAAGTAAATTGCAAAGGAACTAACCGGTTGCAGCGAAATCCGCGAAAATTAAAGTAAACAACCACCCCAAACTGAACGACACGTGGGTGTAGTGTACTGCGTTAGCAATTCACCGAGAGCGTTGTATGGCGCTGGTTAACATTATTCTTCCATACGGTCGACGTCATCACGAACGCGTTGTTATGGCAACGTAGTAGGAAAATCGTAAACTAACCATAGCACCTCCAGCAAAGTCGAAGCGGTTTGCACCACTGTTATAGTTGTTATAATAAAGTGCGATTGAAAGTCTTAAAAAGACATGCCGCCAACGGTCAAGCAAAATATTTATTCGAGATGTACAGGGTGTCCGGATTTGGTTGCAAAAGCAGGGTATCTCGCTTATTTTTAAAGATAGAACCTTGCGGCCTTCACGAACCTGGACTAATTTTTTGTGAAACTCATGAAGCCGTAAACAAAAATTTCATAGCCTTCTTCGTTTATGAGATACAGAGCGAAATAGAAAATTTTGCATTTTGGGACCCCCCTCGTATCTCGGTTATCCTTTAACTTAACGCAAAGGGAAAAATTGCTGCTTATGCACTTTTTTACGCTGGATCCAGTGGCGTAGTCATGTTTTTCATTTGAGTTGTTATTTTTTAGATATGACCCAAAGTTGTGTTTTTTTAAATGGGACAACCTGTATATTTGTCCAGAAATTGATTTGTCCTTTTAAAAGCTTCTCAAAAATATATAATTGTATGGGTCTATTTTAATAAACAACAACAAAAATCCTAATTTTTATAATTATCATCCCAAATTTTGCAGTAGGCCATGCAAAACAATGCTGCCTTTTATTTAAAGTCGTTAACAATATCTACATCCTAACAATGAATCAAAATAAATATGTAATTAAATCTATTTATCAAAATATGTATTGATAATTTCGCACCAAAAAAGTGCCACCTACCTAGATTTATGTAACACAAGAACAAAACAGTAATAAATTATTATGTAACAAGCCTTTCAGCAAAAATCAACTGTCGTATAAGAACTACAGTAACCAAAGAAATCAAAAGAACTGTTCAAACTGATTTCCATTTTGTTCTATGCATGCTTCGCACAATTTTCGTATTCTTTTTAGGGAATTAAGCAAAATAAAGGGATGATTTTGTAAATAGCGAAAATTTTCTCTTATTGCATTTCATAAATCTTGGACACTATCATAGTGGTCTTTGTAAATTCTATTTTCCAGATATCCCCATAGAAAGAAATCTAAAATCGACAAATCTGGAGACCTAGGGGGCCATCTTATAGGTCCATTTGTTTCAATCCATGGATTGGTAAAATTATTGTCCAGAGATAATCTCGTCATTCCAGAATTGTGTGCAGGAGCACCGTCCTGTTGAAAATAAATTTCGTTAATTTGCGCCAGAGGAACAGCGTCAAGTAATTCAGGTATAGTTGCCTCTAAAATTTCTATATAGCGATTGGCTGTTAGATTTCCCTCAAATATATAAAATTTTATATGTGTTCCTAATATGAAGCAGGACACATTTAGACCAAACCTGCCCTGCTGTCTTCTGGGAAATATTTGGTGTTGATTTTCCTGGGACCAGAATCTACTATTGTGCCTATTGAGTATACCAGAATTACTGAAAGGTGCTTCGTCTGACCATATAACCTTCCTTTCAAAATCTCTAACCATATCGCATCTTTCTCGAAACCAATTGCAGAAGACTACCCGACGCTCTGCATCCCCTGGCTGTAAGTGCTGCACGAGCCTAAATTTGTATGGGTGGTATTTGTGCTTTTTTAGAATTTCTTGAACTCTAGTTTTTGGACTCCCTATGCTCTTTTCACTGGCCCTGCAAGAGTTTGTAGGGTAAGCTTCTGCATTACCCAAAACCGTAATTTCCTCAGCCTCCCGATTTTCTTTATTATATGTTTTCGTACGATGTTTGATAAATGATCCGTGATTAAGTAAATTCTTTTTTATCCGATAAGAGGTGGATATATTAGGTTGCCTCCTTTCTGGATCTCTAAATGAAAATTAAGCAATAGTATTTCAACATACCTAAAAATTAACTATTTACCTGTTAAAATACATCTCAGAAGCCGCTTCAACATTTTCATTACTTAATATAAAACAAGCTAACATATCGTACTTTTCATAATGTTCGAAAGTTTGGTTTTCTTCCATAATAATACAAATATATTTTTACACAATAAATAAATACAAAAAACTAGTGCTATATTTTATATACGCGTACAAAATTAGGAAATGTCATTTGCTGCCAAGAAAACAAAAGAAAACGGCATCGTTTTGCATGGCCTACTGCAAAATTTGGGATGATAATTATAAAAATTAGGATTTTTGTTGTTGTTTATTAAAATAGACCCATACTATTATATATTTTTATATTTTATATATATTTTTTATATATATATAATTTATTATATATTAATTTTTTTTGAGAAGCTTTTAAAAAGACAAATCAATTTCTGGACAAATATACAGGTTGTCCTATTTAAAAAAACACAACTTTGGGTCATATCTAAAAAATAACAACTCAAATGAAAAATATGACTACGCCATTGGATCCAGCGTAAAAAACTGCATAAGCAGCAATTTTTCCCTTTGCGTTAAGTTAAAAGATAACCGAGATACGAGGGGGGTCACAAAATGCAAAATTTTCTATTTCGCCTTGTATCTCATAAACGAAGAAAGCTATGAAAATTTTGTTTACGGCTTCATGAGTTTCATAAAAAATTAGCTCAGGTTCGTGAAAACCGAACGGTTCTATCTTTAAAAATAAGCGAGATACCCTGCTTTTGCAACCAAATCCGGACACCCTATACAGGGTGTCCCATTTTCGTAGGTTTTACGGGGTTTCCAGCTTATGAGTAGAGATAGAGAGATGCGGTTTTCGCGACACCGTGCTACTTTTCGATGAAACTAAAGAGGCCGCAAACAGATTTGCCCTAACCATTTTAGTTTCCGTGCTACAGGGTGATTTTGAAAATTTGTCATTTTCGGACACCCCCTGTAACTCAGCTATCGTAAAATATATTTAAAATGTTTCAACTGGTATTTATAGATTTTTTCACGTAGAATTCAGTGGCGTACTCAGATTTTTGCTGAGAGTCATAGTTTTTGACATATTGGCATAACCTACTATTTTTTAAATGGGACACCCTATATATTATTTTTTCATCTTATTCTTCGTGTCGAGAGCTTTTCAAAAACATACCATAAGTCATATTTATTTTTATAAATAACATGAAAAAATGCATTTTTCTTTAAACGGATTTATGGCATAGCAGATCAATCGAAATAAGAGAAGGTGGCTGTGGAGCCATGGAAAAAGTTAACAAATATTTATTAACGAAATAACAAAGTAACAGCTTCAGGAAAAATTAGGAAGTAGGTAAAAGGTAATAATTATAATTTCATTAAAACTACAAATATTGTTCAAATTGTAGACCATTATGTGTCCTACAAGTGTGACAAACTTTAAAAATTCTTTTTAATGCATTTTCTATTGTAAATGACTGTCTTTGTAACTCTGCAAAAGCGTTTTCGGTGGCCATTCTTAGTTGTTCTAAGTTTTCGTATCGCTTTACATAAACCTTGTTTTCTAAATAACCCCACAAAAAGAAATCTAAAACTGAGAGGTCAGGGGATCGTGGTGGCCATCGAACAGGTCCGTGTGTTCCTATCCATCTTCCAGGAAAATGGTCGTTAAGCCAGTTTTGACTTATTCTGGCATTGTGGGCTGGAGCTCCGTCTTGCTGGAAATAAATCCTATTTAGTTGAGCCAAGGGAACATCATCCAAAATTCCTAATGCGTCTTCTAGGATTCGCACGTAACCAATCGAATTCAGATTTCCTTCATATATTTGGTAAACTATTTTTCGGTTGAAAATAAAACAGGAGACATTGAATCCAAATCTGCCATGACGCTCCCTAGGAAAAATAACATGGTTGTTTTCTTGACTCCAAAATCGCGTGTTGTGTCTATTTAAAATCCCTGAACTAGTAAAATGTGCCTCGTCTGACCAAATAATCTTTTTTTCAAAATCGATATCTTCTGCCTTCATATTTATAAACCAATTGCAGAACTCCAATCTGCGCTCTGCATCACCAGGATGCAGATGATGCACAAGTTTGTATTTATAGGGTTTGAATTTGTGCTTTTTCAAAATTTTCTGCACTTTGGTTTTCGGTACACCCGCCTCTTCGTCTATTTTCCTGCAAGATGTTTCAGGAGCTGTCTGAACGAGGGCTAAAACGTTGACCTCAGATTCTTGGTTGTCTTTATTGTAAGTTCGCGATCGAGGCTTGTTAAAAGATCCATATTGGCAAAGATTATTTTTAATTTTTTGAAAAATTCTTTTTTCTGGTTGTCTTCTCTCGGGATATCTAAGATAAAATAAAGCGAACCAATAAAGTCAAAATGCAGAAAGATAAAAAAGAACTAACCTGTTCAGATAAAGCTCTGCCGCCTGATCTGCATCTTCATTAGACAATATAAAACACGCGTTCATATCATATTTCTCAAAATATTCAAATTTTTGATTCTGAGCCATATTAAAAACAATAATTATAATAGACGTCAAGAAAAATTTAAACGCAATAATGCCAAAAATGACAGCAGTATTGGCTGCCTGATCATATTTTTGTTGGCGTTGCCATGGCTACCACAGCCACCTTCTCTTATTTCGATTGATCTGCTATGCCATAAATCCGTTTAAAGAAAAATGCATTTTTTCATGTTATTTATGAAAATAAATATGACTTATGGTATGTTTTTGAAAAGCTCTCGACACGAAGAATAAGATGAAAAAATAATATATAGGGTCTCCCATTTAAAAAATAGTAGGTTATGCCAATATGTCAAAAACTATGACTCTCAGCAAAAATCTGAGTATGCCACTGAATTCTACGTGAAAAAATCTATAAATACCAGTTGAAACATTTTAAATATATTTTACGATAGCTGAGTTACAGGGGGTGTCCGAAAATGACAAATTTTCAAAATCACCCTGTAGCACGGAAACTAAAATGGTTAGGGCAAATCTGTTTGCGGCCTCTTTAGTTTCATCGAAAAGTAGCACGGTGTCGCGAAAACCGCATCTCTCTATCTCTACTCATAAGCTGGAAACCCCGTAAAACCTACGAAAATGGGATACCCTGTACAGTTTATTTTTTGCCAATTAGGAGAATAAATGAATGTAAAAACTTAAATTTTAAGACATATATAATAAATATAGTTAGATGTTTGCTTGTTTATTTTTCCTGGTGAAGTGGCACTTCACCTACTTCACCTGAATAGCCGCCACTGCTGCAGCAAAGGTAGGGTTTCTAAGATCATCTTCATTTTCAATTTCAACCCTATTAAACACTAATGTTTTCATGTGGCCCTAAAAATAAAAATCAAGGTGGTTTAGGTCTGGTAACTTCGGAGGCCATTTTCTGGGTTCTGGGGCATTTCGACCTATTATCAAATGTATCATCCACATTCATATGAATGTGGGCAGGAGCTCCATTATGAAGAAACCAGATTCTGGCTCGCTGAGCTAAAGAAATATCTTCTAAAAGAGTGGGCAAGTCATTAGTTAAAAATTGGAGGTACGACTCTCCTGTTTAACGCCTTGGTAGCTAAAAATTGTGGATTGTGGATTATTCCAGCCCAAATATTTATTCAAATCCGGTATTGAAATCGGCCTTGTTGATGATGATAAGGGTACAGAAGGTTTTCACGAAGAGATGAATGATCCAATTACAAAATCCAGTTTGTCGCGAGATTTCTCTAGTGCTCAAACCAGGGTTTGCCTCCACTATATTTTTATCTTTCCCGGTATGTTTGGGACTCTAAATGAGCATTCTGTCTACACTCTCCATTAATAAGTAACATGTCTGCATAATTCGAAATTCGTATACATTTTTAAAAAGTTTTTAAATCCCGGCTACGTATTTAAACGGTATGGAATTGCCTCATACGGCAAAAAAATAATGAAAGGTGAAAAAACAATACAACTGTAACTTGTTTGCGAATTGTTGTTATGTTCGTTGAAGCCTGCTCGTTTCCCTACGGTAGGCAGTGTTGCCGTTTTTGAAATAAACATTTTATGGTAAAATAAAACAATTTATTTTTTTTTTAATTTAGGTCGTTCAGTTATATTATTTATTTTACTAAGAAAAAAATGTGTAGGCATTTTGTAGAAAATATATGTGCATAAAAATTACAACTTTGAGGCCGTTTTTCTCAAAAATGAACGAAGAATTTTTCAATCAAAATGGTTCATACTATCACCTAACACCCTGAATTCACCATTCTATTTGATAAACTTACTAAAATTAAAAGTTACAAAATCCCAATATCGATAGGGAAGAATATTGGTTAGGCAGGTCGCGTTCAAATTTAATCATATTGCTTCTAAACTGCCTTATTATAATAAATTACACATGCAGATCATAATTGATTAGCTGTTACGCGTATTGCTTTGTTAAAAAACCCAAGCACGAATTCCTCTCTATTATACATTCTTACTTGTTGCGTAATTCACCCAATCTTAACCTCTTACGGACATCAGCCATTAAATAATCGATATTTAAATGTCATCTTCAAAGGAAATAATTCATAATGAATGTCGTGACATTAAATTAATTCATAACAGCGACCACATAATATATTAAAATCTTATTGTTCATTTACATGGCTTTATTGGCATGCAGTTTTTAGGTCCAGCTTTGGAACGTGAAGGAAATATGTACTGGGAAGTCCTTGAGAGCTTTAAATTCGTTTAAAAAACCTAGTTTAGCTTTCACTTTCATTGTTTGGCAGCTTTTGGATTAAAATCCCCTATTTTCACCATACGTCTCTCATTAACAAATGTACAGGGATGTACAAAAGATACAAAAAAGTGGTTAATACGAAAGTTGTAGGATTTCATCTGAGGATTTACATAGCGCTAAAATCAAAAACAAATGACTATCGGAAAATATAGAAATCACCATGAACTTTGTTATTTTAAACGGAACATCCTGTATATTTTTAAATTTTTATATGTGCCTCATTGTCCTCTTTTTAAAAATATATAACATGTTTATATTTAGAACAATAGTT
Source organism: Kuschelorhynchus macadamiae (assembly GCA_030620095.1). Lineage (NCBI taxonomy): Eukaryota > Metazoa > Arthropoda > Insecta > Coleoptera > Curculionidae > Kuschelorhynchus > Kuschelorhynchus macadamiae. The sequence goes on along the minus strand of JAUTXW010000512.1, from coordinate 613,548 downwards.
TTTAAGCTATTCACCTTCAAAGTAACACATTATGAGGTGCTTAACTTACTTTATAGGATCTAGATAGCCGTGAGTGGCCGTGAGTGCAATTCGGTCATTATGATTCGTGAATCACTCTAGCCATGAAATGTCAAATGAAACCAAAATTGCCTATTCTTTGTTTTATGTTAAATTTATATATTTATAGCAAATTAAATATTAAAAGTTATAAAAAAAACAACTAGTTTATTCTGATATAATATATGTAATTAACAAACAACAAATACAAATGCTAGTGAATAAACAAAAATAACATTAACAGTTATAAAATCTGTATTATAAGTTATTTACATGAGCACCGCCATTGTTTAAGCAATTTTGGAACACGTGTTCCATTCTCTTAATAGCATTGGTAACAAAGACGGGATTATTACTATTTCTTGCTCGATTTTTTGCCATAATTTTTGTAAATTATCAGTCTTATTAAATTAGATTTTATCTTTCAAGTATCTCCACAAAGAATTTCGACAAATTTTTTTACTTTCTAGATAGCACTCGTACCCCTTGATTTTGTTCCCGGTATTGACGCACTACCCTTGAAGCGTTATTCTGAGTTTTTCTTCTTCAGTGAAAAACATTATTATTAGGTATTATTTTTAATTTAACGTAAAACGTAAATAAAATATATTACTGTTATTCAAAAATAATAATTATGGTTTATTTGACATTTCATGGCTAGAGTGATTTACATAATGGCTGAATTGTACCCACGGCACTCTGGATCCAATAAAATAAGTTAAGCACTTCATAAGGAGTTATTTTGAAGACGAGTAGCTGAAAAACTATTGTTCTAAATATATGACTATATTTTTGGAAAGAGGACACAATTTAAAAATATACAGGGTGTTCCATTTAAAATAACAAAGGTTATGGTAATTTCTATATTTTCCGATAGTCATTTGTTTTTGATTTTAGCGTGGTGTAAATCTTCAGATGAAATCCTACAACTTTCGTATTAACCACTTTTTATATCTTTTGAAATAAAAGATTTAAGGGGGTGGGAAATTATAAGAAAAAACACTGTACATCAAAGCATCCTCTATTGAAAAAAAATGTCTCCCGAAGGATTTCCCATTGTCCTTTTAAGTCTCTATTTTCTAATTAAAACCAAAGATTATGCAAATAAAAAAAACATTAATTTTTTTTTTGCTCATTAACTTACATACAACTTAATAAATTTAGAGAATGCTCCTTCTTATTGAAATAAATTTGGTTCAGTTTTACCAGTGGCATTCGTGGGAGTTAACACTATTATAGTCTGTTTCAGAAATGGGTAGAGTAAGAAAACCTCATTAGGTATGCAAAAAAGGTGCCCCACCAATAATTTGGCAATGATATCATTGCAAAATTCTTTTTTTTCATCAAGTGCAGGTAGGACCACCCGGTTTAGGATCGATTTATGCGGTTTGCCTATTGTTATCTATTCATAAACACTGAAAATGGTAGGCCAAAGGCGTGCGATTCGATACTTATAGAAAGAATTTAACGAAATTTTCTTTTAACAAAATAAAAATTATACCTAATAAGAACATAATATATATAGATAAAATAATTATTATTATATATTATTACACAACAAAACGCCAACATTTTTTGCACATTCGAGAAAACGAAGAGCTTCACCATTAACCGATATATTGAGAACACTTTTGAGAATATCAGTCTCCATTTTACTACCGAACATCAACAAGCATGACTTTAAAGGATTCAGGTGTAAATTGTGGCTCTGTTAAAGCTCACTAAACATTTTCAAATCATAATTAATACTTTCTTCAACCGCCAAATGATCATCAGAATCAAAACAATAATATATTTAGGTGTCATCGGCAAATGCCTTAACTTTACTGTGTGTGAGTGATGAAAAAATATCAAACGTATAAATCAGAAAAAGTAAGGCACCCAGAATAGACCCTTGCGGTACTCCCGACAGTGCTTCAAATGGGTTAGAGTGTCTTTCACTGGAAAATATTGATTGAGATCTGTTGGCCAGGTATGATTTTATGAATGAGTAAGACCCTTTGCTAAAACCATAATATTTCAATTTTGAAACTAAAAGTCCATGATTACTTGTATCGAATGCCTTTGAAAAGTCTAAAAGTACTAAAACACTAGTCATTTTCTTATCACAAGCCCGCACAACATCATCCAGTACATTTATCAAAGCTACTGAAGTACCAAAGTTCTTTCTGAATCCGCAATGTGTAGAAGGAATTATATTATTAATAGTAAAATAGCTATACATTTGGGCAAAAAAAATATTCTCGTCAACACTTCACTTAATAATTAATAACCTTGTATTTTGATCTATCTTCCACCACAGGTTTCAATGTTAGGACTTAACATGGCTTCACGGTCAACGGAACAAAACCTTTATTGTACCTAAGTACTGTACTAAGATTAGGTAAATAGCAGCAGATATTTGGTTTCTCAAATCATGCAAGTGTTTTTTAGTTTTTCCTAAATTCATTTCAGTCAAGATCCCTAAACAATCACCCGTTACTGGGAAGGTTGAATTTTTTGCCAAAAAAAAGTGGCTGGATTTAGAAATGAAAAATCTGTATAACAGACGAAGTATGCTTGAAATTGAAGCATACCGATTATTTAAAAATCTCAGTTATAAGCTTAGTAATTTAGAATTTGAACAATGATTAGATTTCCAATGAAAAATGTTCGTAGATATTGATGCCAAATTTTTGAAGAAACTATGTTCACTTAAAAACAAACTGAGAAAGTTGAAACCACAAAAACAAATTCCTTTCGGACGTGGAGAACACTGTAGGAAACCTTTCTTCTCAGTCTTTTGATAATAGAGAAATGGCCCTTTTGAATAAAGGTTTGAATATTGCAGAGTCTATAGTAAATAATAGTTCACCAACTATTATAGCGATTATCGAAAGTTACATTCAATACATGCCAGAGTCAACTATGGGATTCATTAGAGAGGCCTGCAGAAATCAAATTTCAAAGAACGTTGTTAACAACAAGTCAAAATATATTTAAGCTGATAAAGGAAATAAGGTTGTTATGCTAGACAAAACAGATTCTTTTCTTACGGTTTAATTGAGAAAATCCCGTTCTCAAAAACAGAAGTAAAAAGTACCTTAAAACAATGTAAAAACGTTGTGTCCGATAAACTAAAATTCAAACTAACACATAGTAACCCACAGTTATCTAAACTGTATTGCCTTCCCAAAATCCATAAACCTGGGAAGACCATGAGATTTATTGTTTCAGCTGTTGGACCTACAATATTTCAAAATGGTTAGTAGAAGAATTGAGCAAATTAAATATCTCGTACGATAACACTTAAAAGAAAGTGGAAATTTTAATATCTTTTGCTGTAACCTCATTGTTTCCTAGTATACCCATACCAGTAGCTTTGAATATTGATGAATATTTGCTTCTCACAAAAGTATGTATGAAACAAAATTTTTTTCATTTCAACAATAAATATTATAAGCAACTTGAGGGAACTGCGATGGTCATCAGATGGCTTATCTCCATTCCTTGCAAATTTGTTTATGTGGTGGATTAGAAACCCAATTCAAAAAAGAACTCAAGTATTTCCCAAGACTGTGCTATAGATACGTAGACGTAGATATATTTGCTATTTTTGATACTAAAACAGAAAAATTTGACAATTTCTTAGAAACATTAAACAATAAATATCCTTTCATTAATTTTACGTACGAAAAGCATAAGAAAATGTTAAAAGATGCCACTACTCTTCAAGCACCTGAGGCTCCCAATAAGTTTATAGTAATCCCTTATGATCCCAGATAAACGAGGGGTCTATTTAAAAACGTAGGTTTTAGAGTAGCCTACAAAACGGAGAATAGTTTGAAAAATCTCCTTGGAAACCCTAAAGACAAAGTCGACTTGAAGGAGAAGAGTGGCATCTACGAAATTAGATGTAGTGACTGCGATCTAAAATATGTTGGGCAAACTAAACGCTCCATAAACATTCGTTTTAAGGAATACATAGCACATTTAAGATATGGAAGAACGGAAAAGTCAAGCATTGCCCAACATGCTTTGAAAAACAATTACCAAATAGGAATAAATAATCTTAAGTTAATTAAAAATGTATCTAATAAAATTATATATCAAAACTAATAGATTATTGGATGCATTTGAGAGTATAGAAATAGTTAAATGTGCTTACTTGACAACGGTGCAGTCGAGTACAACCAAGTGTGACCACATTTACCTATAAATAGTCTCGCTTAGGATGTGTTATTTTAGTTTATATCATCTGCTGATGATACTAACTTGGTTAGAGAAACGCGCGTCCAGCGCGTAACAAGTTGTGGTGTAGTGTGGTTAGAACTCTTGTATTTTGATTTATTAATTAACTTACCTAAACCTACAATCTGATAACCTGGCGGGGGTTGTAGAACTCTCCTTGCCCAGGCATTTCTGAGTACCTCGAGAGCGCAAGGTTCGGAACCTACGAGCAAAGCTCCTGGGTATATATACCCATAGTAGACCAGGCTTTTGGTTGCGCCGTTTAATGCGTTGTTCCACCAGCATACTGAATTCGATGATAATAAACCCTAAAACAAAAGCTGATATTAATTTTTAAGCATTGGGAAAACAGATTTCAGGCATTTATTAATATTTGAATATTAGCAGGAGATTATTAAGGTCATAAATATGTTAAAAAATAATATTTTATTCCACATCGAAAATATGATTTTATGAAGTAGGTGTCGTAGTTCTTAATTACTTAAACATGAATCTACATTTATATATGGAATGTCTACATATACAGGGTGATTCATGAGGAAATGTCAATACTTCAGGTACATATTCAGGACCAAAAAATTAACATAAAAGTCTATATAAATAAGTGTCCGCAAGGCCTTAGTTCTCGAGATACAGGGGGTTAAAGTTTTTATTTAATTTTCCTATTTTTTAAATAAAATCTATGATAATGTAACGAATGGAGTGAAAATTGATATACGGGGTTTTTTTGGTATGACAAATTCGAATCTAATATTAGTATTGCTCTTACTTGTAGGGGGCGCCACCTACATGTCTTTCTACTCCTTCGAACAATCACAAATTTTGGTATAGTCTTGTATTACGTTTTTGAGTAAAACAAATTATTCCTTTGCCATTTCTACGTCAAAAAGGTATACCTGTTAAAAGTGGATACGAGCAACCGTTTTCGAGATATTAGGATTTAAAACAATTTCGGCGCATGTAATTTTTTATAGCAAAATTTTAAAAGTTTGTTATTTTGTCCAAATTTAAACGCATCTTGGCACAAAAGCTTTGAAATGAAAGACTAACACATTTTTTTGAGGTGTGTATTCAGTGCCTCAGACATAAACTAAACAAAAGGTATTTAATATTTATTAAAATTGTTATTATTAAGTTGTTTTTAATAAAATCTAGGTTACGTTTTATAATTTTCAAAAATTCCACCATTTGCTTCTAAGCACAGGTCAGCTCTATGATGTATATGTGCGGCGTTTGTTATCCGATCCAATAATCCTTCTCTTGTATTTGCTTTAGTGGAATATACCAGTGATTTGAACCATCACCAAAGACAATATTCCAAAGGATTAAGGTCTGGCAATCTAGGTGGCCAAATAAACGGACCTCCCCGACCAATCCATCGGTTTGGAAAGTTTTGGTTTAAAAAATCTCTTACAAGTAAACTGTAGTGTGCAGGGGCTCCATCATGCTGCAAATACATGTTTTGTCTTACATTATGGGGAACATCTTCTAATAGATTTCGCAAGTGATTTTCAAGAAAGTTTAAATATTTTTCTCCTGTAAGACTACCGTCGATTATAAATGGACCAATTAAATGACCATTTAACATTTCACACCACACATTAATGCTAAATTTATGTTGGAAATTATGTTCTACTGTAGCGTGAGGATTTTCATAGGACCACCGGTGTTCATTGTGAAGATTATTTATACCATCACGCGTGAACCGTGCTTCATCAGTGAACAAAACATACCTATACAACCTTCGATCTTCATTAATCCAGTTACAGAATTGCATTCTCAACTCAAAATCACCCTCCTGCAAATGTTGAACCCGTTGTAAATGAAACAATTAATGTGAAGATTTTTCCAAGCAGACGATTGTGTAATTTGATAAGTATCTGCAATCCGCCTAGTGCTTATGCTTGGATCATTTTCGACGGCATTGAGTATAGCCTCTTCTACTTCAACGTTGGGTCCCGATTCCCTTTCAGATACAATTTTTGCACTTGGAAACATCCCAGATTCTCCAGCAGTAGTGAAAACTTGTTGAAAAACTCTTCTATCTGGCACCTTTCTATCTGGAAAACGACGCTGGTACTCCGCGACTGCTTGAATTGCGACCCCATTGCAGAAGCCATAGACGAATATCATATCTGCATATTCAGATATTAGTAGTATTAGATCTAAAGTTTCTTAAATGATTATTGTCAGATAATAAGAGTTATGAACAGAAATTGACAGTGACAAAATTTGATCTTATTATTAACTGACATTACTATTGCTAAGTAACAGGAAAAACGATGAAAACACCAACCAGCAGTTGTTCTGTCAGGCAAGGCACACTTCTATTTTTTTACAATACATGCATACTTTATGTGAATTTGATAAAAAAAATCACATGCGCCGAAACTGTTTTAAATCCAAATATCTCGAAAACGGTTGCTCGTATCCACTTTTATCAGGTATACCTTTTTGACTTAGAAATGGCAAGGAAATAATTTGTTTTGCTCAAAAATGTAATACAAGACTGTACCAAAAAGTTGTGATTGTTCGAAGAAGTAGAAAGACATGTAGGTGGCGCCCCCTACAAGTAAGAGCAATACTAATTAGATTCGAATTTGTTATACCAAAAAACCCCCGAATATCAATTTTCACTCCATTATTTACATTATCATAGATTTTATTTAAAAAATAGGAAAATTAAATAAAAATTTTAACACCCTGTATCTCGAGAACTAAGGCCTTGCGGACACTTATTTATATAGACTTTTATGTTTATTTTTTGGTCCTGAATATGTACCTGAAGTATTGACATTTCCTCATGAATCACCCTGTATATCACATTAAATAAACACGGTTCATCTTACTTTGACATCCGTTTCGTAAATCTAATTGTCAATGCGAAATAAAATATAATTTTTTACTTTTTAGTCTTTTTTCCAAAGAAAGAACTCCAAAGAAAAAACCATATGTTACCAGATATTAACATACATACTTTTCTTCCTGATCATATGATAAACGCAATAAATATTGGTTCCAGAGCTTGCTTAAATGATTGAAAATAGTACCATTCCGCCAATTTTTACATTTTTTAAAAAATGCTTGTTGAGGCACCACGCCGGTAATATCCTAAATATTTCCTTAAAATTCCACCAAATTTGGTCAAATCATCGCGGGTCTGTCACAAAAAAATCAGACAGCCAGATCCGATTCGTTTGCCCATCCCAAACTCCCAAATAGCCAGATGAACGAGATTCGGAACTTTACTAATTCTAACTAATTAAGCTAACTGATTCGTTCATTCGCGAATGTTACAACCCTATTGTGATGACCTTCTAAACTATCCTTTGTGACTGGGCTATTACGTCTCTGCTCGATTTGTCTTAATCCCAAATTTGTCCATAAAATCGCAGCCATGAGCACACCCTTATCTCCAAGATGTCGATTCGATCACAGAAGCAGCCCGATACTGCTTGTCGACGAAAAATACAAGCTCAACAAACTTGAAAATTAGATGGAGTTACTACTTAGGTCTCGAGATTAAATGATTAGGGCACTTTAGGCCATAATAAAAGAATCTGAATATCGATTAGCGGATGGTGTAGACATAAAAGAATCTTAAATCACGGTTTTATAATAGCAACAAAATAAATTCATATAATACGTGGTGTCCTATTTTGGATACTTTTGCCGGGTATCTCCGTTATTTTTATAGAAAAAAATTGCGGTTTTCGTGGCAGTGGGCTACTTTTTCGTGAAACTAAAGATGCCGTTAACAAAATTATCATAGCCCTTTTAGTTTTTGAGATACAGGGCTAAATTGAAAATGTTGTATTTTCAGGCACCCCTCGTATCTTAACTATTAGATAACTTATCGAAAATGTGAAAAAAATTTCTTATATAACTATAGAATTAGTATACAGGGTCAGGTCAAAAAGTTATTGGAGCCTACTTTATTTTTTTAAACGGAAAACCCTGTATATTAACTACAAAATTTGTCTTTTATTTACCTTTTCAAAAATATATAATAGTATGCACTTTTTCTTAGAAACACGCAAATAAATGAAAATTTTCTAAAATTAAATGCATAAATTATTAGTAGGCCGTGATCAACAATAATAAACAATTGAAAGTTGCCTTGCATATAGGTGTCTTCTTATATAAAAATACCTATAGAGTTTTTTTAATAACAGTAAGTTTGTAACAACAGTTTTATGGCAGAAAGTAACAATATAACGAACACAAAAAAATAACATTGGTGATGTTTAATTTGAAATCAAAATGCACCATTGGTCTTATTCGCAGAATTCGAGAGGCTAAATTAATTGCCTCTCGAATTTCTGCTATGCCATCATATCGTGTTTTATATACTTCATTTTGTATAAAACCCCATAAAAAAATCTAAACTTGAGAGATCTGGAGATCGTGGAGGCCATCTAACAGGTCCGTTGGTACCTAATCTATTTTTGAGGAAAGCTATTATCAAGAAGTTCCCTTAAGAGCTTAGAGTTGTGACTTGGGGGCACCATCTTGCTGTGGCTAATGGAATAATTTCGAGCAGCAGGGGCGTGCAGTGAAATTTTAAGAAGGGAAAGCAGTTTTTAGAAACTTACTTATTTGTAATGTAATTCGATACTTCGATCATTTTTTGCAAATCCCTCAATGACGTCATCATAAAAACGTCGATGCTCTGACATATTTTGGAGAAGTTTATTTTCAATGGGCAACAGCGGTGTATGCGAAAGTCTCTCCAGCCCAGTTGAATTCCTCACGAAATTTTTTATACGTTTAAGTGTTAAAAAATTCGTTCTACTGGTGAACTTGTGGCAGGTATTGTCAATACTAATTCACACAATTTCGACACTTCGGTGCAGGCATCTTCCAGCTCCTTGTCTTTTAAAAATTGCGTTAGTTCTTTAGCGTTATTTTTTGCGCTAATGTCATCAGTTTCGTAAATCACTTTTAGTTCAGATCGCAGTAACACTCGGTCGAAGAACTGGCCATAATGAAGAAGAAGAGATTTAAACGCATCTTCTGGAAAAGTTTTTCCTTTGAATGCATTAAAATTTCCAGAACTCGAGGAATTTAAAATCATTTAAACCGTTAAATCTATAGTTTATTTGTTCCTGAATTTGATCGATTATTTCATAACAGAGGCGTCTGTATGATGTTTGAACATCTCCCACCTTGTCCGTTCAAAGACGCTTGGCTTGTGGCTCTACATTTAACGTCATCGTTTTCTCCCAAAATAGGTCAAAGTCATTTTTTGGCTTAACATGGACTTAAAAATCATCTACTTTTTTTAGGCAAAAAGCAATATCATTTGTTTTAGTTTGTAATATATTACAAATAATTAAAATTAAAATCTCGTTTCAAACAGTCCAAAAATCACCTCGAACTATTTATTGCTTCTGAGTCCCAGGTTTAATTATTTTCTATTATATTCTCAAAGAGTTCAATCAGTGATTCACGATTTTCAGATACTGTTAACACAAGTCTTCCATTATAGTTCCACCTAGTAGGAGCTACTTTGGGCAATCGTTTGTGGACAATGGAGTCCAAAGCTTGTGTACGTTTTGTTGACTTGGAAAAAAAAACAGCCATGCCACTTAAAGTAACGAAAAGCAAAACAATGAGCAAACACAGCACTTGGGAAAGTTTCTCGAACTTTAGCTTGCAGGCCCCCTAAATGTCCTGCCATCACTGCAGCTCCATCATATCTTTGAGCAAGTAATTTTTTCTCTCCATTAATTTCTTTAGTAACGTTATAAACTACGGTATATAATGCATCTGCTGTATGATTTTCGGACACATTCTTAAAACCTAAAAATCGCTCTTGAATACTTCCGTCTGTTTTAACGTAGCTTATTACTATAGATAAGGGGCTAAAATTAGTCATATCAGTTGTTTCGTCCAGAATAATAGCAATGAACCGCACCTCGCCAATCTCCTGCTTAATTCTTTTTAGAATAATGGTTGCAACAGCGTAAATTAAATCATTCTGGATTCGATTAAACGCGCGACGTTCCGCGAAAAACGCTAGACTGCTCTAAATGATTTTTTAAGCAATCATCATATTTACCCATTAAATAAGTAAATCTTGAAAATTTCCTCTATTTGAAGAAACCCTTGTTTCGTCATGACCTCTAAATCCCAATTCGTGCTGTCCGAGAAAACAAACAACATCGATAAGTCTTCTTAATATTTGCCTATTTTTATTGACTAGTCCATTGTGTTGGCGGTGACTAATTTCCAACTGTTTATTAAGGGCGTGTTCAATTCTGGTTTTGCCGAAGACTTTTTCTTTTATGACGGCCTGCAAATGCGCTTTGGACATAATGTGTCTTTTTACAGCTTTATGGAAACTGTTTAAATCGGAAAAACCAGTTTTATTCTGGAGACCTTTTTCATTTTCAAAAAGTAAACATGACCAACAAAATAATTTACTTATATTTTCACACCCTGTTAGCCATTTAAATTGTTCGTATTGTTTGTCCGGATAAAAATGTCTAATACAGTTTTTCATTTTTGTGGTTAAATTTTTCATAGCCGGTTTTGCCCATCCTTTGGAAATTATTGGAAGCTTATCAGCAAAGTTTAATGTTGAAAATCCCTATATTATTAAGACACACACCACACATACTCTTCTTACTAAGTTCTCTAACATGTTTTAACGTTATTACCGACAGCCGAAGTTGACGGTATTTGCATATCCAAGTCCGTATTATTGTCTTCCATATCGTACCATGCACGACGCGATGCGACGTACGTATCACACAACACACGGATAGCCGTTCAAACAAAGAACCTACTCCAACGATAGCTTCCGCCCCCACTTAAAGCACGCGACAGAAATGCAAAAATTGCAAACAGTTGGTGGAAAGTTCAATAACCTCTGGCTCGATTCACATGAAATCAAGCATACAGGACTTAGCTGCATAGAAGCTAGCGGCCCGCATAGGTTCTAGTCCATTTTCTATTGTGGCTTGATAATTAAGATAATATTTTAGCATTTTTAATATAAACTAAATTAATGGTTTCCTATTTCAAAAATTACATTTTAGAAGATGTTTTGTAATTTTTTTTTGGGGAAGCTCAAGGATTTCTAGGTATCTACGTGCTGTAAGACCTCCTTCACAAATCTAATAAACTATATGTCTGCTTAAAATAAAACATGACACCCCAACTCCAAATCGTCCTGGTTGTGCCCTTTCAAACATTAAATGCCAGAGCCTGGTATTTTGACGATTAAAAACTCACACATTTGAAAAAAAGCATTCGTCTGACCAGATATTTAGTCAGTTGTCTAAACCTGTGTTTCCTGGCATTACGAGAGGTTCCAACCCTAAAATTTTTGGACAAAGCTTATCAAACGTACCTTATACATAAATTTGAAAATATTTCACAATTTAATCTAAAGACAAGTTACGTATTCAAAACTCTAAATTACCCGCAGAGTTAGAATTTTTATACAAAATCGTAGGTAGTTAGTTTATTGATAACCGTAGGTATATTGTTAAGAAAAAGTAGAACTACTAATTTCACATTTTTATGTTTCAAGCATTTTTATTGCCTTCATATAAAGTTATAAGCCGGTTTTTAAAATGTACGTGTATAAATAAACAAAGCGCACTATTTTATTGCATAACTGAGAAAATCATTTTTTTAATATTTGTTTTACTATTCTCGTTTTATTGCTTTACGGTCCATAAAAAATAAAATGTAATTTTGTTTTATATAAGGCCAGTTATAAATAGGTATGCGTTTGTTGATATTTTATGTGCACCAAATGATACGGAAAATATAACATAAAATTTAATCTTTTTTATGAATTTCTCTGCAAACATTTACTTTTTGCCTTGGATTACAACAATGTATACATGACTTCGATGTCCTTCCGGACTCATAAATATAAAATTAAATCTGTCTGTAAACCAGACAAGGCTCTCCGGTTTGAGCAGGAATGGGGAGCAATCCCTCTATTGTTCCCTGTCAGGAACAATTACTCTTAGAGGTAGTTAAGACCGGAGTAATGGCATCTCTTTTAGCTAGAAGAGGGTCGGATCTAATCAGTTCAGTCTAGACTTGCGTACGTCCAAAATTAGAATCTGTGTGTATCCAGCGACCCCAGTCGTTTAAAAGAACAACTTCCGAGCTTCTTCCTTTACAAGAAAGTGTAGGGTCCCAGAATGGCCTCCATAGCTCGGGTCGGTGTGATTCTTACGGCTCCAGTTCTGCTCAGACAGTCAAGTATCTGGAGCTTGTCTTCTTGCTGTATAGTGTCCTGAGAGTGACAAGTCACCATACAAGAGCATCATTAAGTGATCATTGGCCTTATTACTGACATGTAAAGCACATAACGAGGTTTTAGACCCCAAGTTGATCCAAAAAAACCGTCTGGACGCCCATAGGCACGCTGTGGGCCTTTTTGTGATCCTTCAATATGATCCCTCCAGGTCATTCGGGAGTTTATTAAGACACCCAGATATTTTATCGATCCGGAAGGTCTCAACACTTTCCCAAAAAGGGTGAGCCTCTCAAGATCCACCTTTCTTTTGTGGGTAAATGGTACCATTTCAGGGTTAACAGAAGCCCGTGTTTTTCGAACATTTTTTGTACCATTGCCAAACCCCTCTGCAAGAAGCATGTTAGTCTTATTTTGGCTTTTTATTTTTTATGATATTTTAAAATTAACTGGAGTTATGGTTATTTTTGTAATACACGGTGTTACAGTTAGATTTGTCATATATGTCTGTCAGTACATAGGGCAGTAAAATTCAGTAAAATAAATCTTCGCTTGACACTTTTTCATTTTTTTGTATTATATTATTTGTGATATCCAAGTAATTTTAATCTAATTTATAATTAAAAAACTCTTTTATACTATATTCAGGCTTACATTTACCATTGATACCTAAGTTACAAAAAGTACAAAATTAGAACCTTATGTGAATTTACTTTATTTTAAGGTAAAATCTAAGTGACATATGTTTCTGATAAGATAATCTAATAGAACATTCAAAAATCTACCTGTATATAGTTTTCTTGCGTTAATATTCTAAGATTCCATTTGTTTATATCAGTTAGTTCAGAAGAATTTTGTTGTTTACATGTCAAATAGCATATCACATTTTGTTTGGAAATTCCACAAGCACGTAAATTTAAACACAAATGTTCTTTAATAACTTGGTTCATTATTTTGCATTAATTAGTAAGGTAAATTTGTTCATTATTATATATTTCGAAGTCTGCAAAGATTTGCTTTGTTATTGTTTATCA
>JAUTXW010000511.1:0-209322 GCA_030620095.1 Kuschelorhynchus macadamiae | reverse complement strand
AAAAACTATACAATTCTCACAATTTGATTAAAATGTATTAACTTTCACTAAACCACTTATATAAATATGGGTTATCAAACATGTTTTTCGGTCACATCTGCAAATATGTTAAAATTCGTTCGCCATGATGACATGGTCATTTCGATCATAGGTATATATATATATATATATATATATATATATATATATACATATATATATATATATATATATATATATATATATATATATATATATATACATATTATATATATATATATATATGTATATATATATATATATATATATATATATATATATATATATATATATATATATATATATACATACATATTAATATATATATATATATATAAAATTAGAAGTTTTTTAACCATATATTTATATATGGGAACTTATTTTCTTGGGTTAGGTTAACAAGGAAAACCAAATTTTTCGTTTTAAATCATCGTTTCGCTCATTGTGTTGAGCTTTCTCAAGATTTTATTTAGTCTTCTACATACATACACCTAAACATCATTGTATGCATTGAAACGTTAAATGGCTTAAAACACTACACTTCATAATAAATTTAAAAACACATTTTTTAGTTTTTTTCTTTGGTGATAAATACGTTTCATAAATAAAATATCCATATTTGACAAAAACATTCATAGAAACAAATTTAAAACACATAGATCTATTATATTTATAAGTGAATAATTTCGTCTTTTTGACTTAGATTGTAACAAAACCGTTTTTCCTCTCAAATAAACGTTCAATTGTTAAAAAATACATAAAATATTTTATCTCGTTTGTGTACAAATTATTAAAAGAAGAGCTCACACAAGACTTTCTATATATCATGGCGAACGAATTTTAACATATTTGCCGATGTGACTGAAAAAGATGTTTGATAATCCATATTTCTATAAGTGGTTTAGTGAAAGTTAATACAATTCAAATTGTGAGAATTGTATAGTTTTTCCTACCCCTTTGATGTATTTCCATCCCCTACTATGAGTACAGGTTGTCCAAAATAAGACATCCAGAAAACCGTAAAAGATAGAAGACAAATTTAAACACAAAGAAATACACAATATGAAAACTAAAATGAATTAAAGTATTTATATTAAGCAACAAAAGAATAAACAACCGTAAAATATTAAATAAACCAAAATCAAGTTTTGTATGTGCCGTCCCTTTTGCGCAATACATTATCATAAATTTTAACAAGTCTAATGGATTTTGCTATAAAACTACTCTGTTTGGGGAATTGAATTTCTTTACTTATTTTTTGTTTAGATATCTCAATATCTTGTCTTTATGTTCGTTATAAAAAGTAGTGCAAGGGGGTAGGATCAGGGTTTCTGGATTTCCAGCGGCCAGGGAAAATTTAATTTGGGTTTATACATTGCTGATGGAGAAATCATTGATATTATTTTTCAAAAGGATGGCGCTTCAGGTTTAGTGGTGAAGAAAAAAAAAATTATATAGAACATAATTTTGTAGAATTGATTGGACACAATGGGAATGTTTTCTAGCCCCTTGAGAGCCTTGATCTTGCCGCCCTCAATTATTCTTTATATGGAAATGCATGAAAATAGCTGCAAAGATTTTGACTTCCTTTAAAATAAACGGTTGAACATACACTGACCGGTACGAAAAACGGGTCACTTAAAATTTGAGCCAAATTGAGACTTCTATAACTTTTTTCGTTGTGAACCGATTTGAATATTCTTTTCAGCAAAATGTAGGTATTAGTCTTTTTTATACTCATTTGTCAAGGCGTAATGAAAGATCATTTCGCATCAGTTCATACTGTGGGAAGCAAAAGTTTATTTTTTAGGTTTAAATTTGAATCACCCTGTGGGGTTGCTAGTTAGTGCAGAAATGTTGACATGTCACTTGTCGCCAAGCCATATTTATTCTAAGGATTTTGCTTTTGTATTTATCTCAATAGTTCTTTTCCTTTGAGTAAAACATTACACATTTTAAGAAACAAACTTTTAATGAACTGAATGAACACACAAACTCTATTCCTCAAGAAAAAAAAATCGATTTCAAACTAATAACGGGTATTGCCTCCTCGATTTTGAATTATAGCATTAACTCTTCTTGGCATGCCTTGTATTAAATGGATTATTTCTTCTTGAGGGATAGCTGCCCATTGTTATAAAAGCGTCCGTCGTAGCGCGACTCGGATTGTTGGAACAGGCACCAGGTTTCAAATCCTTTAGCCAAGCCTGTCCCACATATATAGATTTAAATCCGGGCTGTGCGGTGGCCAGTCAGTTTCTGGGATATTAACGTCAGTTAAGTGTTGTACTGTATCTTACTATTCCTGCAACATGGGGTCACGTAATATCGCGCATCAAGATGAAGTTATCACCGTATGGAACGTCAGCTAATATTCCTTAAATGTACCTTTCAGCAGTTATTATGGGAACAATATACGAGTCGATAAGGCTAAAGGTGCATTCAGCATAACGTTCTCTTTTTCTTCGTCATACTCTTTGCGTACCGTCTAGAAATCTTAAACAAAATCTTGATTTGTCGTAATCAATACTCGTCTTCAGCCATTTTCGAACTGATAAATTATCTACTACTGACTGTTCAGAACCCAGCTTAACCTACACTTTTTTAGTTCAGAATTTCTCTCTCTCTGGCTCTCTCTTTTTTCTTATTTAGTTGTTAATAATTAAAATATTGTATTTTGTTATTTGAAACCACAGGCTTTATTGATTAATACTTGTTCAATTTCTTGTAATATTTTATGTATTTATTCTACCCCATTTTCTTATTTTAGAGTTTTCATTCAGATTTAAACGGTTTGATTTGTTTGTCTGTCTTTTCTGTTTTTTGTACACCCTTAAAAAAGTGTCAATTGAGAAGACGAAACTTTGGGAATAATCTTATTTACGTGTCATCTAAATTAACAGTACAAAAAACATTTTATTTATTTATTATGTCAGTTCTTTTTGAAATTCCATTAATAGTGCGATAATTTGCTAATCTCGAAATCGATTCAACACTTGGTTTATGGTATTAAAGGTTGTTTGAAAACAAATGTTATTTTGCATTGAAAATTATGGATCCTTTATTTACAAATAACAGTTAATGTCGTTACTTTCTTAAAATATCGCTTTATCTCAAACATTAAATCTTGACGAAACTTCTTTCTCTTGTGTCTAATATTATTCTACAAACTAAGTGAAAAGATAAACGTGAAACTGAAAAATTAATTAAAAGTTTTGTTCTGCGAGTTAGCAAGTTGGAAGGATTAAACATCTTAACTAGCTTTGTTGTTGAGAGTGTTTTTATTTAAGTTTCAGTTGATTTTTGAGAGTTTGAGAACTAAATCTGTTTAGAATATTAAGTATCTACCCAGAAATTGAGTATTTTTTAATTTTTAATAACTATATTAATGCTTCATTCTCCCTTATCACTTCCACTAGGATTGTGTCGGTCAATAACTTTTTAATAATTGACCGGTCATGTGACAGCAATTTTATCAAATTTTATTTTAAATGAAAATAACATTTTCCGATGTAGAATACTATTTATTTGGTGTAACCCAAATTAACAAACTATATTTAAATATTTTATTATAAAAAAACTATAAAAGTTTATTTCACAAAAATAAATATAATATGAAATCCAAGAACTAAAACTTCAAATTAAAATTTCTAAACAGATAAAACAAAAAGGGATGATTTATAAAAAAATTTCATCGCGCGTTTTCACAATTATACGACAAACCTGCTACCCACAATACATTTTGACCGTGTATTTGACCTTCTAATATTTGACCGTGATCATCTGACCGGTCAGTTAATCAGGCAAAACTCTATTTCTACCAGATGATTATAGAATTTTTTTTAAAACATTGCAAATCTATTTAACCCCAGTCTCCTACTTTTTTCGTGATACTGATCTGTTGGCAACAGTTGCATGATTTATTTTTTTTTTTCAAGAACTACAATATTATTACTAAACACAATTTTTTGCACATGTTGATTGATATTATGTACCACATTTTTTTGTCTTAGGTATCAAAATATATAGGTTTCTCTACAGCTTTGTGGTAACTCTAGTAACTGTAAGTAGTATGCAATATAAGATGCATTGTAACACAATAAATAACATTCATTTGGTTACTGTGTAGGCACTGTATTTAATTCTTCCCTATTGCATTCATTTTTACTTCCCTCGTAAGAGACCAACTTGATTTTTTTAAATTGAAGCTCTGTACCCACAGAGATGTTATCATTTTTTTAAATAAAACAGTTTAGTTTCTGAACGTATTGTATGTTAAGGCCAAACATCCTACATTTTTTGTAAATTCTGGAAAATAGAAGGTTGGGATAATTGAAGATAAAGATAAACATTTTTTTATGTTCTGTCTATAGTTAATTAATTTTGGATTTCATTTCAGTACACATTTTAAACATTTTTCCCAAGTTCCATTTTCCTTTTTAAATTTTTTGTAACATATATATGTTTAAGGATATGTTACACTATTAATGACGTTTGTATATAATTTAAAGACAGGTGTACTAGCCAACAACTTTTATAAAACTCAGCACTGCTTATAAAAACATAAAATCAATTATTCCAAAAATTAACACATATTACATGGGCGTATGTTCAGGACAATAATTTAGGCATATTGGTTATATTAGCTAGAAGAATAAACATTACTTATGGACCTTTACGAATAATAAATACTTGTGGAACATTAAGAATAATAAAAACTTAGGGAGTGTTTAACGACTTGAGTATTTTACTTTAGGTAACGGGCTTAGGTTAGGAGTATGGGGATTGGTCCCAGTCATCCGAGTTGGCCTCCCACAAGAGTAATACCGCAGATAGCGAGTCAAGCCTGAATTTCTAATGGAAATCTCGTCGCTATTTATAATAGGAAAAATCATCAGTTTCAAGCACGTTCAAGTTTAATGAGTTTATATTTTGTTTAAATAATTAATTTATTTAATAGTCTGCACAAAATCTATTTAATAAAACCGTTATACTGATGGAAACTTATTACAATAGTAATAATACATTTATTTTTGCACCAAAATTGTTACAAAGCTGCCATATTAGCATTTATATTACAACGTAGAATACCGAATTCAAAAAGGGGCTGAAAACAATTTGCAAAGGTTCAAGTTCAGCCCCAGCAATGCAAAATTGAAAAATAAAACGATTTTTGTCGTTCGCATAGAAAATCCAATATAATGCATGAACAGATTCGCCGAGGTTCTCTGTCCAAGCACTCCATGGGACAATCATACTGCCATAAGTCTAGTTTTACATGCTCTTTTAAATGCCGATATGAATAATTGTTTATATTTGTAGGGAATTCCGTTATATGTAGAGATATTGTTATAAGTGAAGCAACGCTGAAATATGACCGTTCTATGATATGGAGGGGAGAGTCAAACCTTAAATCGTAAATTGAGATTGTATACGTCCATTCGGTAGGTAATTTTATTTAGTAAGAAGGGTGGGGAACCAATATTTTTTTATTTTGTTAATCAAAACCAAGTAGTGGATCTCCCACCATTTTTCCATCTTAAGCCAACCACGTCTTTAGCCTCTGTGATACAGGATCAAATCTTATTCCATAAATATATCTAAGGCATGACTTTTGAACTCGTTCAATTTGTTTATCAAATCTAGATATGGTGAATATAAAACGTCACAAATAATAAACAATAAAGGACTTATAATATTGATCCTTGTGGAACTTCACAGCTCTCACTTCCCTCACTCGATCGGTGCGCCGAAGTTTCAACAAATTGAAACCTGTTAAGAGGATAATTTTTTGTTAGTAGGTACAGACAATCTTACAGATTTTAAAATGGACAAAGGCAGCTCATGACTTATTTTAAACAATACTTTGGAATAATCTATCGTCGGTGATGTTTAACAGGGCTGAAGTACAATTAAAAACCTATACGGAATCCAGATTGACAGAAAGGAAGCAGATTATACCTTTTTAGGTGTTTAGAAATTTCCTTATGCATGATACTTTCTATAACTTTTGATAATTTGAGTATTTATACTAACAGGACATAAATCTCTAAAATCTGAGACACTATTACTTTAGGTATACGAATTATACGTGAAAGCCTCCAAACATCGGGAGAAGTTGATTACAATAGACAAGAGTGTATAAATTAGTTAAATAGAGTAATATTGTGGGACAGCATAACAGTAACATCTCTAGATTAATTAAATCGAGGCTTGTGAACATTGATTTTATATTAGAACCAGATTTCCGATAGTAACAGTAATATGAAACAAATCCTAGAAATCGTACTTCTTTCTTTGCGATTAGCATTGAATTAAAAGCTGGCCTCTTGATTTTGTGCTGCAAAAATACGAATTTAATTCATTAGATTTGTTTAATGTATCGAGTATTGATCTGTAAGCTTTATTACAAATATTAAGATTCATTATTTTCAGAGTAATTTGGGATTCTTATTATAAGTGTAGACAAAGTATTGTGAGTTTTGTTTTTTCTCATTAGCTATAATTAGATTTGGCTAACTTCTAATTTGTTTAAAGTGTTCCCAATATGTCTCACTGCGTATCCTTTTAAACCTCTTAAAAGCTTTATTGTTTAGCTTTATCAGAGCCCGTATATATTGTCTGTTAGCCCCAAAGGTGGTTTGGGGGAGCCAACAATTTTTCATTGAAAATAAGTTCTTTTCCATTAGTATCGAGAATGTAGATTATATACTGAAAAGGAGCTTGGAGAAGGAAATTTTTAAGTAGTTCTTTGTCAGGTCTTTTACGTTTTCTTGTATTAGCAATTTTCACCAGAAAGTGATCTAGTAGATGCATCTTATATATCCACGGACGTGGGGTTGGTTACCTCTGACATAATTGCGAGATCAAGTAAACGCTTACTAGAATTAAAAACTATTTGGTTATTAATTATTTGTTTTAAATTGGAAAAATGAAGCTATCTGTAAGTGTAAAAGAAGATATGTAGGCCATATCCAAAACATTTATATTTAAATCGCCGCCGCAGATTATTTCATCGGTAGACATGGAAAACTGAGACAATGTATTCTCGTTGTCTCATGTCACGAAGCCCTTCGCTAGTGATAGTAAGCCTTGCGTTCAAATAAGTAGAGCCTATTTATACTCCGAAACCCAATATCATCCCAAGCTGGGACTCGACAAGTGTAAGTGTATGATGGGGGCTCGATAATTATCTAATTTGCCACATATATTCTGCAACTTATTTATTGGCCACAGTTTGTTTCTACGTACTGATTAACTTTAGTGTCAGACAGTTCTATTTCAGAATCTTCTCTGTGATACGATGCCATGTTGGGTACACCTAACTTAATTTCTTAAGTTTTCCCGTCATTAATACATTTTTTCATTTCTTTATTATGCGAGGAGTTAAAGTTGAAATGTTCTCTCCATCAAAAAGTGTTTGTTATTCATGTGGCGTAAATATGTAATGTATCCTTTGAAATCAACTCGAGCAAAAACGAGAAATATTCGGCTTTAAAACATGCGAGACAGTTAACATTGTTAAATGAAATTAAAACAATTTTGTACTTTGTTTTACCGATCGACCGCCAAATCAAGAGAAGGCAGTATTATCTATGCAACACATAGAATTCCCCAAACCTTTTCCAAATTTAAAAAGAAAGCTACAAAGAATAGTTGCCCAATACCTTTAGTGCGTTTTGGGAGAAACGTCTTTAGTGGCTTCACGAATATCGATTTTCAGCTAATCTACATTGTGTTTAGTTTACTGGCCCTCACAAAGTCAGGAAACGATAAATGGGGCGATGTTGGTGATCATCCAATGTGCTACTATATTCTGCAAAAAACACATGATGCTTAGTTTTAGTTGGCGGTTCAGAACAAAGCTTGGTCTTCATAATGGCCCGCGCTAGTAATAGTAAGCGTTACATTCAAACAAGTCGAGCTCATTCATACTTCCAAACCAAATCATGTTCTAAACTGGGACTCGAAGGAGATAAAGTGCTCGAATTAACTACAATTTATTTTCAATAAAATATTTTTGAATATATTATATGGCGTTCCATAATTACCTAATTTTCCATATGTATTCTGCCAAAAATTCATTAAAACCAATCACGTATTTATTGGCCCTGGTTGCATTTAAGTAAAATTTACCATCATATAGTCAATAGTACGATTTTCGCTGTTCTGATTGGTCGGACCAAACGCAGGTACGTTTTGGCGAACTTTATTAAAACGTGGTGCATTCTGCCTTACACCAAATAACGATAAGCCTTTCATGCCCTAATGAAAATACTATACAGAAACTGCAGATTAGACCAACATGTTATAAATACTAGTTGGCCCGGCAGATCTTATTCTGCCTTTTCCGTTAGATGGCGCGATGAGTTTCCAGTGGAATTATAAGAATATGGATCGCATTCACCACATCGTCCAGAAATGTTATTGAAGAAAAACATTGATTTTACAGAAAAAATACGTAATAAAACAATACAAAAAATAGTGTTGAAAGGTCTCGGTAACCAGACGATCATTTAAAAAAAATCATGTAAATTTGCGCAGTACAGCTCGCACACGAACTTGCTGAAACATCGGGCTTAGTGTTTCAAATATACAGATAATGGAATGGAATATAAAAATAAAGCAATCATGGGATTTTTGCAAATATACACAATGGTTCTTATATGCAAATGCCCATACGAGGTTCACCTAAACATACGTCTGTAAAAGCTTCGATGTTAAAATTTTAAAGGAAAAATAATAATTATGTAAATGGTCTGCATACCTATGGGAATCTTTTATTATGAAGTGGTACACTATTATTATTTATTAAAGTTTAATAAATTATATTATGTTTTTGGTATTATATACACATAATTTATATACACTCTATCCTTTAACTTGTATTTTGTAATCGAAGCGTTTACGGACTATAATCTTTTATTCTTAGAACTGCCCGTAGAGTAATCCTATTTAATATTTGATCGTATTTTCAGGACCATTATAAAGTAAAAAAAAAACCCTTATTTAATAAAAATATAGATATATTATAAATGGGTGGTAGGTACCGTACAGTGTGGTCCTTTTTGGTAATCCATGTATTTGAATCTTAGAAACTATGAATAGTTCTAAAGACTTTTATAAGTAATTTAAAAGTACCAGCGGCATACTTTTGACTTGTTTGGTTTTTGAGATATTTTGAAAAAATTGGTCAGAATAAAGAAGGACGTCGAAATTAAAAACTAATATAACAATAGTTTTCTAGGTGAAAAATTGGTTCAAAAATGCTTTTACAGATTCACCTGGCACCTTCAAACTACTTATAAAATTCTTTATAACTTTGCCCATTTTCCTAATAATGACGGCGTGGCTGTATTTCTAACGAGTTGTCATATCAGTCCGCCAACTTGGATTTATTTAGTATAATTTTGCCTTTAAATTGTATTTATTCCTAAAAAACTCTAAAACAATACATTTTATTTGTATTTACGGCTTCTTGCCATTCGATCTAAGGAGTAATGCACCATGTTTTAGTGCAGTTTGGCAAAACGTACCAGCGTTTGGTCTCGACCAATCAGAGCAGAGCAAATTGGACTATTGACTATATAATGGTACATTTTGCTTAAATGTGCCCCGGTTTGTGCGTATTTACTGATTATCTTTAGTTTCAGACAATTCAACCCCGGAATCTTATTTTTGTTAACTTTCGCCATGTTGCGTAAATCGAATGTAACTTATGGGGCGCTCCATTATTATCTAATTTGCCGTATGTGTTCTGCAACTCTAAGAAATACATGAAAATCGAAGACTTATTTATTGGCTTTATTGTTTTCTACTTACCGATTATATCAGTGTAAGACAGTCCAATTGCAGAAACTTATCTGTGATTGTTCTTAGTTGTGCATTTGGCGTAAATAATGTATCCTTTAAAACTGACTCCGTCAAAAACGAAAAAGATACGGCTCCAAAAGATTAAAGCTGCGAGACAGGGATAACATGTAAAATTAAAGTAAAAATGTTCTGTACTTTGTTCCATCTACCCCAGCCATGTCAAAATCAAAGTCACTGGTGGGCCAAAAGCATGAAGACCATCAACTAGGTGGCCTGCAAAACCTTATCTTAAAGAAGACAAACTACTGAAAATATTGAGAAAAAGTACTGTTATAGAACAAGTCTGTTTATTAAATTTCCAATAAAGGGGACATTACAAAAAACTACAAACATTAAATTCTTTTGCCAGATATTTGATGTCTTTGTCTATTTGTGGCGCGAATTTATCGGCGAAAATAACTTTTAAAACTGCGTCCAAGTGTGCGTTCGTCAATCGCGATCTTGCGCGAGATTTGTTTCCTTTCATCAAAGAAAATAGTTGTTCACACTTATAGGTACTTCCAAACATTGACAGGATTTTACAGGCAAATTTTCTCATTTCTTGGTATTGAACAGGCAAGTACTTATAAAATTCGAATGTACCAACACTATCAAATTTTTGTTTTAATTGGGTCTGACACTGAATCTCAATTAAATCTGGTTTGTCACTGCCCGCTTCTCTGATCTTTGTCTGTAATATTTTAACGAAGCCATTTTTTACTCCAGTCATTGATGAAGCTCAGTCTGTTGCAACGGAACACAGTTTTGACAAATCTAAATTGTACTTTTGCAGAAGTCCATAAACAGCATCGAAAATATCCTTCCCAGTGGTTGTATCATGCAATGGTACTAATTCCAGTAATTCTTCATACACATTGATATCTGTAGCAAGGAAGAAAAACAGCGAGTTGCGCCACACCACACACATCCGTACTTTCGTCACAGGCAATAGAAAATGCAATGAAAGAGTCTGATTTTGTTTTTATCTGATCGCTTATATTGGCAGCCAACTCAGTAATTCTCAGCGACAGTATTCCCGGACAATAATATATTTTGAAATGCCTTCACGCTCTCGGGACTTACAATTTCCGCGGCCTTTACAAGGCACTCTTTTATAAATTCACCTTCAACAAATGGTTTTGAGTGTTTCGCGATCAACTCCGACAGTACGTAGCTCGCTTGAAGGACAGATTCATTTTCTTGCTTTGGACGTGTAAACATAAGCTGCTGATCTTTCAACCGTGATTTTAACTTATTTAACTTTTCGTTTCTGACCATGCCTGTATACTTGTCAAACATAGTTTTATGAATATCATAGTGACGTTTTATATTATATAATTTTGGGCACCGACTGTACTGTTACAAAATCAAACAAATAATTTTTTCTTTCACTTCACAGCAAAAAATCTCCCACTTTACTTGAAAGATACGATGCCCATCTACAAGTTTCCTCTTACTTCCACTTGGTTTTGAAAAAGACAAGTTAAAAACTGTATCTGAAATAAATTATAATAAGTACTGTTAAGTGTTGTAACAATAAGTGCGCAACTCAATTCGAAACTCTGTCGCAACTGACTCATAACTGACTAAACACTGAACGACTGAACTCAATCGAACACGGCTTATATACGGATTGTGATTTCTCGAGTTCTTTTCAGAATGTTCAGATAGCGTCATCTGTGTTTTTGCGCGATAGAATTTCATGGAACAAGCCATATAACGTTTGGCTTTATGTTTCAGGTTGAGTATGTGTAGTTCATCTTCCTAAACATAGATGGCACTATGTACAATTGTACATTTTATTATACCAATCGTTGTTGCAGCGGCGCACGCTTTCAAAAACGGTTTTTAACTTGTTCGCGGACCGCATTATCTGGCTGTTTTCAAAACTGATTTGGTCCGCAGAAAAATGCTCACTGGGCCGCATGTTTGACAAGGCTGACTACCCTAATCGTCCCCCAAATCTAGTGAAGTTAATATTATCTATTGCAACACAACTAATTCTTCCCCAAACCTAGTCCAAATTCTAGATGATGATAGGAGCTGCAAAGAATAGTTGCCACAGTACCTTTAGTGGATTTTAGGAGAAACATCTTTGGTTTCATGAATATTGATTTTTGGCTAATTTACATTGAGTTTAGTTTATTGTCCCTAACAATGTCAGGATCTGTTATATCGGGCAATCTTGGTGTCCAGATCACCAAATGTATTGCTATATTCTGCAAAAAACACATGCTCTTTTGGGGTAGTTGGTGTTTTAGTACGCATTATATTCAAACAAGTAGAGCCCATTATACCTCCAATCCGAATATTGTTCCAAACTGCGACTCGACGGAGATAAAGTACTAGAATTAACTACAATTTATTTGAAATAAAATGTTTTTCAATGTATTATTTGGTGCTTCATAAAACTCAATTTGCCACATGTATTCTGTAATTATAAAAATTCATTAAAATCATTCACTTATTTAATGGCCATGGTTTGTTTCTATTCTCTAATTTCAGACAATTGCGCTCCGAAATCTTCTCCTTGATATAACTTTCGCCATGTTGCGTACACCAAATGTAACTTCATTTTTTAAAGTTTTCCAACCATTATTACATTTTCTCATTTCTTTATTATACGAGGAAGTAAAGTTGAATCGCTCTCTCCGTGGAATAGTCTTTGTTATGCATGTGGCGTCGCAATCCGACGACAAAATAAAGGATACCCCTAAATAATGTATCCTTTGAAATCGACTCGAGCAAAAACGAAAAAGATTCGGCTCCAAAACATTAAAGCTGCGAGACGGAGATAACATTGTAAAATATAATTAAAACTTTTCTGTACTTTGTTCCACTTCGAATTGAATCTTGTCATTTCGCCGCTACTTCACAACGTTATGAACAAGTGGGGGTTGTTTCGTGCCTTTGTCGTTGGATACTTATCTAATTTACTTGGCTAGACTCTGGGAAATATAGAAATTGGTAGCTGAGAGAGTTTTAAATCTCATTAATTAAAAAAAAAATCAAGAGTGGTCGTTTCATTTTAAGGGAAGTTTTATTTAAATAGTTTCATTAAATTGTAATCAGCCAGTTTCGTGCTAAATATATTTTTTTCTTTAAAGAATGCGCATTGAATTGGTATATTTGCAACGAATTTTTATCACAGCTGCCATTTTCAATAATTACCATTGATTTCGCACCGACAAAAATGTAAACTATATTAAAACGTAAACTACATGTTAGCTCCCAACATACCAGAGAATGCTTTATCCAGATTAATACGCACGAGCCAAATATGCCCATAAATATTTGTATTTGTGTGGCGATGTGACGAGTCCAGTTTCACCGGACTGTTATACTTACTCGATGGATGAAATTAATAGGCTTTACTGATGGTAAGATTTGGCTAGCCGGTTTGTGGCCATGATTAAGTTGCATATTTATTTTCATATTTATTTCAGGATTCCTAGAAGATCACAAGCCGAGCGAAAAACGATATATAACGTCTAGATTTGTCTGTCTTGAATCGGGTTATCAAGTCTGCAAGTTAAAAAAATCTAGTGAAATAGACAGTTTTCTTCCAGTCGAACCTAGTATGCCGACAAAATCAATACGGATCAAATCGGCCCAATTTAGCCGCTGGTGTATGAGGAGTTATAAACATATAACTCTAGTCTAATCGAATCTAAAAATCTTTTTAGCAGTAGTAAAAGTGGTTACTCTGGTATAAGCTAAGGCAGTAGTCGCCAACGTTTTCAAGGTGTTGAGCTACTTTGACAGTTTAGAAATAAACCGTGAATTACCTACTTGTAACCAGTTTAAGCCAGCCGAAACGAAATAATGCACAGTTGTATTGTTTAAACAAAAACATGTGATAAAAAATGCCTGCCTTCAATAAGAAGGTTGACACTTGGACTCATCGTTAATTTTTTTGATGTTTTGCCTTGTAATTTGATACAGCCATTCGAACACAATTATCCATATGTTCATCTGTAAGGCGATTGCGGAATTTGTTCTTAATAAACTTCATATTGAAGATAGAAGA
Organism: Kuschelorhynchus macadamiae; assembly: GCA_030620095.1. Taxonomy (NCBI): domain Eukaryota; kingdom Metazoa; phylum Arthropoda; class Insecta; order Coleoptera; family Curculionidae; genus Kuschelorhynchus; species Kuschelorhynchus macadamiae. Next base: position 195,422 of record JAUTXW010000511.1, on the reverse strand, counting down.
TTCGCACAAATAGGTTGAAGTAAATAACGCTTTCACATTTAAGGCAACATGACATACAACTGACTATTTGTCTATACTTACTATAGGCCAGATACATTTTGTACTATAAACTAACGATTTCAATGCTAAATCACTTGAAATACACACTTCCATTTCAGTTGCAGCAATGTCTTCGCCAAAGTTCTGCCAAATTTGCAAACTGCTGGATATCAATTTCCATGAACAACAAGAGTTATCAATGCCATTTTGTTGAAATCCTTAATCCGATTTTTAAAGTTATGGCGGGGTGATTAGGGTTTGTACCCAAAACTCAAGTTTTTTTATGAATGCATTTATATCGGAAATCATTGCAAATTGAGTTCATTAATCTTGTCTTTAATGTCCACAAGAAACCCAAAATCTCTAAGCCAAATTGAATTTTCCAGTTCCGGAATAGGTTCGCCACATAATGCTTGCTGATGAATAATGCAATGGTAACACAGAAATTGTGGAAAGCGTTCATCTTTACGACAAATTGCTACCAGACCCTTATCACAGCTCACCATAGCTGCAGCCCCGTAAGTTGTCAAGCCTACCAATTTTAAAATTGGAATTTTCTCAGAAGATAGATAATTGTTTAAATGAGCATACAATTTCCGTCCAGTGGTATATCCTTTCTGTAGAATAAACTTCAAAAAATATTCTTTAATCATAAAATCACTAGAAACCATCCTGACGAACACGGCCATCTGGGAGGTGTCAACCACATCTGTTGATACATCCTGTTGAAGAGCGAAATAAACACAATTATCTAAGTCAGTTTTTAACTGTGAAAAAATATCCTTGCTCATTACTTCCACTCGTCTCATTACTGTATTAGCAGAAAGTTGCATAGATTTTATTGCTGAAATTATCTCGTCTTTGAGCTGGAAAATAAGGAATCTGCAGCTTCTAAAAACCCCTGTTTTATCATTTCCTCGTCTTCATACGGTTTCATTTTTTGTGCAATTATTTGGGACACACGGTATGATGCTTCCGTTGCAGACTTATTTTTGTCAACTGCTTTTAAAAATGTTGACTGTTTTCCAATTAGCTGGTTCTTCAATTTGTTTCAATTTTTCTTTTCTGCTGGCAGCATGTAATGCGTAATATCTTTCAAAATTCGGATGTACACTTTTATAATGCCTATCAATATTTCCTTTTTTACCAACCGAAACAGAGGCATTACATAACAAACATACATCTCTACCTTTAACTTCTTGAATAAAATACGGTTGTTCCTATTCCGAATGAAAATTGTATGTCGTTACTTTCTTACTACTGCTTGCCATAATCTTTTTTGTTGCTCACTCTGTGTACTAAAACGTCTATCATTCATCTATTCTGTCATTTTTTACCGATCAGCCCAATGGCTATTGTCGCTTTTGGTTTGTGGGGTGTTTTGTTTTTTTGTTTGTTGTGCTTGTTTGAGTTTAACTCTTGCTTGTTGGAAATGGTGTAGGGCTTAGACCCTTCTTAGCCAATCTCTTGGCAGTTTGTAGTTACCTCGGATGGCATTTGAAGCATTTCGTTCTTTTAAAGTAGTTGGTTATTATTTTATCGAGAAATTCTTTGATGTTTTCGGTTTTTGTGTCTTTGTGTATGACAGCGTTAAGCGTATAACTTGGGGTGTTTAGGATAGTTTTTAAAATTTTATTTTGAAATCATGTGGCTATTTTTAGAAAACCTGGTTTAATTTTGTTAACCATTATTTTTATTGTTATTTTGATTTTTCATTAGTGGGGCTAGGACTTTAAATTGATCTTGCATGGTTTGAAAAGTTATTCATTAATTTTTGCAGGGTTTCGTGCATTTGTGCAACCGCTGTAAAGAGCTGAGATATGTTTTGTTCGTTATTGGGACTGTTATTATTATTAGTGTTTAGATTTTTACTAATGCCTTTCAGTTTTAAACTGAACGCGTTGTATCCCCGACATGCGCATTTATTGCGTTCAAAGCAATCTAGATCTTTTTCGTGTTCTCAAACATTCACACGATGCTGGCGCTCTGGTCAATTCTAGCAACTGTTATCCAGAGCGCTCACCGCAGTGTTGCCGCTGCTTGTTTTCATATCCTGTTTTTTTCTTCAAAATTTTTGGACGCTTCTATGATTTTTACAAAATATGTTGTGAGCTACCAGAAATGTCTTCGCGAGCTACCAGTACTAAGCTACTGAGCTAAGGCAACCAGATTTATATAGAATATTAACTAACAGTGACCATAGCCGGTCTATAGTCTAAAGACCGGTGTTGTTGGGGCCATGTTCACTTACGAAAACATACCCAATCAGAAGGGGCAGTAGAATACTTAATTCTACGGCAAAAAATTACTTTTATTTCGAAGGACCGTCTATTTTGATTTACTTGCCAATAGAGAGCAAAAAATGAACTGTTTTAAGGTAATTAATTGCTTGTTCCACTACTACTTTAGTGTTAATCTATATAACTAAGACACTAAACCTGATTTTCCAACAAGTTCGTGAGAGAGTTGTACTGCACCAATTTACATGATTTTTTTTTTGAAATGATCCTCTGGTTACCGATACTTTTCAACGCTATTTTTTATTTTATTTCGTATTTTTTCTAAATGACAAAAATGTGTTTCTTCAATAAAATTTCTGCATGATGTGGGGAATGCGCCATATTCTTATAATTCCACTAGAGACCCATCGCGCCATCTAACTGAAAAGGCAGAACAAGGTCTGCCAGGCCAGCTAGGTAATATTTATTCTACCTGAAATTCAATTGCTGTAAATAAAGAAAAACTCGAATTACTAATAAACTTTCTATTAACAAAATAAAACGAAACATTAACAATATGTATCAATAAATGTGTACAAAAATAGTAAAATTTGCAAGCAAATCAATCCTACTTCATTCATTTTCTCCTCATTAGCTTCAGTAATTTAATTCTATAGTCAATGTATCATAATAGAAACAGTAATAATTAACTGATTATGTAAAAGTTAAATAATTAGGTTACTTAAATGCTTTCGTTTAACAGTGACGAAATAGTGGTACTGGTTTTTTTTTAAAAATTGCAAACTCACTCTGTGCCTCTTGTTTATCTAATCAACTTTAATTCAAAAATTTACAACTTTCATTTGTTTTGAGTATAACAATGATTTTACCAGTCATTTTATAGTACTCGTACAAGCAATTATTATATATAATTACAGCAGGGCTTCAGCGACTTGGAGTCCAGGGGTGATCAACTTGTCTTTGCAGATCAACGTATCACAAAACTATCTACTGAGGTCGCAAATACCAAAAAACAGACGGGATCGCCGTTCTCTTGAACTGGCGATAATCCTTTATAGGAGCGGAAGGAGCAAAAGTAATTTTCTCTACTAGAAAATCCAACTTAGACGGGAAACTCCACCACAGCGACATTTTTAGATCTACTGTCTCGTTAGGACGCGCTCCAAGTCCTCTTACAGCTTTTTGAGAGTCGTGCAGGGTGTGTCTAAATTAGCGGGAAGTAGTTTTATCGTGTAATGACCTAAAAAGACCAAGACGTAAATGAAATATAGGTGTAAGCATTAAGGTTAATATTGCTATTGATAGAAGTGAGCGTTTCTTACTATGACAAATAAAGGAAAAATTAAGTCATTTTATTTCCTGTTCGGGAAGCACGTATCTCGAGCAGGTGTAGTGTTTATTATAATTGTTCTTAGAGATATTTAAATTACCGAGTCCTTGTAAATATCACTAAAATACTGTTAGGATACTGACGCAGCAAGTCTTGATCTTCTATTGATTTTCGTGTATAGAAAGTAATAAGATAAACATTTGTTACTAAAATTGTGTTGAAGAAAAAAACTCTTTCGAAAATGGTTACATATTTATTCGGAGTTAACTATAGTGCAATTTAGATATTTAAAGGTGTATAAATCAGAGTTTAACTAGTCTCGTTTCCGATGTTGAAAAAATTCTTTTTTTTGATTTTTTTTATTTTGCTCTATTTTTTATTTAACTAAAAACAAAACACAACCATTTTTGGTATTATGAAAAATTTGTTTATATCATTTTGCCAAATTTCATCATTATGTCTTTTAGTACAGTCCTACTACCGGTTTATTTAAATCACTAAAAGAAAATAATCTTCACAAGAAATAGAAAACTAAATATTGGAAGTCCTTTTGGACTAAGACACTTTTGCTAGAATAAGTAATCAACCATGCAGTTAGAATGCAGAATTATTGACTTAACGAGGGTGGTCAAAATTACTTCGACATATCGAAGAAAGCATAACTGAAGTCGAGTTACAACAAAAACTCTTCCTTAACCCCACAACGATCAAGTCATAAAGACGCCATTCTTAAAATGACCAAACGCATAAAGTCCGTATTTAGCAAACGTTTTGACACTATTTTTTGTTGCTAGAATTATCCAAACAAAAATATGGAGAAATTTATACAAAAATTGGTAGAAATTAATGTCTAAAAGTTTTTTCTGTACAGTGGATAGTCTTCTAAAATATATATATTGAGTGTATTATTATTAGAACAGGATTCACTCGATGTTGCTAAGTGTGAATTTAAAATGTGAATTTATTATTGATACACAAATCTTTGCTTCCTAAGAATAAATCTTGCTATTTAATAAAACATTCTTTCATTTGTTTTATATTTGGTTCATTCAGTATTTTACTTTGATTGAAAACTGTAATTTATGTTTTGTGACAGCTGTTAAGTTATTAATAATAGATTTAGTTGTTATTTCTTAATTAAAAATGTTCTTATTTATCCATTTCGTTATGTAGTAGTTATATGTATTTGGAAATGGAAAGTTTTTATTTTTGTTTAATGTTTATGTATTGTTTTAGTCTCGGTTTTGGTTTAGACATTTTTAGAATGCAGCTTTCGTTTAATGGGCAACCAAAAATATCTGAAAATATGTTAATTTCGATCTAGTACTGAGTTTGTTTACAAAAAAAAAACGATGCCAGGGCTCTCCTAGAATGTGACCGGTGTGCCCTCATCATTGCACCAGTCCGAAATTGTTGAATGGTATTTATAAAAAAACGTATTAACATTTTATTTCGCTGGTCCTAACGGTTTTAGAGATACGAAAAGTAGGTGAAATATTTAGATTTTGGAGCAATATAGTTGGCTTTTTCGTCAAAATATATTACGCATTTAAGTGTTATAGTAAAATAAGAGCGAGAAAAATGTCTTGGCCGAGTTATATTTATTTGCAAAAATCCACTAGAACCTGCGAAAAGGGTAGCGTACAAGTATGGGTTCATGTTCCACTGAAAATTGTCAAGCATAGCTAAAGGAGACATATTTACTTTTTATTTAAGGTAGAACAGCACACAAAAAAAACGAAAAATCAGCGATAAGGTCTAGACATGTTCAAAGTAAGATGTACTACGTATTAGAAAAAACTTCCTGCACGTCTGACCTTAAAAAATTGTGCTATGTATAGGCAATTTAAATTTTATTTCGGTTAAAAATGGGTTCAAAAGGGTTCACGCGCTGCAAAAAAACAAAGACGTGAGGACGATTTAACATTTCAAATTTTGCAGTTGTGTAGACGAAGGATCAATGCAAGGCGGTACAGAGCCATTTTGTGGAAAACAAATTATTTGCGACGGCATTTGCGTGAAAAAGTGATCAAAAAATTGTTGCGAATGTTGGGCCCAACTATACATATTTCCCTATCTAAATCACATCGAGGCTAATAAATATCTCTTAGAGTTTTAACATAATATTGCAGCGGCGGAAGGCTTGCAAATGATCCGTAATACTGCGTGCAGATAAGATAAAAAAACTGTTTGCATGTTTTGTCACACTAACAAGTGGATTCCAAAAAAATACCAGTTTGGAGGATTTATGCGGTAGTGAGCATTTCCAATGTTGGAACACGACAAAATAGCTTATTAAGCCGGAAAATAAAAAAACAGCTTGTTTAAATCTTAACTTGCACTTAGAATGCACTCTATATTTTTAACCTAGTGTCTACACATTCAAACATAATATTAAGTTGTGTGAAGGAACAAAACGAGATTTGTAAAACACCTAATAATACAAGATTCCAAAAATAAAAATAATATGAGCTTTTTTTTTGTATACTTTTTGCACTGGTAATGGAAAGGTTTTAAACTTAATAGTATACAGAGTAAATCGAAAAGTTTTTTTAATGGCCACCAAATCAATCTCGTCTTTTTGTTTACAAATATATCAGGTTTAAAGACACCTGACTCGTAAGAGGCATTGTTTTAAAGAGAGACGGGGACATATTTAAACGTAATATTAAGTGGTGTGTGAAGGAACAAAAAGAAATTTATAAGACATCTAATAATACAGGATACCAAAAATTAAAGTAATATGAGCTTCTGCGATTTTTGTATAGTTTTTACACAGGCATTAGAAAGCTTTCTAAACTAAATACCATACATTATTTTTTAATGGACCGCCCTACATTATATATGCCCACCAAATGAATCTCGCCCTTCTCGTCTATTATAAATATATTAGGTTTGATACTTTTACGTTTAAAGACACTCGACTCATAAGAGGCATTGTGTTAAAGAGAGGTAGAAATGTTTTATTACATAGTGCAGTTAGTAGAAATGCTTTTTATAGAGGGTTTTTCTCAGGTCGTCTTTAAAGATAGATATATCAAAACTAGTAATGTATAATCAGCAAGACGAACAATTCAATTCCGAATAAAACAGAGAAACTGCCTGAAGCTTTAAAATCAAAGGGATATTGCACTGGATATATTAGGCCTTCGATTAGATATTACAATAACCATCAACCATCAAGTAGTGCAGTGTTATACTTTTTGTACAGGGTACCATAAACAAAATTCAACCATTCTGGGGAGGTCTATCATTCGTACGGTCTTAATACGCACAAAAAGATGGTGCAGTCCTTAAAATCGCCGTTGCAATAAGAAGGAGTTTTTAAAATTTCCTGTTCTTGGGAAACTGGATGGTCTATATCTACTAGGTTAAGGAGTTTCAAAAATGTCTAAGTAAAAAGCCTAATTGTTCAATGCGCTGCCGAAGAACACTAGCACCCAACAGGACACATGAATAACGTAAAGGACACCAAGATTCTTGCATCAATCTCGGGATATTATAAAAAAGGCTAGAGAATCTGTTGAAAATATCAAATAACCTGAGAATTTCAATAGAGACTCGGGCTTCTTGCTTGGTATGCGCGAAAACCTATCATTACAGTGAGTCAGACGGTGAGCATTCATGGTATAACTTCCTGAAATTTGCTCACTGGAACTGGTTCAGAAGATCCCTGAAGATGTGTCGGAAAATCGTAGGCGAAACGTCGTAAGTAATTCCAATTTGACACGGGCTGAACCCAAGAACTATGATTCCTTTTTTTAGTGTTAAAAGTAAGTGAGTAAAGGGGTGGATATTAGGGTGGCCACCCTGTACATCCAAAATATCAATTTTTATAATTTGACCAGAAATGTAAATTGCCGCAAATTCTTTTGTTTGTTAAAGTATAATTCTGGCTAAAACTATTATAACAAAATACAGGCTCGTGAACTACCCGTACAGCATTCTATAAATTTAATATGAGGAAAACGGAGATATGTCCCTACCCTCCTTGCTTATCATGTATATTATAACGCCATAATATTCCAAATAAATTGCCAGGTACATGCTCGTTATCCAGACACTGCTGCCGAAATTAATTTTGCCAGCCTGGATAATAAAGCGGAACGTTTCCCAGGTCTGGACACACCCCAGGTGTCCAGATGGAATCTTAATAGACTGCTATTAAAATTTAAAGTGCCTGCTAGCCCCGGCCTTGATGAAGCCGTGGGCGTAGGTTGGAAACCCGTATTTCACTCGTTGGCGAGGTGATGTATGTACACTACGTTAAATAACAAGCCATAAAACTGCCGTGCGTCCTTAGCCACACTATATTTTATATATTAACTTGCATTGTTGCCTCTAAGCCGATTTTATTTATTCTCAAGGGATTGTGAAAAATGTAATGACTTTGATGCTGTCTTTATTATTTTCTATTTTGCAATCATGAAGACATTTCGATATGCGAAGTAATGTCGTCCTAACCCCTTTTTCTGCTCTACAAAGTTTGCAATACTAAGTCATGGCCACCTCGATTTTGAAACCGGTCACGTCATCAGAATTGATCAACAAAAATGGTGCGTATGTAATTGCCACTTTTGGCATGCATTGTCACCAACTTGAAAATGTTCAAGAGTAAATATGTTTTTTAAAGATTATGATTTTTTAAAATATATGGCACAGAATAGAAAAAAATAGTATAAAATACTCGTTTCATAAGGAATTTGATATCACTCGCTTTTTCGAAAATTCACCCGCGGCTCGTTTTCTAACCTAGGGCTCGTGCTAGAAGATGATGTCTTATGAAACTAGTGTAATATAGTATTTAATGATTTTTGTATTGTTATCACCCTCCCAGATTTTATCCAGATTTTCATGTTTCAGGGTCCTAGATGCCAAAAATATGTTTCCTCAATTTGGTCTGTATGTATGTCTGTAGGAATGTCTGTTCTCGGTATAACTAAAAAAATGTTTTCCCGATTGAGTTCAAATTTTGGTAAAAAAATTAAAGGTCATATGTGGAAAACATTGTAACATTTTGGTAAAAATTCAAAATGGCGTCGTAGTAAAATGTTAAAATTTTTTTATCAAAAACAAATTATTGACTTGAGAATAAACTGGAAAAAATTTGATATGTTTAAAAAATCTGTCTGAAAAACTACTTATTCGATTAATTTCGAATTTTGTGGTAGAATTTTGATAGAATTTTAAGATGGCGGAACAAACCAGCGACCAAATCGAAATCATGGTTCTTAGGATTAGAGCGTGTCCAAATTGAATCACTTTCCGACATTTCGCCATCGATTGCACAAGGCATCTTCAGGGATCTTTACTTCACGAGATCGAAGCACTGAATGAGCTCGGAGAGATCTAGGCCCTCTATTTATATAATATTAATATGGACAACTTACTTCTAGATCTGATTCCTGCATGTCTCACATCAACTTATTTTGTTTTTCAAGGAGCTTTTTATCAACAAACCTGAGCAACAGCCGTGGGATCGCCGCTGTTTTTGAGGAGGAATCGTTAGAGTCATCTCCATTAATGTTAAAATCGTGGTTCAAATATGTAGACGATTCTTTTGTAATATGGCCGCATGCATGGTTAAAAAAATCTCTCTGTGTTTCTTGATCATCTGAATCAGCAACAGTCCCTTCCCTTCCTTCGTGTGGTAAATCGATCAGTTGTTCGCTTGAGTTGACAAGGTAGCTTGCCAACACAAAATTTATAAAAAGTCTTCGTTTTAGTTGATATTACAATGTGCAATTCTATTTTAAAGTTATTTGTTCTTCATTTTTTAATGGGTTTTAAGGAAAACCGTTCCCGACTCTTCTAATCTTTCAATTCAGGTATGTTTCCCCGTCTGCACTTATTTATAAACCACAGATAAAATTGCTAGGTTACTTCGCCGGTCCAACATACGTACAATCTTCAACACACACAAGAAAATTGGATAATGCTTGCGATCGCCAAAGGACATTATTCCGTTCCAAATGGAAGAAGTATATACAATTCTTTGTTCCTGTGGCGATGTCTATATTGGAGAAACTGGACGATTCATATCGACTAAACTAACATAACTAAAGGAACATGAACGATGTATTAGGAAGAAACAACTTACAATGTGCTGTATCTGAACACCAATATTCCACTGGATATTTCATAAATGTAAAAGAAACTAAAGTTCTTGTATTGGTCTCGGCGGTTTGACAACACATGTCAACAAACCAAAACGTAAACATTAGAAAAATAAGGTCCCAAAAATGACGGAGTTTCGTCAAAGCCTGCTACTTTAAAATAATGCATGGGGCTCTTTCCTGTTGTTTATTTATTCAAAGGATAAATCAGATACGCCCAGTAGTATAAGTCATTTAACTCCACTAGCAGCAGACAAGCTACAAATTTCTCTTCATATGAAAATGAATCAGTTTTAATGTTTATCAAAAAAACCATATAGTCAAGGAGCCTAATGAAATGGAATCGCTAATGAATATGCAATGCGCTACCAAATGTACTTTTCATTTTAATATTTATAAGTCTTAATATTGTAGGATTTTCTGGTTTGTTTCTTAGAAATAAAATTTATAATTTAAAGTTAGTAATAGGTATGCTGTTTTAATTTATTTAATAATGTACCCGTAACTTAATGCAGAAAAGTAACTTTATTGCACTTGTTCTCATACATAAAAAAATATTAAAATCACACTCTAGCGTTCTTTTAAGTCAGCCGATAAAGTGTCGTTTGTTTCTCGTTCTGGTAATTTAATTTTTAGGAAACCCGATTAATATCAAAATTTGCATTTTTTATTTCCATCGTGACTATTGAATGAATGAATAAAGAAAATGAATTGTAAAGTATAAAATTTCATGAATACGTAGGGTGTTTCGCTTTTCTGGAGGTATATTACCAATTATGAGTTTCTTAAGCTTTCCCAAACTATTGTTTTGAAATGAAGAATGTAATTCTAAAATACATGTACAAAGCCTGACAGTCATTCTCGATTAAGTAAAATGTTGGATTTTACATATTTTTCCGGTCAGTATTTGGTAAGGGCCACTCATCTTATTAAAACTATGGTAAGGGCCAAATCGTGGTTTGAAGGGTAATTAATAAAATATGTACTGGTTTGCTTTTGGCCTATTTAGATGACAGCAAGAAAGTCAGTTACCAAAGGGGTGAAAGTATAGCGTACTTTCCAGAAGCCATGAGCGAATTTTATGACACTCTTAACCCGCCTATAGGCATTTGTTAATAAGTATTTGCCAGTTTCCGGTTATTTCGAGGATGCAGTGTAGTGTAGAGCGCTTATAAATTCCGTATGTGCAAAATGCGCTGTTATTTGTGTTTCTTTTTATTTATACTTAATAGTTTTTATTTCTCTTGTAATAAGGAAGCATTTTTTTAACATCCTGTACACATTCCGGTAGTATATTTTATTATGCCGCTAAAGAACGTTAAGTAACTCTGATATATTTATGGGAAACATGCTTTTACTTCCATAGAAAGAGGTAAGTAATGTAGGTAATCGTAAAAAAATCATCCTCGAGATTATTTCAGTTCTATACCTTTTTGTACGTCTGTCTGTTCGAGGTATAGCTCAATCAAACTACGTATCCACATTGCTTCAAATTTTGGTTAAAAATTAAGGGTCATATACGTTGTGACAATTTGTCACAAATCCAACATGGCGGAATAAAATATTGGCCTAATAAAATCTTTTACAAAAACTATTACTAAAACACTACTTTTCCAATTAAACTCAATTTTTGTAGAAAAATTTGGTGTGATATGAGGTTATACTGGCAAAGTTTTGGTACAAATTCAAGATGGCGAAACAAAATGGCGGCCTGTTAAAATATTTAAAAAAACCAGTGTGAAAAAACTATATATTCGATTGTTTTCAAAAATCAAGTGTTACATAGGGATGAACTAGAAAAAAATCGGTCTGAAAAAAACTACTTATGCGATTGATTCTAAATGCACATAAATCAAGTGTGATATAGGGATGGCGGTCCAATGAAATATTTCAAATATCGGTATCAAAGAACTGCTTATCCAATTGAGTTTTTTGCAAAATCGGCTATGGCTACCTAATTAAATGATTAAAAATTCGAAAAAATTCCATTTCCTGGAATAAAAACCTCTTTTTATGGAGGAAAATAATTAATGTCATAATTTAATTTTTTTCTAGATTATGTAAATAAAATTGTAAAAAATAAAAAATAATGATAAATTAGCAACAAATAAAAACAGAATTTTAAAATTAGTACCCGGGTATTGAAGCAGTGGTTTTATGTAAATAGGTATGATAAGGTATTTGGTACACAAATAAATGAAGTAATATATTTTAAAACCAGAGTTTTATTTTAAGGTAAGTAAGTTTGGTTACTTTGGTACACAAATAAATGAAGCCTTTTTAGCAGAATTTTCTTTTTATCTAGAGCAGTTACACTAATATATATCACGCCTGTTAAAATAATATGATATACGTTGATGACATTGGTGTACGTGGAATACAAATATACTATCATATATATATATATATATATATATATATATATATATATATATATATATATATATAATCCGTTAGGAGGCAAGTTCCGATTAAAAGTCAATTTACTGATGTTTTTTATTCAATCTTGTATATTTTAATTAATTGTGTTTTTGAAAATATTGAAGATATTTTAAAATTGTCGCATAACTGTACATAACAGTTAGTAAAAATGTGAACAAACATCGTAATTTGCTCCTGTTGTTCGTTCTAGATAATTTCATTTTTTGTTTCAGTAAGTTTAATTTATTTGAATTAAAAATGAGGAATAGATGTTATAATTTAATATGGAAATATTAAGCGAAAATGTAAAAATATGCACTGGGTTTGAAAAGATTGAAGTCGTAACTTTACTTAACGGTATGAAGTCTAATGTGATTGACATAGTTTTATTAAGACATAAGACTGATTTTTCTAGTTCAATACGTAGAGCGATTCGGCAGAACATTTGCATATTCCATTCCAACAAAGTGAAATCCATTAATACCCATGCCTCTTCGATTTGCTCTAAAAATCAGTAGGTCTTTCAACTAAAAAGAATTTTAACCGGGCTTAAAATTCGGCGACTTTTAACGGAAAGTGCTCTTTTGCCGCCCTCTTTTCTTTGCTCTTGAATAAACACGTAAAGACGATCTGCGTGGGTCGAAGAATTTATTATATTTTTTCAAGTCATGTTGCTTATGGAAAATCAAATCTCAGTTTGCGATGGATATTATTATATAAGTTTCCTCTCTTTGACAGTTTTGACTTACTAATGATTATTTTGATCAGAAATTCTTACGCCACGCCACCCTACACGTTTTAGCTTAAATGATTTTGTTCCTGTGTGTATTATTCTTCTGATTAATTTTTTATTATTTAAATTTACTATTATATGATATAAAAGACCTACAATTTCTGTAAATTTTATGTTTTAATTCTTTTTGTATCTAGTTAACCCTTCGTGGTTCTCTTAATACAAATTCAGAAGATAATTTGTGTTTTTTGATTTTACATTATTTTATGAGTAATTAGTAGAACTGTATTTGAATTCAGCTCTTTAAAAGTCCTATATTTTATTGTTATTAAATAAAAAATAATTTTCTCGTCTTGGTATATAAATATGGCGCCGAACGAAGTAGACGTATTAACTACTAAGCTAAATAGATTAAATAAATCAGGTCTTTTTGAAATGATTGTGTGCAGAAAAGTACCTGAAAGTCTTATAAATAGTCCATATTTAAAATATACCACACAAAAAAAACTGTGGGAATAATGGTTTAGACGGTGAAGTAGTTCCAGAAATTTAGACGAAACCATAATGGGGTTAGCTCAATGTCAGACGCCTCCCTGTATTCGCGCAGCAAGATGGAATTGGAGGGTAAAAATTGTGAGTTTATAACCTTAAATAAACTGATTGCTCGTACCGAGGCATGGATAAATGATTTAGAATTAATTATCAAATTAATTAAAGCAAATCCCAAGAATGAAAACAATGACATAATAAATTCCTTGGATTCCAACGCTAATAACACCGCGAACAACCAGGCGACAAACACGTTGTCTTGTTCTTCTCAGTTGGTAATAACGAAATCTGTATCACCGACTGTATCCACTCTGTTGTCAAATAGGCACGTGCAGGGATCACAAGTGGAACGTGGCAAAGAGGATGAAAATAACATAATATCACTAGAAACTATGTAGTTACTAACAGTCAGGTGAGCAATGCTATTGAAGGTACAATGACCTCGATAAAATCAGCTGATGCTTCCAACCGAACTGTTAGTCGAAGTTCAAGCAAGCCAAAACTTAGTTCTTGACAGTAGGCTATTATTGGTACTAACAAATCTTCTTTCTGATCTTAGAATACAAACTGTGCACAAACTGGGTTACTTGCATGCTTATAGGGTCTGTCTATCGACAACATCGGAGGATCTTCAAAAACAACAGCCCCAGATATTAATTTTAATTGCTCGATTTGGAATAAAAAAGAGGATTCAATTTCATTCAAATTTTCGTTCACGAATAAAGATGTTCAAAGAGCCTTCGACACAAACATTTGGCCAGAGGGAGTGGCTATAAAACGACTCACATTTTCAAAAAGAAACTTTTCCGCAGCTGCCAAACACCCGGATACGAAGTAATGGTACCAGCTAGTATTAATAATAAAATTTTTGAAGATAATGGCATCAAAATGTTTCATTCAAATGTTCAATACTTAGGTAATAAAATTCCTCAACTTGTATTGTTTTTAGAAAACAACCCCTTTGAGGTTCTTTGCTTTAGTGAGCATTGGGCTGAAGTATCATCAGGTTTTATTAATGTTTTTAATTATAATTTATTATATTATTATTCCTATTGCAGAAATAATATTGCACATGGTGGTGTCTCCATGTATGTACGAAAAACATTGTTGCAAAACCTATAAATCTAAGTTCATTTTGTAAGGAAGTTACGGCCGAGTTTTGTGGAATATAGCTAGAGAAATCTAATACAGTTGTGATCTGCGTATATAGATCTTGTCTGGGTAAGGCATGAATTTCTAGATATACTCGAAGATACCCTGAATTAATTATATTAATACGTTGTCTAACAAAATTGAAATTTTGGGTGAATTTAATATAAGTTTTAAAATGCCTTATCCTAATAGTGTTCTCGTTGAATTAATTAACCAACGTACTTAACTCGTACAATTTGGAAGTTACGATTTCAGGTTTCACTAGAATCATTTCAGATTCTCAAACCTGTGTTGATAATATAATTACAAATTTTGATTCTGAACTCTTTCAATCTGGTATTATTGATCCTTGCATGTCTGATCACATGGGATTGTTTATTAATTAAAAAAATAGCAATTGATCTAAACAGAATATAAAAATACGAAATATGTCTACTAAAAGATTAAAGAAGTTTAATGACTCTCGTTTGAGTACTAACTGGAATCTCTGTGGTCCCTAATAGCAGCATAGATAATTTAATTTCGTATCTATTTTCTGATCTGATTGAAAAGCATTTTCCTTTTAAAATTTTATCTTTGAACAGGACAAAACGACGAGCTGTTAGCTGGCTTAATGCTGATTTAAGAAAACAAAGAAATAACCTTTCAATTTTTAAAATGATTACCGATGTTACCAGGCTACTAGCGGATTATACGAAGTATAAAAATTGTAAATATTCCTATAATCAAGAAATTCAAACTGCTAAAAGGTCCCCATATCATGACTATTTATTAAACTTTAGCAACAAATCGAAGGCTTTCTGGAGTCTTAATTAAATCTGAGTGTAATATTAAATCTTAAACATATTCTATAATCATTTTTGTACTGAATTCTTTAGCAACCATAAAGGATGACCCGTATTTATTTACCAACAAAATGCCTGGTCCATGGTTGTCGTTTTTCTTAATTAATAAATGTTTTTCCGTAGGGCAATTTCCGGATTCACTCAAACTTAGTAAAGTGTTGCCAGTTTTTAAGAAAGGGGATGCAAATTTACTGGACAATTATAGACCTTTAGCTGCAATTCCAGTGTTTGGAAGTTGTTAGAAGTAATCGAAATCATTTTTAGAGATGAAATTGTTACATACTGAAAAAGATTTGAAATTATTACAAATAACCAATTTTCATGAAGGGCAGGTCTACTATTCAGGCAGTAATGCAGGTCGTGAGGGACTTAGTCGAGGGCCTCGATAAGGGTGAGCCACGATCAGCAATGCTTTGCGACCTTAGTAAGGCTTTGAACTGCGTCTGTCACAGTATACTTCTGAATAAACTAAGCCATATAGCTATCGTTGGTACGCCACTTTCTTTAAATGAATCCTATCTGTTATATCGAAAGTAGATTTTTTTCAATAATGCTGTGCAACAAATATGTAACGGGGTGACACAAGGATCCGTCCTGGGCCCTCTCCTTTCTGTTATTTATGTAAATGACTGTTGTATTAACATGCTTCCCAGCAAATCAATTTTATATGCGGATGATGCGATTCTTTTGATATTGGCGGAAACACTACACCAATTAAAGGTAAACACAGCTAACGCTCTATAAATGGTGGAGAAATGGTTCGCATCTAACTTATTGAAAATAAACTGTAACAAAACGCATACAATCGGTTTTAGCTTTTCTGCTACCAAGGAGAACAGCAACGTTAAATTGTTGGGAATAACTATTGATAGTGCTTTGAACTCCGGTTGCTGACAGAGCTTTTAAAGTTCAGGAGGGAGCAATTAGAGTGATTGAAGGTGTTGATGTTACGGTCTCTAGTAGGCCTTTGTTTCTCAAATACCGTGTTATGCCACTTGCATCAGATATTGCTCCAAATTCATAGACAGTCCACTTTCTCTTACAATCGTAATTATAGTACAATATCCTCGAATAATTTATTGCTTAATAGACATCGACTTACCAATTCTTGCCGTAATTCCCTTAACCTAAAACTCTACAACAAACTTGGCAACAATGTCAGGTCACTATCTTTGTCTAGGTTTAAGCCTAAAATAAAATGTTATTTATTACAGAATTGTTTTTATTCGGTTAAGGAATATTTGGGGACACTACCATTGAATCTGACTTAATATTTCGTAAGTTTATTTTTATGTTGGTTTTTTCTTTACTTGTTATATTTTGCATTTAGATATATTGGTTTGTATTATATTTTTTTAGTTTTATCTTTTAACTTTAGATTTTCTTTTTCTTTTTTAATGTTAGCAGCTTCTTGGACCTGCATCACACGTGTTTATATGTAAGGATGTTAAAAGTTTTTTTCTTTCTATATATATATATATATATATATATATATATATATATATATAGATATATATATATATATATATATATATATATATATATATATATATATATATATATATATATATATATATATATATATTATATATATTATATATATATATATATATATATATATATATATATATATATATATATATATATATATATATTTATATGCCAAGACCAGGAAATTATTTTTTATTTAAGAGAATAGCGAAGTAACAATAAAACGCGAATTCCATTCGAGGATTTATTTTATTGACAGGGAGAAATGACTGGTAAAAAGTACGTTGGTTTTTATAAATATCTTAGAAAAGTTCTTACTTTTGTTTTTTTTTAACGAAGACTTACCTTTAAAAATCTGAAGATACGACTTGGCCACCAGTTATGTAAATTTTATTTTCGTCGATGACAAATATCGATCTGTCAAACTGCACACACCATGTAGTTTATATACAGGGTTTCTATTTCGAATTTTGAACCGGATCTAAAAACTGCAGCACTAGGATTTGTAGAAAAGAAATAAATTACAATTTGAAAGTTTTACTTTAGTACCCAACAATTGGGTCATAACACTAAGTCAAGGGCTTGAAAAAGGTTAAATAGGTTAGGATTGGTTAGGTTTCCTGTAAAGGAAGCGCCCTTTGACGCGCAAAATTTCTTCTTGTAATGATGCTTACTATAATGTAAATTTGGCAACATCGTAAGATGGCCTTTCTTAAAACTATCATAATAAGGATGCGAAAACATCGAAATGCAGTGAAAATGTCGAACTTCTTTCGGTTTCTTTTAAATTGAGAGGGGGGTTTATCGATTTATGTTTTCTTTTAAAACAGTTAAAAGATACGCTTATATTTTATTTTTAAAAATTATCAAATTCTTCAAAAGTTTCGACAATATTCTTGTTGCAAATTCACGTTACTAGACTCGATGTTTTATCAAACTCGAAAAAATCTTTACAACACTTACATTGCAAATAACTATTATTTAACTCTATTTATTGCACTATTTTAAATTATGTACGATGATACATAGTTGCGTGAAGATATTACTAAATGTTAAACTCCGTATAGATAGGATTTTCATAACTTCTGGAAACCAATACGGGATGTACCGGATTTACTACTGATACCGCCGCAAAGGTGGTGGGGAAAAGTGACAAAAAAGTCTTCACTTTCATATAGCATAAGTGGCGTATTAACAATTTTTTTTTCGAAGGGGGGTTCTATTTAATATACTGGCAGCGGCCATTCACATCTGGGCTATTTCCGTATTTTGTGGTAATTGGCGAAAAAAGAGACAAATTTCGGGCATGTAGCAATACCACCGAATATATACGCTGATTGCAATTCGGAACACGATGGTTAGATATGGTGACTGTCCTGTATATATGGAACGTATGGAAACCCTAATTATAGAAAACCAAACAAATCCCACAGATATTATAATCTGAAATATAAGTTTAAGTATTAAATGTACTGATTTATTTTTGCTTATAAATTAACCCACTTTGAAAAAACCGTTAGCTAAGCTTGACAGGACTAACTCAAAAAAAACGAGCTGTATTTATAATTCATAATTTAGTGACATTAAAAAGTTAAATTGTGGGATAAAAACCTCTCCCACATATACATTTTGAATGATTTATGGAAAAATTTGCAAAAGATAATTCTGCATCTATGCTTTTATAAAGTATTACCATGAAAAGTCTCTCCGTTTTAAAATTGCAAACAAATACCCGAGTCGAGCTTTGCGGGTTTGCGAAATCCGGAATACAAAGCAAATGTTCCCATATAAATATTTATGTAAATACTTTACGAAGAAAATAATGTATTTTGCCTTTGAAGCGCATAAAGCTTTTCCAAAGAAATATTATTACAGTTTGAGGCCCAGAATAAAACGGTTGGATGTGTGTTAGATGGAGCGGATTGACTCCTTAATAAAAATATTTATAGGTTAGTTAAAGGTAAGACAAGTTTATTGTTACTTTCCCCGTAAAAGAGAGAATTATAATCGTGAAAAAATCACTATCCGAGATTTCTTCAGATCTTTACGTTTCAGGGTCGCTAGATGCCGAAATATCTCAATTCCATAGATCGGTCTTTCTGGCTGCCTGTTCGCGGCATAGCTAAAAAACTACTTACCCAATTAACTTCAAATTTTGGTCAAAAATTAAGGGTTACATGGGGATGACCTGGTAACATTTTTGGAAAAGTCCAGTATGGCAAAACAAAATGGTGGCCTAATGAAATGTAAAAAAAATGTTATTGAAAAACTACGTATCCGATTTATCTCAAATTTTGTATACAAATTAAGTATTGTGTAGGAATCAACTTGTAAAACTTTGGTATGAATCCAAGATGGCAGTACAAAATAGCGACTTAATAAAATATTTAAAAATTCAGCCGGAAAAAACCGTTTGCCATAACTAATTGTGGTATATATATGAACTAGTAAAACTGTGGTATTAACTCAAGATGGTGGAGCAAAATGGCGGCCAGATTTTACATATTTTCAGGTTTTAGCGTCAAAAATATGTTTTATTAATTTCGTCGGTCCGTCGGTCGGTTTGTTTGTCTGTCTGTCTGTCAGTTCGTGGCATACTCATCAGATTGATCTCAAATTTTAGTCAAAAATTAAGGTTATATGGGGATGACCTGGGAATTTTTTTTTTAAAATCCAATATGATGGAACAAAATGGCGGTCTTATGAGCTCTAAAAAGACAAAATGGCGTTAAAAAAATATTCTTTCTCAAATTTTGCAGAAAATTCAAGTGTTACATAGCATTGAACTGGTAACAGTTTGGTATGAATATAAGATAGCAAAACAAAATGGCGATCTATTAACATATTTAAAAAATCGGCCAGAAAAAAAACTACTAAGATACATTTCAAATTTTATCTAAGCATTAAGTGTGATATAGAGATAAACTATTAAAGTTGTGGTACGAATTCAGCATGGAGGAAAAAAAAGGCCGCCAAATAAAATTTTAAAAATCAATGTAAAAAAAATCTTATTCAGTTGACTTTACATTTTGCAGAAAAATTAAATGTGATGTAGGGATAAACTGGTACAAATTCAACATGACAAAAGGGCGATGTGAGTCAATGTAAAAGCTACTATTGAATTGATTCAAATTATGCCCAAAAATCAAGTTATACCATACTTGGTAGAAACTGGTAAAATATTGGTAGGAATCCAATATGATAGAATAAGATGGCCCACAATAAAAATGTTTAAAAATATAGTATATATGTGTTACTAGATGACTGTGTACTAAATTGGGCCACACTTCGCTATTCCTAGTAAAAGGAAAAACTCATTACGAGGGAAGACCCGGATAAAGGAAATTTACCGATTTGGTCTGCTGGTATATTTTAGGTCCCAGGGTACTGGACTATCGTGATTAGCTAAAACGTGACGTACAACAAACAATCAATCTTACTTATTATATTAATAAAATTCAAAAATATCCTATACAATATTTGAAGCAAAAACACATAAACATGACATTTTCCTGTTGTATGTATAAAAATGTTCACTAAAAATGATTTTACCAGTTTTAAACCTCTCTGCAGATACGGCGTTTTGGGTAATCAAGACAGTGTAGTTTTCTAGTTGTTACTTTGTCAACAAGTTTATTGCTCCACTGGAAGGGTAGCAGTTGAGTAGAACTTTTTTATATTTTTTCGCCACCGTCTTCTTAAGTATCTATTAATAATAATAACAGCTTCATACATTTTAATAAATTAAATAACAGCTTCATACATTTTAATAAATTCTCGTGTTCTTTTGAGGAAGCTATAATATGATTTAAAATAAGATATTTATAAAGTTGGTTACCCATTGCCAATTAATTTGTTGATGATACTGAAGATTACGCCTCTATTAAGAATTTTTTGACGGATTCGAGACTAAAAATTTTAGAAGTAAAAAGGATACATTTGAAACAATATTTTGATTTGTACACATAATTATGTTTTTTTTAATGGAATTGGAATTGAATAGCTTATAATATTTCTATCGAGCATTTCACTATAGTTGTGAACGCTTTAAGTTATGCCTGTGAAATGAAAAAAGTAGGTTTGATTTGTTAAACAATTTTGGATATCTGGAAATAGTAGAAAAAAATACTAAATGTACTACAAATATCAAGTTGGTGGTCTTTCTTTTAAGTAAATAATAACAGTTTATATCCTAAAGGGTAGGAAAATTTCGCAAAGTGTCAAAAATGGAATGTTTTTGAATTGCAACACCTTCTATATTTTTCATTTTTTGAAAAAGTTCTTTAATTGATACCATATTTAAGATTTATGAATGGTGCTTTTTTCTTGATACTTGAAACCAAAATTACGTAATTTTAAATTTGTATTGCTATAAAACTAAAAGTTTTGTGCTGATCCGTTAAAAAGGTGTTGGTGCATTGAGTTTGAAAGCAACATTTATAGTACATTTAAACCGCACGATCTTTCGAAATTTCTAAAATAGGTTTTTATTCAAATTCGCTGAAAGCTCTTAGAAAGAACGCTCGTTTTTAAGGAAAGTTTTATAGCTAAAAACTTTTTTAATTTTTATTCGATTTTTGTAAACTTGCCCAAAGCAGAAATGTTAAATGCTCAAACGCTCAGATGTTTGGTTTTTAGAACTTATCATAACGAGAGATTCGCTTTCCTGACGATGCTTATAGGCTACAAAACTGTTTAGATTTGGTTGGTAGGTGGTGTACTGAAAATAAACTTTCGTTAAATTCTTTAAAGTGGAATGTCATGTCTTTCGAGAGAATCACAACCAATTGAGCATAATTATGCCATAGATAATGTTGTGCTAGCAAAATCTACTGTGATTAAGGACCTTGAAGTAAGAGTTTCAACAGCCCGCTACACTACTTTCTCTTTACTCAACCTTTGTAAGATCTTGTTTTGACTACTCCTCTATCGTATGGTCTCCAATATGCCAGACTCATATTTCTAGCCTTGAAAGAAGTGGACGGTGTGTGGCCGGCTGTTGGATATGCTCATGAAGATTTGCTTGTTAGGTTCGCCCTTACTGAGTTAGCGGCTAGACGATCATGCAACTCAGTTATATGTTTAAATAAATTATTATTTTGAGTGCCTAGTTTGGAAGCAAGGTGCTTGAGCGTTATTCAAACTCCAGCTCCACGAACAAACATCCCTATATCTTCTCCAGTGTACCAGATTTAAAATAAACTACAATACAATTGAAGATAGAATGGACATATTACACTGCAGCATTCACCAGATTTGAAGGATGTTTGTTTAACTTCATTTTGAATTTTCATTATTCAACCCCTTTTTTATTTATGTTCTAATTTTAACCGTTACTTTTTCTTGTCCAAAAACTGTAAATTTTGTCATTATGTGTTGTACATACTGTTATTTTTATATATTTTATATTGCATGTTATGTTTAGTATTTATATCTTTTTCCTTATGCTGTAATTGGCTAGCCTTTTGGATATTGTATTTAAAATAAATAATTAAATAAATAACTACCTCACACACGGTGATTAAGGAACTACTCACGAAATTGACCAAAATCGAACATACACCATATCGCTGGAAAAGAAGCTTCGTGTTTTTTCCATATAAATTTAATTTTTGGACCACTACCTCAAAACGTTTTCGCATAGTTTTACTTATAACTTGGTTATAAAGAAATTTACAGAGAGCTTCTCAAAAGTATAGCATTATGTCCGAATTTGTTATTAAAAGTGTGCACTTGTCAGTCGGAACCGCTGCGAAAATTTCACATTTACATTTGCTATCATCAATAAAAATATTTAAATCCAAGACATAATTGTTAATAAGAGTGATTGTTTATTTAAGGTATTAAAAGTAAAACTGCTGTCTATGAATAGCAGCAAATTTTGCAAAAATCAACAGCCCAAATTTTTAAAAGAGAAGGTTTAATTGTTTTGGCCGCCTAGATTAAATTTGTGGACCATTATCTGCAGATGTTTTTGAAGTTTTCGTTATTAGTTAGTGGAAGATTTGTAGGGGGTATCTCAATACTAGTGCATTATAAACGGGTTTGTTATCAGAAATACGAATTTTTCACATACATACGTTGTACGTTTATATTCAATATGATCCATGAAGCCTAACTGATTATTTAAGGTGTTTAAAGTAGTGATGATATGAATGGACAGCAGAAAATTTGCTTAAGAACAATTAAACTTTCTTGTCGGAAATTTTTGATTTTTGTTAAATGTGTTGCTGCTCATTGGACACGCCGGTAATTTCTACTTTGAATACCTTGCAAAATCAACAACTCTTGATTGTCTATTTAATGTTATTATTTTTATTGAACATAGTGAGTGTACGTGTGAAATCTCAGTAGTGGTTCTGATTGAAAAGTTCGTATAAATACATCATTAACCAACTGATAAGGTAGACCGTAAAAATAAATACAGTTTGTGGCCCAAGAATTAGATTTTGATGGCCAAAGTAATTAATTAATCTCTTTGACATTTTGGGGTATGCTTAATTTATATTAATATAATAATATAAAGATTTACAAAATGCCTCATATATAACCTTCCTCATTGTATACCACTTCTTTTAGCCTCCTCTATTATTGCTATTACCATTTTTCTACCAAATCGTAAATAATAGGTACTGGGTTTAGGTCCGGGCTATTAGGTGACCAGTTATAAGGTTCAATAAAATCAGTGCAGTTCTTAGGTAAATAGGTGACAGTGCTTCTTAATAGGCGCATACGTATACAGTTCTGTTGAAGCGTATAAGAAAGAAAATATGTTATTCTTCGAACGGAAATCTGGTTTTAGTGTTAAACGGTTCTCTAGCGGCATATTACGTTTTTTTGTCGACATTTGGATACAATCTATTACTCGGAGGGTTCTTAAGCTGCATTATTTAAATAACTTCTCATCGCACAAAATTGTAAAAGTAAAGCAGGTTGGAATATTTTTGGCGCCTCTTAGAGACATAAATGATTTCTTCCAAATGAAGCGACGTCATGGAAGAAAAATAACATCGAGAATCGCGGATAAGTAACACACAGCGTAGGCAGAGAATTGTCGAGAACTTAGAGCCAAAAAAAATATTAAGTTGTGGAAAAATTTTGATTGAGTTATTTTAAAATTACCTATTGGCACTAAAGTGTTCAAAATTAATAATAACGAAAAAATGTAACATACCGCAATACTTTAAATTCGCAGGCAACATTTTTCTGCATCTGTAATGATTTCTTTTCGAGTGTCCGTTCGAGTAAAACCACGTATTCTCTTTGTGAAAGATAAAATTATTTCCCAGGTTTACTACAGATATTTTTCCATAAATGTTACCAAAATTAAACGTTTTAATAGAACAGCACACCTTTACACAATATTTTCAGTTCCGCGGTGTTGCCGCTTCTACGCGAAACCGGTGACAAAAGTGTTATTTTAAATGGAACACTCTGTATATTTTTCAATTTTTAGAATCTACTTTCATTTCTGACTAACTTCCGTAAATATCTTCCTATACCTATCTGTAGCCGTTCTTGAGGTATTATTTAATTTAATTTTTTTTTAGCGGAAACAGGGCTTTCAAAAAGCTTTAATATTTCCTTGCTCTAAAACAATCTGAAGCTGAAATTCTGGTCAGGATTAGGCAATGCCCGTAAATATTTACATCTTTCGCTATATTAATACCAGAACATACAGGGTGGTCCAGAAGTATGTTAGTAACTTATAAAAGCGGCCTAATATGAACATTTTTAAACGGTGCACCCTGTATATGATTACTGACTTGAAATGCAGATAAATGTAGCTCTTCAACTATGTATAGGTTCCATATTCCTAACTCGTAACGTTATAGGCATTTATTAATGACTTTTCATAAAACATGTAAGGCTTAACGAGCTCGGTTATAGGTGGTCATGGCAACATCGTTATTTTAAATGGAACACTCTGGAATATTTTTAAATTTTCAGAATCTACGTTCATTTCTGACTAACTTTCGTAAATGTCTTCCTATACCTGTCTGAAGCCGTTATTCAGATATTAATTAATTTAATTTTTTTAGCGAAAATAGGTCTTTCAAAAAATTCTAATATTATACTCAAATAAAACCATCCTCAATACGAACTATCAAATGTTTTATACGATAATTCCTATTCCTCCTATTGCCCCTTTACTAGTTACAAGTATTTAAACATCCACCATCAAATCAAAAGTTTTGAATATCAAAATTTTATTTTTGAGCAGTGGGCCTTGGCGATGGCGTTCTTGTCTTTGAATTGGACATTTATCATTGTCGCCGAATTGTCCGTATGTTTACTTTAATTTTGACCATCTTGCTTTTGAATAACGCATTTTAGCAAATTAAGATAGAATGGCAAATAGTTACTTAAATTCCGATATCCTAAATTTATTTTATATTCATGGAGAATGTCTGCGGACTGTATCGAGAACATGTCGAATTTTTAATGAACGTTATCCCCAGTTGCCAATAATAACTGGAAAAAAGTTTAGACGGATTCAGACTAATTTCTATAAATTTGGTACTAGTAGAGCCGAAAGAAAACTACCAAAAACCCATCAGATTCCGAGGAAAACGAAATTACCGTATTAGGATATTCCCATACATATCCTCATGCATCTATCCCAAGCGCAGAAGATGATCTAGGTATATCATATTCTTCAATTCAAAGGATTCTAAAAAAACACAAAATGCACGGCTATAAATTGATGACTTTGCAAGCTCTTCTGCCGGAAGTTGCACCAAAGCGAGTTGAATTTTGTGAGATGATGTTAATTCGAACTCAAGAAGACCCGGATTTTTTTAAGAAAGTTATTTGGACTGACGAATCTAAATTTTCACGAGAGGGAATTTTTAATTGGAGAAATTGTCATTTTCGGCTCCTAAAAACCCAAACTTTGTACGAGAACGGGCGTTTCAACACAAATTTAGTTTTTTGTTTGTTGATGGACAGTCAGTTCAGTTTATTATTTACGATGACGATTTGAATTGGATGGAGTATTTGCAAATTTTAAGAACAACCTGTAACCGATTTTTTGGATGAGGTGCCACTTGCAATTTATCGAAGTTGTGAGTACCAATTGGATGGGGCACCAGCCCACTGCACAAATGAGGTAAGCCATGAACTTACAAACAGGTTTGAAGATCGTTGGATTAGACGTTTGGGTCCATGGAATTGGACCCCCCCACGTTCTTCGGATCTTATTCCTTGCGGTGCCTATTTATGGGGTGCCATTAAGGAAAGGGTTTATTCAACACCAGTGGAAACGCGAGAGGATTTCGTGTGGAGAAAATCGTGTGGGACGCGCACTTCAGCAACTGGATGGTAATGGAATTCGAAGGGCAACAACTGCTAACGTTATAGAGTCAATTCATGATTGATTAAGAGCCAATGGTGGGCACTTTAAACAAAATAATTATTAAATTTTTATAGCAAGTTTGTTATTAAAATATTGTTTTCAAAATAGTATGTTTTATGTTTAATTTATAATAATGATTTTGTTATTTGTTGGTTTCGATAGTTTACTTGCTTTTTTTGTATCGAATTTATGAAAATCGTACTTTAAGAAATTATTTATATACTACTATTAACATTTAATTTTATTGTTTTCATGGACTCTTATGAAAAGTTATAAAAAAATGCTTATAAATCGAAAACTTGACGTGTTAGGTATAGAGAACCTATACATAGTTGAAGAGCTATATTTATCGGCAGTTCAAATCACTAATCATATACAGGGTGTCCCGTTTAAGAAATTTTATATTACGTCACTTTTATAAGTTACTAACACACTTATACTTCTGGACCACCCTGTATGCTTTGGTATTAATATGGCGAAAAATGTAAATATTTACGGGCATTGCCTAATCGTAACCAGAATTTCAGCTTCAGATTGTTTTAGAGCATGGAAATATTAAGGCTTTTTGGAAGTCCTGTTTCCGCAAAAAAAAAATAAATTAATTAATATCTCACGTTTGTAGCCAAAATTTTAAAACGATCCGTAAATCGGTTCTCTATAAACGTCTAATAGGCCTCTCACCGTGAATAACCCTTTATTGAATCGGTGGATATTATTGGGGCAAATATTGACTTGTGAAAAAAAATCGTTTACGACGTAATAAAAAGCTCTGTTGCCAATGTTCAAAAAGAATTTCTTTTCCGGAAGATCCCAGATACTATTACCTAGTATCGTAGAAGTCAAAAATTATCTTATCACAACGACTTCAAAAACATGGAATCATCAAAATCAAAATATTTTTGGTCCACCGTGTAATATTCAAGAATAAAAACTAAAATTGCGTTGAGAAAATATACCAATATATATGAGTATACCAAAAAATTATCTAAATCGGGTGAAAACTAACAATTTTATTAAGGTGCAAAAAAGGGGCTACTTTAATTTGGGACACAGTGTATAAATGGAGCGTCTGAGAGTTTAAAGCCAATCAAACTTTTATTTTGCATAAAAAGTTTTTAAAAATCGGACAAAAAGTAAAGAAGTTTTCAGTTTTAGAATTTTCATTAAACACAGGGTGCAGTTCATTTGTCGACTGGTTTATATTGTAGTTGAAATACATTGTTAACCAATAAAATACACACAACATTATCCAAAGCTAATAGTTTTTTAGGAATTAGTTTGTCTCAAATATTGGTTGATATCGTTCGATTTAAGATTTCGCATTCTCAGTTACATTCATATTAAAAAAAAATAACGTTCCGTAGAGTACAGATATTTGATATATGGAAAAAGAAGGTATAACATTATTTTCATTGTCATTTTCTCCGGTGCCTGGATATACGCATTAAACAAAGCGGCGTCTCTGCCGTAGGTAGCTTTAAAATTTATGTACCTAAAAGGCCATAAATTGTTTATGATTTAAATTCAGCCATCCGTACATTTTTAATAAGGGAAATAAATTGCCCGCTGAGTCAATATACAAACAGAAGTTTATTTTGATAAGGGAGGTAAAAAGAAAACTGAAAATCAGCGTTGAATAATTTGCTCTTAGAATATTTTCTCGTTAGGCAGGCTATAGATAATACTAAGTGAAAACGTGATCTGAATTAAGGGAATTCAAATCTTTTTCCAACAAGTATCAAAAAAAGGATATTTTTTTTTTACAAAATACGGGGTGACGGATTGGTAATTTATCTCCAGAGAATGTAAAATGTATTAATTTAACAAATATTAAATATAGAAAAAACGATAAAACAAAATGTGACTGCTAATAAGTAGTATATTAGTTTAGGAAAAGAAACCGCAAAACATACGATAATAATAACTAAACACTCTCTAAAACTACCAATTTTGACATTTAAACTATGAATGAGTTACGAAATGATTTACATCCAAAAAAAATCCTAATATACCCCACACCATTTTAAAATAAATTTTACTACACACATTAAACAAACCTGGTAGACACAAAAATACACCAATTATTATTAAACATATCTCTTAATAAAACTAACCAAAATATTTAAATGTCATAATATTAATTTCGAATTGTCAGTTGTAAAAGGAAATTTCCGGTCTCATCTGTATATTTTTTATTCTTGGACAGGCAGGAGTACATCCACTGGCTTGTGGTGGTTTGGAAATTCTATGCAAATACATATATATATTTTGGTTGGGGTAAGGCCTTACTGATAATATTAGGTAATTATATCAACTATCCAGGGCCATAGGTAAGTAGGGGAGGGCTTTGGAGATTCAACTCCCCCTATTATTTAACCAAAAATTGAGAGACTTAGTGTTTCTTAAATTGGGCTGCAGAAAAGGTTTCAAGAAGGTGAGGACTTTTTTTTATTCATCGTCACGTCGGTAGTTGGTTGACGCTTTGGTGTTGTGGAACCACCTGGGAGTGCTTCAACGTGAGGATCTTTTTTTTTAGTGATCAGTCCATAGTTGGAAAATCTTGTGTTAGTGATTTTAAAACTCCTCCCATTTTTAGAGTCTAACCACAGCCCTGCAACTATCAAAGGTACTACAGAGAACTCTAAGTAATTTTTCAACACAATAAATGTTTTCTTTCTGTAACTCCTCTCAAACAATATCTAAAAAAAATCTTCTTTCTCCCCCTGAATTTAGTTGTTTTGTCTCAGCTGTATTCAACGAATACAGATGCGAAGCCAGCATGAAAATGTTTAGGAAAAATTTTTAACCACTAGCAATGCACTTAAAAATATTGGTGTTCAAACATATCTGAGTAATTATTTTTAGGTTGTGGAACAGCTAAAAAATTAAAAGGATAACCGCAAAATAAATATATATGTTTGCAATTTAAAAGATTTCGTTTCAATTTGTAGTTTGTGAAGTTTAGAAGCGATTTTCGACCATTACGTCAGTTGTTGTATCCCGCTTTCCGTGGTTTCGCGCAATTTCGAACATTCTGTAATCCTGTTTCACATGTTTAGCTATGTTAAATAATTTGTGGGTAACGTAAGATAATTTCAAAGGCCTTATCGATGGGTTGCGCGGTAAGCAGTAATAATGAAATCGACTATGCAAGTGCTATAATTCGTAACCGTAATATATCAGCACAATAAAAAAATCGGTAAATTGATCTTTACCCGGAACTTCCTTCCTAACAGATTTCAGCACACATTTAACATTTTTTAGTTGCATATAGTTATTTGTTTAATAATAACACACTTTACCTAGGCTTGGGTCTGGTCTTAATTCTGCCAGTGGCAGATACTTAAAGGGTGTTTAAAAGCCAATGAGCGAAACAACAAAGGCAAAACAGTAATATCGCTAAGATAAGGACATTAAAAGTCAACGGACTAAAACAACAGAATACTAGTTTTAACGTACTAATGAATTTAAGGTAAAGAATTGATTACGTGTAGTGCAAAACTCGGAAATCTCTCAACAGTGCTGATTTTATTTTTCAATTCCGCATACCCAGAAACTCCCCCCCCCCAATGCCGAATTTTGTAAGCACGACTTTAGCCGTTTTAAAGATATTTTAGCGTCCCGGTTCTTTATATATATATATATATATACAGGGTGGTGCGTCAAAAACGAAATAGAGGCCTTTACGGGCAGCTCATAATTTTTTTTGGAAAACGCTTGGACCCGTCGATTTTATTTTCGAGGGGGACACTAAATTATCATAAAATCACGTTCATACCTGCAGCCCTCTAGGGCGGGTGGCACCATCCCTAAATTCTTACATGGAAAGGGGGGTCGAGAGATATCTCATTTTAAAGCTCTTTCGATTCCCTTCAAAATGGTTAAAATATCATGAACTTTAGTTCAGTAGTTTTAGAGATTTATTGATTTAAAGTTTAAACTAGACATTAATACATCAGATTAGTGGAGATCAATTAAATCAAGAAATTTGCCAGCAAGCGGTGTAAAAATAACTAATGAGGATACTGATGTTATTATTTAATCCATTTTTAACTCTTGCGTCACTTGCGCCAGCATACGGAGTTCTTTAATTTTTAGGATTTTAAAAACTTGAGTCTAAAAAAAACTGCACAATTATAAATAACAAGGATGTACTTGCGCGTTACCCAAGTAAATGTTGAAAATGGCCACCTTCACTCTCCAATGCAGTAATAGAGGTTTTGCTCAAAATGTTGCCGCACATTCTGCAATATCTCAGAAGTAATTTGAAGGCACCCATTTACAATTTTTTGTTGCAAATCTTGTAACGAAGTCGTATAGATTTTGCTTTTTAAGTGACCCCATAGAAAGAAATCCAGAGGCGATAAATCTGGAGATCTTGGGGACCATTCAACAGAACCTTTTCTTCCAATCCATCGACCTGGAAACGTTTAATCTAAATATTGTCGAACAAATATTGCATAATGTGTCAGAACATTAACCTATCCTCAACGTATCGCCGATCATTCTGATTTTCATTTATTGCTGTATAACGCTGGCCATTTCACCTGCCAAATTTACCGGCAAGAAAAAAGGACCAGGTATATGATCGCCAAAAATATCAGCTCGAACACTAAATTTTTGTGGCTGTTGAGTGGGTACCTCATGATAAATTCTAAAGCGTTCATCAGAGAAATAAGTGTCGAATAGAAGGTTTTCATCGTTTATAATTCGTTCACTCATAACTTCACAATATTGTAATCGCCGATCAAAATCGTCTTCATTAAGTTCTTGCACAAGGTGTATTTTGTACGGATGGAAACTATGGGCTTTAAGAATCCTTTGGATACTACGTCGACTAACACCAGACATACGCTCCAATTGGAGGGTACTTAACGTATGATCTAGGAAAACTTGCCCTTAAACCATCGCTTCCGTTCCTTATGAGATTTTGAATGTTGCGTTTTTTACTGGCCACTGATCCAGTTTTCCGAAATTTAGCCACAAAAAATAATGAGTTGCCTGTAAATGCCTCTGTTTCGTTTTCGATGCGCCACTCTGTATATATATATATATATATATATATATATATATATATATTAATATATATATATATATATATATATATATATATATATATATATATATATATATATATATATATATATATATATATATATATATATATATATATATATATATATATATATATATATATATATATATATATATATATATATATATATATATATATATATATATATATATTTATCTACCCGCCTATACAGTTCCAAATCGTTATAGTCTACATACGAACCAAATTCGACTAATTCAGACCCAGCCGCGGGCTTGAAATCGTTTCAGTGTGTTTTTTAAATCGGGAGACATCTATTAACATAACACCAAATTTTCAGTGGCGTCTAAAAAAACGCCAAAACACCTAGCTTAACTCAGTTTTAGTATAGCGTTGATTATACTAGGGAACGCTCGAGTCGTTAATGTATTTGGTATATCTTATTGACAGAGGAGAATTTACTATTCCGACTACCACAGGCCCGAAATGTGGCAACCAAGCAGCGGGTCTATTAACTTCGTGAATTTTATATGTTTTACACGTAATTTGCTTTTCGTACAGTTGCATATATATATAAAGTCGCGTTGTCCTGACTACCTCAGTCCATTAACGTATAGAAAAACTTATTGCATCTAGATACATAAACGTTGTCAGGTCCTATTAGTGCTTGACACCTAGATGGGTGGATTAAAACCGCTAAAAAAGTTACATTTTTAAAACGATGAGGTAGGTATTATTTTGAAAAATAATCGGACACGTTAAATTTATTTCTTTTTTTAATAATTATTAATCTTTCGAGATTTTACAGGGTGATATAAAAAGATATGAAACTCTTGATATTTTAAAAATATCTCAAAGGAGATTAAATATTTCTAGAAACTTTGGGTCAATTTCAGTTTTTTGGAAGTGGAATTTAAAAACAATTAGGTTTTTAAATGAACCCTGAAACACATCACTTTTTGCTTTCCTCAAAGGCTTTTTGCTTGTATTGACTTTTACATTTTACAGAGTGCTCTAAAAGTATTAACATGCTTTGTATTTTTTAAAAGTTTCAGAACCGTTTAATTTCATTTTGTTTCTCTTATACATGGTGGCATAAAAACATCTGTTAAAAGCTAATTTAACCACAGTCTGTTTTTTTACTTGATTTGACTATTTTTGTTTATTAGAAAAAGGACATTATTATAACAAATGAAGACTAATAACTAAATATTTTATATTTCAGGCAGAGCTTGCCTGTTTACTTAAAAAAAGAGCTCATATAGGTCGATTTTATTTCATTCTTTAAAATTTTGTAGATGCATTTAAAAATCTTCAAGGACAAATCCACATTAGTCTAAGTATGGCTTACAAACTTGATATTTTACACGATTATACGTAAACACGTCAACAAAATGCAAATATAAATTACAAAATGCAAATGTAAGTTACAACTTAAAAACATTATAGGTAATAAAATCTTTAAAACCATAAAATGTATTTTAAATTAAAATCTCCCTAACGCCATTTTTGAATATCTTACCTGGTTCTCATAATTACAACTAAATAAACCTAAAGTTAATAAAATCTTCAAAATTATAAAATGCATTTTAAATAAAATCTTAATGGTAATTTTGAATGTTTTTTTTTGTTGCCTTCTCAAAACAGCCGGAAGGGCATTAAAAATTTTATAGCCAAATAGTCCGGATCATTCTGACACCTTTTTAGCTGGAAATATGTGGGTACTATGTTATATTTATTTCTGGTATCATGGCTGTGGACATTACTGTACACTTTGAAGTTATCAATTTTATTTTTTTCATATATGAGATTGTCTAATATGCATACATATGGCATTGTTAGTATTTTTTGTTGTTTAAATATAGGCCTGCAGTTCTCTTTCTAGCTCACTCTTATCAAGACTCTTACGACCTTCTTTTGAATACCAAAAAATGCAATGACTTTCCAATATCCTTCAAAAAAAAATCATATTTTAAAAGGTAAAATTGTTTTTTTTTACAGTATATTTTAACTAAATGATATTTTGATAATACTGTTTTCCAGTTGCTTTTAAAGAGAAAATTTTGTTTAATGTTCAATTCATCTGATTAGGACTTAAATTAAATTAAAAAAATGTATCACATATATTTGTCTATAGGTTTAACAATGTTTGAAATTACATAAGAGCAATCCTTAAACTAGTTATTTTCTGACTTTAAGAAAACAAACTTAAGAAAACACAACTTTACTAAAATCAGTCTTTTATTGGATATTTAAAACACAGGTTTCTGATTAAAAAAACATTTTATTTTATACAAAACCAGGAACTAGTTACGTTAAAAAGCGGTTTACACCAAAACTGTTTTTATTTACTAAAAATATTACAAATGTGAGTGGTTTATTTTACTGTCAACATATTAATGCAAATATGAAATCAAAGTAATTTTTGAAATAATAAAATATATATATAGGGTAATATGAAATTTAACGTCCTTTTAAACCACTCCGCAAAATGCTTATGAGAACTCAATCCTGTAACTATTTTTTAATATACATGATCAAATTTCATATACAATACATAGGGAAAACAGGATGACACAAAATAAGCTATTTTAAAATATTTAGCATATTGTACTGCCCTATAAGAAAAGTTTTATATGAATATGTGCCAAATCGCTTTATTTTCGAATAACGTTTATAGTATCCTGTATCTGGATACAGATACTTTTTGGACCCAGATTTATAAGAAATTTTTCTCTTGTTTTGGCGGGTGCTATACACTAAATATGTTAGAAGGCTTATTTTATATCACACGAATTTTCCTTTGTATTTTATATGGGTCAATCCTAGATGATGTTGCAAGATTAGGACAAAAATAAAAATTAGCCGATATTTTGACTGTATATTCAGAATTTGGTTTTTTATTAAAGAAAAAGATGCACTATTTTATAGATACGTTATGGACACATGTATTAATTATTTTTACTCAATTACAAAAAAAGCAAGTGCTACCAGTAAATACATTTTTCTCTATATTTTTAATATATAATTGAGCTGGCTCTATTTTTTCAATTGCAAATAAAAAAAAGACTAAATATAGAAATATGAAGAAAAAGTATTTAGTAATTATGGTATTTTGTCTATTTTAAATTGAGATCTATTGATTAATTAATTAATTAATTTGGCCATACATTGATTTTTATTCAAAAAGGGACCAAAAATGATATTTCTTTTTTAGCCTTGAAGAATTTCTGTCCTAAATCCGCTACACAATCTATTCATTCGACAGAGTGATTCAGATCATACAATGTGTCCTAAGAAATATTCAACAAATGGGAAACTTGTATTAGTAATTTGTAATAGTTTTGACAGTATTAACTGCTGTTATACACAAGGTGTTTAAATACACAAAAAGGTGGATTTCAAATGCTAAAATTCTCAGCACATATAATTTCTGTAAATGCAGTTTTAAACGTCCAAGAAATGACAATTAAAAGTTGAGTAATTTCTTTTCATATTAGTTATAGGTAAAGACATAATTAAAAATGAAACAAAAACAAATGTACGATTTTTTTAATGAAATATGTCAATAACTGTAAGTAATATGAAACAGCTCTACTTGCCTTTTATTTTTCATTTTTATGGCCTTCAAAACTGCCATCACAAAAATGCTATTTTTCATTTTTTTACACCCTTTATATCTGACGTTCAATTTAATATTGTCAAAACTATATGATCTTCAAGCACTAACATGTATACAAAAATACAATTTTCTGAGAATTAAATAACAAAAAAGTTTCCCTTTTGTTGCATACATCTTTGGACACATATTGTGGTATTGATGATTTGCGACCTTATTTTTAGCCTTATGCCATAAATTATCCCATTTATTGTTGTAATGTTATAGGTTAAGTACAAGGTGGTAATTATATTTTGAATCGGGTCTTAAGATTAACTTCTAGAGATAACAAAACATATTGTATATAAAGTTTAATGGTTTTCTCTGAACAATCAGGATTTGCTGAAAATCATAAACAAATGGCAATTATTGAAAAGTAAAAAAAATCATTGACTTTGCTATTTTAAATAGAACACCCTATGGATTAGTATATTAATAAATGGACATATTCGTGCTGATTATAGAAGTACCAAGTTTAATACCCCTATGTTAAAACAGCAAGAAAAAAACACTATTGTACGTGGTAATGTATTCTTTTATAATGACTATTTACTTCCACTCACTTTCGAACATTTTACCTATGCCTTTAAGGATAAAAATATCAAACCGGGTATTTTTATAATCAGGAAAAGATATCTATTTATTGAAATAGTATTATAAATGGTGTTGCATTAAAATAACAAAGTCCTTGCTAATGTTCTTACTGGTTATTTGTCATTTGTTTATTTTTTTTAGTAAATCGTTATGGTTGAATGCGAATAGAAAATAGAAATTTGCATGTATCTATGCTACTGTTTGAATATAAAAACATGATTAATAAAAAACTTGCCTGGCTGTTTTTGATTATAACCCAAAAAAAAATTATTTTAATAAATATTAAACTTTGTTCTTATTTTGTCTAATTAACTATGAACATTTAAAATGTCGGTGGTTTACGAACGGGTTTAAATATTTTTTTTTCCTGTTGCAGTACACAATTTCCCTTTCTTCTTAATTGGATTATTGCATGTCGCCTTTCATTGCTTTTAACTGCCATTTGTGAAATTTTTTTACTGTTTCGTTTTCCGAATGATGTCGGAAGAGGTGACGAGAAAAATGACCAACTCAAGTTGCTCCATTTTCACTAACTCCAAAATTTTTGGGTTCGGCTTAACATTTTCACTCTCACTTCTTAGTTCACTACTTCATAAAAACTATTCTACCACTTGCTTGCTTGCAAATGAAAACCTGTTGAAAAACGCGGGAAATGCGGGAATCGCGTTAAATGACAAAAACGCCGCGGAAGTAATGGGAATGCATTTAGGCAACACTGCTGGGATTGAGTACTTCGGTAAAACCTGTTAATTTTGATACAGCTGGCTGGGAAATCGGATATTTACCGGTGCTTGGAAGCGATTGCATTTTAACGGTATTTTTTCAAGTTTATTTTTTTCTACCCCTCTTTGGTTATATAATTTTTTGTTATAAAAGCAAGTAGTGCTGAAATTTTTATACTCGTCGATTATGATTATTTCAAGTAGGTCTGTGGAGGTCTGCATATTGGGATGGTTTGAGAACGACGTGTAGACCTATATATATATATATATATATATATATATATATATATATATATATATATATGTATATATATATATATATATATATATATATATATATATATATATATATATATATATATATATATATATATATATATATATATATATATATATATATATATATATATATATATATATATATATATATATATATATATATATATATATATATATATATATATATATATATATATATATATATATATATATATATATATATATATATATATATATATATATATATATATATATATATATATATATATATATATATATATATATATATATATGTTATATATATATATATATATATATATGTTATCACAACAACTTCAAAATTCACTTTTTTAAAAAATGATTTTATTTATAAAACACAAACTTTACTTAATTACAAAATTAAAACAATTAAATTAAAATTCAAGTATCGAACTGACAGCATAACTAGCTATTTCTATTACTAACTTAAAATTATATTTACAAGAGTATTTATATTATTATATTTGCAATCATCAGCATTGTTCCCACGGTAAAGTCACGTAGAGTGTTTCCTGCTGATGTTGCATCCTGCGAAATATCAGGTCTCGTCACTATTGCGTAATGTCACCTCGTGTGACCGGCAATCAGGTCAATGTATTGTATAATATTGCATATAACAACTCCCCCTTTAAGTAAAAAGTTGGGGCGATGCGGCAACTTTTAGGCTTCGTCTTGGAGTTCCATTTCTTCTTCCATAGATGGGTTTAAGTGCAGGCTGGGTCTTCTCCTGGGAAGAATACTGGTTAACCTCGTGTGTCTCCGGTTCAAAGGCTTCGGAGCTGGGGGCGAGTCATCGTTAGGTGAGCTCATGGTGATCATCGGCAGCTTCTTGCGTCGACATTTGCACATGACGTAGGTGGAGACTAAGAGAGCGATAAACACTATCGTAGTTACTGTGAACCAGGGCAGGTGTTTGCTGATAAATGGCTGGTTGATAATCTTGTCAAGTTCCTCGGAATATTGGTCGAGTTTGTGTTGGGCTATGTTCAACTCTCCGATATCCAGTTTGCTAAGCTTTAGTGGTTTGATAGCTACTTGAGGTTTTTCTGGAAGATGTTCGCAGCACTTGTATGGGATTTCTATCGGATGGCTGCGGTAAGTCACATTCTGATAGTTGTCGATGGTGCGTTGGGCATGCACTCTGGTACTTCCTACAAATGCGTTGCATTCAGGTCGTAATTGTAGAAGACTGTTAGTATTAATGACCTTGGTGGTAGCTTCTTTTCTTTCACACTGGACGGTGATTGGCAGTGGGTTGGAGATGCAAATTAACCAAAGGTTTTGGTCGATTTCCTGAACATTGTATTCTCGTGCAAGCAACAGATTTGATTGGCAGGTTCTCGTTAGCTGGTGGCTAAATTGGTTTAAGAGTTGAGCCTCGCAGATGGAATCAGTGTCTATTGGGTGCGGAAGTACATTGGAACAGATTTTCTGATTTAACCCAAGAGATTTACAATTGTACAAACTTGGGAGTGAAACGTATAGCATCGAATCATCATCTCTAGCGACATATTTTTGCGTAGTAGAAATGATGTGATGAAACCCTGTTCGATCATCTGATATAGGAATTGGATAAATATGGTATAAAGTGTAAGTTTCAGGTTCTACTAACGGAATTTTAAGAGCAAATATTATTTTAGATTCGGATTGATAAGCTTCTAATTCGATGATATCTATGTATTTAGCAATGCTATCGGAATAGACCGGTAGGGGTAAATTATTTTTATGAAGAGCTTGAGAGATTTGTCTTAGAGAGCTAATCAAATCTAGTGGTGTTACTATTGAACTATGTAATATTTTAAGGCGTGCAAATGTTATAGCATTAAGGATGTCATTAAGATAGTTTTCTATGAAAGCGTAACTTTCCATTAGTGATTCGCATAAATCTAAAACATTTACCTTAGCTTGGTAGAAGGCAACAGTGTCACTGATGTCTAGAATTGCTTTTTGAATATTTTCTACGTTGTCGTTAAATGTCTCCTCGTCTATTTGTAGTTTTTGTAAAGTGGTGTTAAAGCTCTTAATAACCGATGTAGTTACGGATATTTGATTTTTCATTAGGGTCTCAATGTGTAGTTCGTCGTGAGTAATTTTCTCAATACATTGGTTATAGTATTCGCCATCTGAGGCGTCTAGATTGCCTGTTAACGTTTTCCAAACTGTTCCTAAGCCATTAAGAAGTCCGCGTTTTGATCGGTGTTCGGCATAATTTTGGGTATCGGCTATTGTTTCTCTGTATTTGAGGTTTACCGAATCGGAGATTTGGCCTAGAAGACTAACATGAGTTTGGATTTCTCCTTTGAATGCGATCATTCGAGGTGTTTCTGCAGATATAAATGTATTCAAAAGATTGTCTAGGATTTTATCATTTTTGACTATTGCGTCTTTTATGGGTTGAAGTTCTTTGTAGACAAGAAGCGTCCATTTATTGTTAGAAATTTTAATGGTTCCTTCTTCATGGAGGAATATTCCTACAGTATTATTAATGGGTGTGATGGAGTATTGCGAAAGGGTGGCTACGATCAGCCAGGAGAATCTGAAAAGAAGAAGATCTATTCAGAATACGGCTTTAGCCTATCGAAATTAAATTTAGAAGTTTGATTTGTTTGGAGATTTAGGAGATTGGCTGAATTTTGAAAAATTTCGGTAATTTCGAAAGGTCCGGTGAAAAGGTTTTCGGCTTTCGTTCTTATTTGCGATTGTTTTACGTATACTTTATCTCCAATGTTATATTCATATGGGCTTTTCGAAACAGACTGATCGAATCTTATTTTAGCTTTTTCTTTTTGGTTTTCTGTCTTTCGTCTTGCAAGTTTGTAAAGATAGTTCATTTTATTGTTCAGGTCTCGTACGTGTTTTGATATTAGTTCTTTTTGGTTGTACAGGGTTTCGGGTGGTTTACTAGATGTATGCCCGAATAGCAGTTCGTAGGGTGTAAATCCGTGTGTCTTGTTTTGCGTGTTATTGTAGCAGATGACGGCATATGGGAGGACGTTAAACGGATGTTCGTCTGGGTTCTCGGCGAGATTGGCTCTAATCATTTCGGAGAGTGTCGCGTGAAATCTTTCAACTGAGCCATTAGATTGTGGGTGGCTAACACTTGAAAAGGACATTTTTATATCGAAGAGGTAACAAAGGTCTTTTAGAAGGGAGTTATTGAACTCACGCCCATAGTCGCAATGGATCCTAAGGGGTGTACCGTAGTGTTGAAAGAACACTAAAAGGGTGTTGACGACTGATTTCGCTGATTTGTCTGAAAGCGGATAGGCTTGAGTAAATTTCGTTAACTCGTCTCTTATTGTAAGAGCGTGGTTTCTTGTGGGATATTCGAAAATGTCTATATTTACTCTTTCGAATGGCGTATTTGGTGTTTTTGTTATAACTAGTGGTCTATTAAGATTTTTTCGGCAAAATTTTACCTTTTGGCAAGTTTCGCAACACTTCATTAGTTTCTCGACGTCTTTCACTAAATTAGGCCAGTTGTATTTTACTTTTATACGCCTAACGGTTTCGTTTATACCTCTGTGAAGGTTTAACTTTCCTCGATGGTAATGGTCTAGTATTTGTGGTCGTTCTTCTTCATCTGGCGTTCGGATGAGATCTTGATATATTTTGAATTTTACATCTTTATCTGCTAAGATGTAAGATAGCATTTCTAAAATGGGCAGTTCTATATTATTTTCCACGCAATATACACTTGATTCTTTAAAATCGTTTTTGGCTTTGAATAGGACGTAAAAGAGATGTTGGGCCACGATTTCGGGGTCGAAAGGTAGAGGTATTATGTAGTATTTCCTATGTCTTACAGATTTACTGTTCACTATGTTGATTCTTGCGCCTTTAAAGTCGTAATTTTCTTCGAATATATCATCAATAATTTTGTGATGCATTTCTTGCAATTTGTCTTTCCAAAAGAAGGTGACTATTTCTTTGTTCGATTTATCTAGTAGTTGTGTATTCGCAATCTCTACTTTTGAATAGTCTATGAGGGATCTGCTTTTGTACAACTCTGCGAATCTGTTGTAATCTTCGTGTATTTCCTGATCCTCATCTTCAGTATTATTTTCTGCTGTTTCGTCAGGTTTGGTTTCTTCGTCATTGGTGGCATAAACGTTTATCTTAGTTTGTAGTTTTGCGCATTCTTCAAAATAGTTTATCTTAAGTCTTGAGAGTGTATCTGCATTCTTGTTTATTTTACCAGGTTTGTATTCGATCTTATAATTGTAACCTTCGAGTGTTAAGCGCCATCTTGCTAGCCTACTCCCTGGATCTTTTATAGAAAAGAGCCATGTTAGCGGTCGGTGGTCTGTTATCAAGGTAAATTTCCTACCAAAGAGATATGGCCGGAAGTGCTTGACAGCCCAAACGATTGCTAGCGCTTCTCGTTCGATAGTAGAATATTTAGATTCGGCATTGCAAAGGGTTCGGGAGGCATAAGCTATTGGAAGGTCTCTTCCTACTGGTCCTTGCGAGAGAACTGCGCCGATAGCGAATGCGCTGGCGTCGGTTGTTAGAATGAAGGGTTCTTCTAAGTCAGGGTATATCAATATAGGGTCAGACATAAGGGCTTGCTTTATGGTTTCAAAGGAAGTTTTGTAAGAGGTTTTGACATTTTAGCGAAGTTAGGAATAAAACGTCGGTAGTAGCCTGCGAGTCCTAGAAAAGATTTTATGTGCTTGGGATTTTTGGGTGGAGGATAATTTCGAATACATTCGACTTTTGCTGGATTCAGCTTTACGCCATCTTTGGTGACGAGGTGCCCGAGGTATGCAACTTCCTTGCGCAGGAATTCGCACTTGTCTGGCTGAATTTTTAGATTAGCCTTGCGAAGTCGTTTGAATATTTCCTTTAGTCGGTCCATATGGGTGTGAATGGTAGGCGAGTAGATGATTATATCATCCATATAAACCAGACAACGTTCATTTTGAATGCCCAACAGGATATTGTCCATGACGCGCTGGAAGGTGGACGGTGTATTCTTAAGCCCAAATGGCATACGAACGAATTGGTAATAGCCATTCTCGACTGAGAAAGCGGTTTTGGGAATGTCGTCGGGGTGAATCTCAATCTGATGAAATCCAGACGCCAAGTCGAGGGTGGTAAAGTACTGGCATTTGCCAAGTTGGTCAAGAAGGTCTGAAATGTTAGGGAGTGGGTATTTATCATCTACAGAGAGCTCATTAAGCTTTCTATAGTCGATAACGACACGCCATTTCTGTTTCCCAGAAGCGTCAAGTTTTTTGGGAACGACCCAAACGGGAGATGACCAAGGGGACACCGATGGGCGTATTATACCTTGATCTAACATGTTTCCAATTTGTTTTTTGACTTCTTCTTTGTGTACCTGTGGGTATCTATAGGATTTCGTGTAAATGGGCCTAGCATTATTCGTTTCGATGGTATGCTTGATTTCGTTAGTGAAGGTTAATTTATCACCTTCGACGTAAAATATGTCGGCGTATTCAAGGCAAAGCTGAGTGATTTCTTCTCGTTCCTCTTCGTTTAGATGTTCGGTTCTTAATTGGGTTTTTATAAATTGAATTCTATCAATAGGTTCCGTATTACAATGTTCGCTAGTATTAAAATTAAAGATTGGTTCAAGGACTTGTAAAGGTTCTATTTGGAGGTCAGAGAAGTCGATGACTTTTGGGATGACATTGGAATTTATGACTGATGTTAAAAATTCACCATTTTTGTCTATTTTAACGAGGGCATAAGGCAGTCTAACTTTTTCTTTTTCTTGTGCGTATAGTATGGCATCTGTATCAGTAAGGTCGCATTTTAACCTGAAAATTTTTTCTGTACGTCCTTCTATCGAAATTTTGTTTCGAGAGTTTTTATTTTTTTCAGAGAAGTTCTCAAGTTTGTTTCCCGCTTTGTGTAAAGGTATTGTTTTGAAATTAGTTACAAGTTGTTTAGATTTTAAGTCAATTATAC
Organism: Kuschelorhynchus macadamiae; assembly: GCA_030620095.1. Taxonomy (NCBI): domain Eukaryota; kingdom Metazoa; phylum Arthropoda; class Insecta; order Coleoptera; family Curculionidae; genus Kuschelorhynchus; species Kuschelorhynchus macadamiae. The sequence goes on along the minus strand of JAUTXW010000511.1, from coordinate 152,866 downwards.
AGTTATAGTGTTCTAAAAAGTCTAATCCAAGTATTCCGTCAAATTCTATATCCAAATTATAAATAAAAACCTTATGGGGGTCGCCTGCATTAAATGGTACATGAGTGGATTCGGTTATTTGAAGTTTTTAATTTGTGATTCCCTGAATGGTTATATTTTCGGGTGATCTTTGAGGAAAATTTTCGGCGGTTTTTTCTTTGAAAATGGTTATACCCGCTCCAGTGTCAATTAGGAGTTTATATTTGTTTGATGCGTCGTTAATGAAGTACAGATTTTTTGAATTTACTGCGAGTAGGGGATTTAGAGAAAGCTCTGTTCTGTAAAATTCAAATTGGGGTTCATGTCGTCTAGATTGAGAGTCTGGTTCTGATCCTGGACTTCTTGTAATGGGTCTACAGATTGGTTGGTATTGTTCGGGGGGTGGTTTTGGTTCGGGAGTCCCAGAAAATTTTGATAATTTTCGTTATCAGGGATTGGTTCGAAATTTTCATAAAATCCTTGATTGTCTGCACTATATCCGCGGTATTCGGGCTGTTCTGGGCTATAATCACAGTAGTGGTTATCATATGAATCATTTACATATTGGTCGGGGTCATATTCATGGAATTGAGAGTTATAGTTCATATGAAGGGTTCTATGTTGATTGGACTGAAAATTAGGGTTCCTTTGCATTCTTGAGGAGCGAAATTGGGATAACTGATTTTGTTGGGAAGTAGCAAATGGTCTGGATTGATTAAAGGGTTGATTTTGGGAAGAACCTGGTCTTTGGAAATAGTATTATTTTGGAAATTAGGTCTATTTTGAAAATTTGTACCAAAATTAGAATAGCTTTGATTTTGTTGGGCGCGGCATTCATTAGCCATATGTCCCAAACGTCCGCAACTGAAACACTTTTGGGGTTGAGAAGGGGTTTTCCTGACCGAAAGGTTAGGTCTAATTGAGATGGGTGCTGGTTTAGGGTTTTTCTGAGTTTCGAAATACGATAATTGTATTTCTCGTCTAATTCTTATTTGGACTTCGATAAGATTTGAAGGGTTTCCAGCCCTGATAATCTGGCCAAGGTGTGGCTCTAATCCTGTGAGAAGGGTATTAAGGGCCATTGTGTCAATAAGGGAACACTGTGCATTTTTTTGTTCAGGACTTAGACCAGGAGTTTTTTGAATGTTTGCAAGCATTTTTGCATGGAGTACTTGCAAACAATTGAAAAATGTTAGGGGAGATTCGTTAGATAATTGTTTAAGACGTTGCAGGTCTTAAATGAGTGAGGAGAGGTCCCTTGTATCGCCAAAATGTAAGGTGAGTAATTGTTTAATGTCGGCATAAGTAGAAGGGTTTCTCGAGTTTATACGTTGAGCCGCTCTACCTCGTAGTTTATTTTTTACGAAAATCACTAATAATTTTTTTTGGTCTGCGACTGCCATATCATTTGCACAGTCACAAGCATTTAAAAATGTTCCTAACGAGATTTGATCTCCCTCAAACTCCGGGATAATGGAAAATATCTCAGATAATTTATAGGGCTCGATAGCTTCTGTAACAGAATTTTTTGAATCTTGTGCCACAGTGGCAGTAGCTACGCTACTAGTTTGAGAGCGTGTATCAGGCATTTTTCTTAAAATTTTATTCAATATAAAAGAAATAAACAATAACTAACAGGGAAATATCAGATTTTCGAACAGAAATTCAACAAAAATCACTTCAAAACACAAAATTCAATTTTAGAAATAAAAGAAATGATTCGTTACTTACGAAAACACTCCAAGATGCATGAATTGTCTTGTTCTCGACTTTGGGCAACCAGGGGCTTCACTTGGTGTTCCTTCCGTTCCTGTCGTCGAGTGAGGACTCTTCACTTGAGAGGATTGGTTCTTTTTTCGTTAAGGGATGAATCCGCCGTCACAGTTGGAGTTCTCCTGTTCTGTTGACGTTGACGAATCCTACCACGACTGCGCCAATTGTTATCACAACAACTTCAAAATTCACTTTTTTAAAAAATGATTTTATTTATAAAACACAAACTTTACTTAATTACAAAATTAAAACAATTAAATTAAAATTCAAGTATCGAACTGACAGCATAACTAGCTATTTCTATTACTAACTTAAAATTATATTTACAAGAGTATTTATATTATTATATTTGCAAGCATCAGCATTGTTCCCACGGTAAAGTCACGTAGAGTGTTTCCTGCTGATGTTGCATCCTGCGAAATATCAGGTCTCGTCACTATTGCGTAATGTCACCTCGTGTGACCGGCAATCAGGTCAATGTATTGTATAATATTGCATATAACATATATATATATATATATATATATATATATATATATATATATATATATATATATATATATATATATATATATATATATATATACATATATATATATACATATATATATATATATATATATATATATATATATATATATATATATATATATATATATAGGCCAAAATTCAGCGTTCTTTTCAATATGCAATAAGCATTTATGACAATACATCTGTTTCATTTTCATCTCTAAAAATCATTCATATTGAAACAAATATACATTTTTTATCTCGATAACTTTTTATTGTTCAGATCAAACATACATACGTTCGAGGGTCAGCTTTTATATTCCCGGACTGGGATAACGTGTCCTTGAATCACATATGTTTTGAAAACTTATATGCCAATTTAGAAAACAATTGCTACATTATTAAATTATTTATCCGTCAGATTTTATTATCCCGTGGTGTCCAATCATCAAAATGAATAAAATCGAGTACCGAGCAGTTATAAAATATCTTACAAAACAAGGGACCTTCCAGAACGATTATTGAAGAAATGTTGGCTGTCTATGGAGATAATTGCCCTTCGAAGAAGACTATTTATGAGTGGTCAAAACTGTTTAAATATGACCGAGAGTCATTGGATGATAATCGCCGCGCAAGTCTCCCTACTGAAGTGATTACTTCACCCCGGTTTCCAGAATCCTACATGATTATCTTGGCATGACAAAGATTAGTGCAAGATGGGTCCCGATGGGAATGCTTTCACCATTTCAGATGCGCTGTCGAATGGAACTGAGTGAAAAATTGTTGGCGTTTTGTGGAGAAGAACCAGATTTAATTATCAGTTGATATGTTATTGGAGATGAGACCTAGATATATTATTATGATCTGAATCCAAGCAAGAGTAGATGCAGTGGCATGTTAAGGGTTCGAGCCTACTAAACAAGTTTATCGTGACTCCCTCTTCAGGAAAAGTAATGGCAACAGTATTTTGGGACTGCCAAAGGACTTTACTGATTGATTATCTAAAACAGGTGAGTATTTCGCAAGAATATGTCGCCTCAGAGACGCTATAAAACTCAAGAGACGCGGAAAACTGACACAAGGTGTTTTGCTGTTGCATAATAATGCACCAGCAAAGTCAAGGCTTGCCCCAGCTGCAGTTTCTGATTATTGCTTTAAAGGAATTGAACATCCACCTTATAATTCAGACCTGACCCCAAGTGATTTTTTTTGTTTCCGATCCTCCAAAAAAAACCTCTTCGACGGAGAAAATTTAGTGACAGTGACGAGCTTACACTTGCTATCGAGGACCATTTTGAGGAGAAAACAAAGGAATATTTCTCACAGTTTTTAATGAAACGTTGTAATAGCTGCATTCAAAACCAATGGAACTATATTGACAATTAAATTTTTGTTACTACTCTTTTTATTTCCATGCTCAGTCCGGGAATTTAAGAACGACACCTCGTACCTACAAAGTTCGTTCACTTACCATACCTACTTAAATAAAACCCCGGTATTTGTTTTTATTTGTTATTAATTTATTTTTCTTTTATAATTTTTCTTTTTATTTACATAATCTAAAAATATTAATTATAACATTTATTATTTCCTCCATAAAAAGGTTTTATTCAAGGAAGTGGTATTTTACGGACTTTTTAAATATTTAATTAGGCCGTTATCTTGTATTGTTATTGGCAAAATTTTACGAGGTCGTCATTATTTCACTCTCGTTTTTGTACAGAATCTCAGTTCAATTGGATTAGTAGTATTTTTTATATGATATTTTAAACCTTTTATTGGGCTGCTATTTTGTTTCAACATGATGGCTTCTCACCGAAATTTTACCTCTATATCACACTTGATTTTTATGTAAAATTTAAAATTCAACGAATATACAGTTTTTAATTAAGATCGATTTTTTTTTTATTTTTAATTATGCCAATAAAGAAATCATGGTCCTTGGAATCATAGAAGCTTTCGAGGAGGATGCTTTAGAGTAGTCTCAATTAAAGCCAAAAGCGTGGTTCAGATACGTAGACGACACTACCATATGGGATTATGGTCCAGAAAATCTCCAAGAAAGGACACTAATAAGGAGTTAACGATACGAAGTGTAGTTCTTTCATTTATACACGGACCTACAGGCAGAGTTACTTCACCAGTCCAGCAACGTACTATTTTCAACCGACAAGAAAATTGCATGATGTTTGCGAACGCCAAAGAACGTTCTTCCTTTCCAAACGGAGTGTGTGTGGTGATAAGCATATTGGTGAAACTGGACAATTTATATATAATAAAATTAGATTTAAGTAACATCAACGATGTATTAGATAGAAACATATAATAATAAATATAATCTGCTGTATCTGAACATCAAGATTCCACTAGACATCTCATAAATGTAAAAAAAAGTTCTTGCATCGGTCTCGGGGTTCTATGAAAAGAAAATTAGGGAATCTATTATACAATCTATAAAAATACAATAATTTTAATAGAGATACGGACTACAGTCTATCATACGTGGAACCGATCGTTACATCGGGTCACAGTTCGGTGAAGACAAGTCCGGGTATAATTAACCGGAGTAAATTTCTTCAAGCTTGTTTAGTGTCAGTAAAGATCCCTGAAGATTCCTCGTGCAATCGAAGGCAAAAGGTCGAAAGGTGATTCCATTTAGATATAACAGGCGTGTCTTCGTTGATGACCTATTGTAAATAATTGTTACTTGTTTTCTTCGGTGGTCTTGTTGCAGGCATATTATTTTTTCGGATTGAAAATGATAGGGGTAGTATATTTTGATAATTTTCACAATAAAATTCAAGCAAAAAGATAAATTGTTTTTTACAATTATACATGTTTTCCATCGTCGCAAAAATTAGAGCGTATTTACGTATATTTTCATTGAGATTTGTGTTAAAACAATAATTTTTCTATCTTTCTATGTTCTATTATTTCAAGCATTATTTTTCAAAATTACATATTACGACGTTATATATGACTGTCATATATGTCAATAACATTGGTCATAAATCGAATATAGTTTAAAAAAATTTCGAATTTTAAACAGACATATTTTATATAACATACCGCAGATAGTTTGGACCAGTGTTTTTAAAGTTAAGTTAAATACGGACAGAGATCTGCTGAAATCAAGTATTAACTTAACGGCAGAACCTAAAAAATTAATTTAGAAATAAATTTATATTTATAGGTCAATCATAGTGCTTGTTATTTTTGATTTTTTAACAAACAATAAAACAAAGAACACTTTAGTAATTTAATTATATTATTGTATATTATTACTTATCTGATTATCGAGATATTTTTTTATTTTTGTTATTGCAATAATTGAAATTTATTTCTCCGATTCTTTTAAAAAAATATACTCCTGTAAGTTTACATCGAACTGTAAATATAAAATTTTTATGCATATCGAAATATAAAGAAGTAAAGTACTTAACACAAAATATACAAGCCTAAAGAAAAACTAATAAAAATAACATTTCTGTAAACAAATTAGAAAATATGTATATATATATATAAAAAATCAAAATGACCTAAGAAAATGACATATGATAAATGAAATCAATGTATTGAAACAGATATGCTAGTTCATGTAGTTTGAAAACCTTTTAAAGGTGATACATATATACAAGATTATTTGAATTGTCATTTTCTTAGAGTGTGTATGGAAGTCATTAAAATAAGCAAGATTTTCAGTCGCTGAAAAATAAATAAAATGGCTGTTATTTAGTAATTTAGAATATTTAGACCAAAAAATGTTTTTCTTTTTTTAAAGTATCTATTAATTTAAATGAAGGAAAGTGTTATTTTAAATTAATAGTGGTATCTTGTCAAAAAACCTTAAGGTTTTATGTTAAATATTGCGCTTCCTTATTTGATGATAATTCTTAAATATAACAAGGGTTATTTTATAATACTTAATTCGAAATTGCCAATACTTGATACAAGGGAAACTATACTTCATGCAAAATAAATATATTATTATGACTGACTTGAGGCAATAAAATAACGTTTTAAATCAAGAGAGCTCGTATTTGGACCTATCAAAGTCGCCCAGCTTTTAACGGGATAGCGTATGAATTTAAATCGAAAGATCCGTTTCTCAGTTTGTAAATGAAAAATTGCATGGCCAGATTGCGCTTATCGGTTGCGTCTGCTTTATAGATAATATTGAAAAGTTACTACATGTCTTTATTAAAAGTCTTTATTTAACCTCACTTGTACGTTAGTTAGTATGTATGTTTGGGTAGAAAATAATGCTAAAAATAAAATAAATGTATAAAAATATGTAAATAGTGCTTTTATTTATAAACTATCGAATTGAAAAGTAAAAAATATTTAAACTTACATAAACTTTTTCTTAAAAGCTTGAGGCGGAGGACACTTCAAATAAAGCCTCATGTTTTTAAGAAGATATTATAATTTTTAAAAGTTCTTTATTTATGTAAGTTTAAGTATTTTTTACTTTTGAGTTCAATAGTTTATAAATAAAAACTTATTTAAAAAAATATATTTATTTTTTTTTGTATTTTGAAACATTAAAGAAATATAAATAAGAACGTTTAAAAAATCTCGTAAACATGAGATAATAGTCTAGTAATATAACTTCGGATCTTATATGGAAAATATCCCAATTTGATTTTAAAATTAGGACATATTCTCTGTAAATTGAAGTTTGCCACAATTAAAATATTTAGTTTATATCACGAAAGCAGGAAGCCTAATTACTATGGACCATCGCCATTCAGAGAAGGAAAAGAAAGACCATTGATACCGGATTTAAAGATGTGCAGATTAGGAAATTAGGAAAATATTTTTATAGACGATAGTGTACTTCACACTTGCCATTTGAATTTTTTTTTCTAAGTGGTTTATTTCAAAGAAATACCACAAAACCAAATTTTAGAGAACTTCAATCACAGGGCTAAAAACATATTTAGAAGATCGACACTAGATAACAAAAAAGCTGCTATACCCACCAATTTTATTTATTTTTTTTTCTACATATATGTTTTTCAAAAATTTACAATTTTTAAACATTAATTAGCAACACCCTTTATTCATTTACACAACACTTCAAATTTTGAAGTTTTGTGTAAATGAATGAACCAGTTTTACTTATGCTTTGGATTAACTAAATTTTAAAAAAATATTGGTTTAGAAAAAATCAATAAATTTTACTTGTTATACAAAACATGATTAAATTTGTTTCATAATATAATGCATAATCATTCGCCAGTCTGCTTTATATCTTACCTCTCCCATTTCATATTAAACATGCCCGTGATACTCTCACTAATAGATCGGGAAAACATCAAACATTAAAAAAACAATACTATCTGAAAAATCTGTATTTTTTTCACATTAACTAATTGAAAAGTCGACAAATTCACCACGAATCATTAGTTTAAACCCAATTTACTTATGTTGGGAACAGCTGGTGTATTTTATAGAATTATTTTAAAAAATATATTTTTTGTAAATGATAAAAAAACAGATAAACGATTATTCTGTTGTATGTTTTTGTTTAATATCTAATGTATTATTTTAAAAAGAAAAATCAATATATCTGATACTCGGAAGTTAATGAAAAAAAATTGGAAGCATCAAGCCATTTCTGGTTTTTGCAACCCATATAATATTCAAAAAGGCAAACCAAATCGAAAGAGCTTACTAGTTCTAACTGCCATTGAAACTGTGAAAAGTTCATGATATATGTTAAAAAAAAAGGGAAATATAAAAATTCGGAAAGAAGTAGGATGTGTTCTTGAAACACCCTGTGTATTGAGAAATATTTTCAGCAATTAGATAAAGACCAGATAAACCAGATCGATTTATGTTATCTCAATTAACTGCTGAGCTTTTCTAATAGAACAGTCATCGTGAATAAACCTGTAAGGCAAATGCAGTACTCAGACTTTAAGTAAATCATTATGTGACACTCCTATGCCTTCATCCTGGATACGAGACATCTCTTCGATAATTCTAGAAACGGACAGTCACTGAAAAAAAAAATATACAATTTTAAATTTAAACGAGTGAGACCTCCGTCGGAATTTGACTGGTTTTAAAATTACACCTGAAGACTATAAAATAAAAAATAGCCTTATATCCGCATTATAATAGTAAGGTTTTTATCAACTGACAAAACTTTAACTTGATAAACACAAAAAATAACTAACACATCCCCATTAAACAAAAATTCCAAAGTAATAAAATAGAAATAATAATAAAAAACCGACGCGTGATAATTCCCTCTTAATAGGGGAAATACATCATGAAAAATTTCCCGATCTAAAATGTAAAATCAATAGATATTGAGTGAACCCATTGATTGAACCCAAGTCCAATCAACGAATAATGAGAAATGTTATGAATGAATGAAACTCGCTAGATTTAGTCGAGACTGAATGACTGAAGACAAATTAATATTAAGGTCTCTTTGAGGGTAGGATTTGTAAAATTTCTATTTAAGAAAATAATAAAAATGTCATAACTATTAAAAAAAATGAGATACTTTGGATGGTATTCTTTCACCTAGGCGGTAAACAATTTATTTAATTTTTGTTTTTTCGTGTGAAAATTATAATAAATATGAATAATAAGTAGCGATAACACGCCTGTGAGTAGAGAGTTTCATTAAAAATAATCCACATTGTTCAAGTGTTTTAAATATATAAATGATTAATTAAAATCCCGAAAAAGTGTTTTAATTTGCATTTGCTTCTGTGGTTATTAGATACCATGTTACTAACTATTCTAGCAGCCATTTTCTATCATATTATTTTAGGTATACCGCTTTGAGTGGTTTCGAGCAATTTCAAACATTGTGTAATTCTGCTTCACGACACGTTTAACTATGTTAAATATTTGTTGAGTAATGCAAGATGATTGCAAGGCCTATATACATAGATCGCGCAGTAAACAGTGAAAATAAAATCGATTAAGTGTCATTTAACATATTTTTGACGAAAAATTATCAAATTGTGCTTATCATTTCCTAAAGTTTTGCAAGTAATGTGGAAAAGGGGCTAAATGACAAAGCGTTCGAGAAATAAACATTCTCTAACGAACATATGTTACATATATTCTGCTTAAAAATTGTATAGTTGGGATTAAATTAGAAAATAATTTTTATTTAAAAATTGCACATTTAAAATTCAAATAAGATTAGATTCTCCTTTCCCCTACCTCTCGAAAATTAGGGAATTACCCTTTTTTTGTTCAAGGATTTATTCATCAAATGCATAGTGATGACTTTTTTTGCAATGCTGGTAACGTCCACATGGCTATGCAATCTTGCCTATACAAGTATTTTAGCACTGAGTTTTTGATACAAGGGTGATTTAGTATCATATTAAAGGTAATTGAATATTTAGCCAGTTAATTACAACTTAAAACAACTTATATTATAGTGTTCATAAATGCAGCGTCTTGGAATATAATGGAAGATATATCACATGTTTAAGCTTTCTGCTAAAGCATCTAAGTTGTGCTTTAATTAAAATACTGAGCTATATACTATATCTAAGTAGCTGCATAAGTCCTCCGTTTTTAAGTTTTCATTATTATTTCAAACGTTTTTACTGAAATCTATAATTCTAGCCGTTAAAGGGTTAGTTACCAAAATGATCAAATATTTAATTATTGGAAAGTTCATGTGCTTTTAAGATTTCACTTTCGCACACAAGTTTGAGCGTATATGAAACGAAATTTTATCCCAGTCGTGTTATATGCAACATATTTTCTACAAATGATCACAGTAAACTTAAAATATGAGCAATATACATACTATTTTGAATATGTTTCACAATTGTAGGTTAAGAATTTGAGTCTGAAAACAGGTGAGCAAGTGATGGTCGCAAAAAAGTTGTTTAACAATAGTTGTCGAAAACGTTCTCAGTTTATCATAAAGTATATATTTAGCAATATTTATTAAACCACAAACAGAAACTAACGAGTCAGACGTATTGGACGTTTCCAATGATGTAATACAGTATATTTTATGAGCAAAATCTAAAAGACAATATGAAAGCGTACGCTCAATTTTTGCTTTGGTGCAAATAATGGACGTTATATTCCATGTGGAAGTCTAATTTAAGTACTAAAGAAAACGTTGCAACTGGCGAGTACCTTAAATAGATACGGGTGTAGGCTGAAGAAATCGAATTACTATTAGTGATACAAATTCATCAATGATGCTCCGGATGAAAGATAGGTGGGTGACAAAAGTTTTAAGTGTCGCTTATCCTCGGATCAAATTAATATAAATGATGATAGCTGATGCCAAAATGAGGATTTTATTTTGATTTTCGATCTTCCCGCTAAGTAAACCAATAAGTCACCTTGATTTACAGGTATTAATCCCGATTATATTGAAATATATTGGAGATATGTAAATAATAGACCACCACTTGATGCCAGTAATTGTCGTTTACTTATTTACTAAAAAAGAAAATATACTTCAGAAGCCGTTAGGATAACAAAATTGGATTCGCATCAAGCTTCTTGGTCTGCAGAACCTTTATTGGCTTACCAGTCATTATTTTAGAAGAACATCTGTTCCTTAATTGTTTTAGAAGAAGATCTGCAGCTTTGAAGGTATGTGCCTTCCTTGTCCTGAATTTTCTATTGCTTTATCTGGGGAACAACTGAAGGTAAAAAGATTTATTACATATTCTCTTAATTAGCCCAAAATAACTATTGCAGTTTTTTGACAAGATGATTGTGACAAAGGATATGGCTATTTTAAAGGAAAATATATGACCGTGTTAAGCATAATTCTATAAAAGTGGGAAACGCTAAAGATTCAGTCTTGCTATGCTTCATTAGAGTTAATATCAACATTTGAGGCCTGATGATTTATCCAGAAATACCCCTAAATGACGTGATTTCCTAAAAAATGTAATTTTTATAGCCAATTTTTAGACCTTTGTTATGTTCTGATTTAAATATTATAGAACATACGTTAATAGCCACATAATTATCATAAAATTAGCTACTCAGTTATGTGTTGGATTTTAAACCTTGCTTTGTAAACAACCTGCGAGCTATATAAAAAAAGGCTAAACCTGTTTCTCTCGATCGAACGTCATCAGACCTGGGAAAGGAAAATTGAAAACCTAATATACAATTTAAAAGTTAATAAAATAAATACCTTAAAAATACATACACTAAGACGATATTTAGAAGATATATGATCTAGTAAAGGAACAAACTTTACCAACGGCCAGGATCGAATCTGTGTTTCCTGAGTGAGGACAGTCATTATACTTCCTAGTTGTTCGCTTTGATAGTAAAAATTTTTCTCTAGGAGGATAAAAACCGTTGTTATTTATTATCTCTATTAAAGGTGTAATTCAAAGGTGAAAAATATCATTAAAATGGCATTAAACCCGGGACAATTTTTAGCTTTAGATATTTCCATCTTTTCCAGTGGGTCTGCATTTTTCCTTTCATGGATAACACTTAAATCACACGATGAAGAATCTGGTGACCCGTAGATAAAAGCTGGTTAGCAAGTAGGGATTGTGTTACATTTTTATTTTTAAATTTATTAACCAAACTGTTTGACGTGTTTTGAACTCTGTATTAACAGACATATTTAATGTGTGGTCAAAGTAAGAAAATACTTTGCTATTTATTTGTAGGGCAACTGTTGTTTTTATCTATTTTTAATTATTAGTTCCTTCTTAAACTTTACTGAAACTGAAACTGTTTTTTTTTTAATAATTTAAGAAACAGGCTCTTATAGAAAAATGAATGACTTCCTCGAAACCTTTTCGCAGCTAGTTGGTTATAACTGGTAAAGATATGATACACATATAATTACTTTCCAATAAAATCTCGTTACGAAATAAAACGAAAAAAAAACATTTATAGGGTACAATATCGGCACTAGACTTCATCTAACCAATCAATCAGGCGGATTGTCAGCTGTCAGTGCAAAAATTCCCCGGAGTGCCACAGGTGTAATCCATGTTATTTACGGATCTATTATCTCGAGCAAAATCTAATCGGTACGGAAATTGAAAATAAATTCCCTCCCTGGTTTTAATTGCCTAGGGCTAATTTGTGAAACGATATAGAAAACAGCGCTGAATTAACCCCGTCGGCCTTCGAGCAGATCTGTTACGAAAGTGTATGGTAGACAGGAAACATTTAAGAGGGTTTTATGTAAAAAATAGTTCAGAACAAAGGGTGCAGGATACGAACATTGATAAAAAAGTATTTCCGTTTTTTTTTCATTAAATTTAATTTAAACTTTTGTGTTGTTGGAATGCCAATCTGATTAAAAACATTAACAGGCTAATCGTTATAATTGTGTAAACGGATTCGCAGGATTACAAGCCTTAAATAAGTTTAAGTTATAGAACAAACAGCAAAGTAGTTTTTACCTTCGAATAGACCCTTTATTCAGTATTTTTTTACCATGCTTTACTCGTGTAAAGATCAAACAGTTTTTTAATATGAAATTTAAACCATTGCAAATTAGGAAATGTGAGAATAACACGTTTCATAATCAAATTACTATAGTAGTAAAGACAGCAGACTTTATAGTATATTCTAAAAAAGGGGCAACCATGCTTAAATCACAAAAGATTTTTTACGGAATACCTTTAACTGTTGCGCCACAGCAAAGCTAAGATTCGGAGTTTGAAATGGTTTAGAATCGTATTGAATCAAACTTCTCAGCAGATATCCATGTTGTCTTGCACTTTGCGGTTCTTAGCGTAGAGATGCTAGAAAAACGTTTATGACAAAATTAATAGCTTCTATTGAATAATAGACAAATTACAATTATAGAGGAATGTGGATAATGTGTTTTTTTCATTTCTGGACGGACGACGAAAGCCTGACGCTTAAGAATAATGTACTGTTTCGTTCTACCGTGGTTGCCTTTACTACTTAAAACCCTGTGTTACAAGGAACATAGCCGTAGTTCCTCACGACGTTAAAATACCGAAACATTCGTATTTATTGTATAGCTACAACAACTATTACCTATTGTTAGGCCGTGCCCATCCGACGGCGATGCACGATCTTCCCAGGCAGCGACCCTTCGAAGTAATTGTCGCACTCGATGGTGCTTTACTATGATTATAGTCCGTGATTGTAACAAACCAAGTCACTGATTGGGAACCTGACGACTAGACTTGTACTTATATTTACTTAAAAAATGTTAAGATAAAAGAATGGACTAAAAACTCGTTTGGGCTCTAATATAACGTGCGTGTCTAAAGTCAAAGTTTGAAGCTGTGGTTTTCCCAAACAAAATGTCGCCATATCGAAGCTTCGGATATCCTCAAAAAATATTTTAATTTTAATTTAATTATTTCGGCTTAATTGGCACCAATTAAATTGTTATTATTTGTTAATATTAAAAATGCAATGTATTAAATTTTGTGCCTTAAACTAAAATGAAATGCTTTTTTCTACTGATGTAATTAATTACACATCTTAAGTACTGCAAACATAATAAAACAATTTTTTGTAATCTTATGAAACGCAACAATAATAAAATAATAATTAAAAAAAAACATAACAGAACCTAAATTTACTTCGTGGCACATGTAAAGTCTTTCGTGAAATTCTTCACAAACGTTGTGAAATATTTCAGGTGCAATTGATACGCATACCAGTATTATGCTCTGGCGTAAATCATTTAATGAGTTCCGTTGTGTAATATGCACCTTCAATTTAAAATATCAGGGGTTAAATCTGGAGAACGAGCGGTACATTCGATTGGGCCACGACGATTAACCCAGTGTCCAGGGTAGTGTTGATGTATAGATAGTACCTAACAATCCTGCTGTAATGCGGCGGCGTCCCGTCTTGTTGGAATGTAATTTCCATATCGCCAAACACTCCAGATTCAATTAAGGCTCTTTTAAGAACGCTCTAGTTAAATTCCCTTCAATAAAAAGTGGACTCATTATGTGGTTTTATAAAATACTTGGCCAAACGTTAAGTTTATGAGGAAACTGAATGTTGTCTTCTCGATAAACGGGAGAATTCATTCATCATCCAGTACCGAACATATTATAGGGGGCCGTCCTGTTCTTTTTGCATTAAGGATACTGCCAGTGATTTGAAATTTTTGAACCGACCTCCCTAAGTTCTATCTTGTAAATGAACGATCAGGAAAGCATTTATAAAAAATGCGCGCAGCAGCATGACGTTTGTATTGAGCTTCGCCAAAAAAATAAAACTGCTTCTACTTTTTGCTGCAAAGTACGAAACATTTTGAGAAAATTCACAGTACACAACAGTGCAACGATTAAATCATGAACCAACATTAGGCCAATCAAAACAAAAAACAAAATTCAATAAATATCTCATGGCAACAAAGCCTACTTTTTACTTAATACCATTTAAATGAAATGCAAAATTATTTTGCTTGAAAATAGCGTCCAGCTATCAGTTTGACATTTCTATTTGGTTACCTTACTAAAATGGTTCAAATTTCGTGGAAATACAGATATCGATTCCAAAGTGAAAAGGGGACTACAAGCGCACTGTGCAAAAAATTAAAGTTTTTATTTTATTATTTCAGTATACGGCACAGACTTCAATGAATTACATTTTTAGTAATAACAAATAAGAACAATTTAATTAAAATTTTAATATGTTTTTGTAGGATTCTCAAAGTTTTGACATGGCGCTATTTTATTTGGGAAAATGACAGCGACTTCAAACTTTCAGGATGAAATACGGGTGAAAAGACCTTTTAAGTAAGGTATTACTCGATCCCGTTTTCTATTTAATTTTTTTTTATAAATCTTGAAATTTTTATCTGTCATTTCTTGCTTGAAATTTGGTTTATATTGTCTTACTAAAGTCCTCAAATTTTTATGAAAATATACCAAACGATTCTAAAGTTAAGGGGGAGGCTGAATTTAGACACGCATGATATAATACAGTTTTACGGATAACTGATTGAAATTCTTCAATATTTTACTTAAACATAACATAATAAAAAATGGATGTTGAAAAATTGGACCTCCCAGCTTCGAGAAAGTCTATACAAAGGCCTTTTCCTACTCTTGTTTTTGCGAAAAAAAGGGTTGGAATAAGTTAGGGCACTAAGAAGTTCTTCCCAATAGGGTAGCTGCATTTGGTTAACGAAGAGTGGAGGGTCGCCTGGACAAGCTAAACGTATCGAGCTTTACTTCTCTTTATAGAGTAACTTCTGGCGGATTAGTCTGTATAGTAAGCTAAGAGTTTGGAATATTTAAGTTGACAGTTTAAAATTCAAAGCTAAGCCTTTTTCTAATTTCTATAAATTAATTGATTGTAATTATTTATTAATAGCTGATAATAACTCCATCAGGTCATATAACAATATTGGTAGAGTTTTTCTTTTAATTATACAAATATTTTGCATTGGTTACAGTAAAAATTAAAGAAGTTTAGATATATTTCAAAGATGTTCGTGGCAGCAGTATAAATAGTATGGCATATAAAAGCAGAATTATATTTATAAGCTGTTATACGGAGAAGAAATTATTTACGAAAGGTGTTTTATTAGGTGAAATCAACCATACTCTAATATTGGTGCCACATCATTTTTTACTTCCAAATTAAGAAATTTAATGAATATGGAAATGGCTGTGGTTAGGCTAGGGGAGGTCCAAATTTACAACATATAAATAATTATATGTTCATAAAAAGTTCACCACCCTCACACGTCTATGAAGGGCGTTGCCTTCCTTTTAAGTGAAGTTATAGCTTAAATGTTTTATTAATGATATATCGAAAGTTTTGCGCGCGTTAAAGGTTAACGTTTCATTGTGACCGGATGACCCTAGAATATTCGAAAACATTTTTCGGTCTCTAAACTTTCCTTTGAACCCTCGAAAATATGCTTCTGTTATCCGGTGTTTTTCCTTATGAAAATAAACACTTAGATGCTTGTGGAAAATAAAGGTCCTAAATACTCACGGAAACAAAGCTGGTTCAAACACTTTTGTGTTCTGTAATGACTTTGGTAACAAACAGGATCTGAAACGGACTTTCATTTGTTATAATTAGCCTCTTTACATTATATTTGAGGTTCATTGTTATCAAATAGGTGCCTTGACTGATTAGTATGTTAATAGAAAACTACTACTAAAATTAGAGCTGGTAGAAATCTATTTGAAGCCAATTTCTATCAATAAAAAAAATCGGTAAATTCCCTTTACTCAGAATTTCCCTTATTATGAATATTTCCTTTTATTAGGAATAGTGAAGTATGACCCGATTTAGTTCCGCCAATAGTAATCTATATATTTATATATATATATATATATATATATATATATATATATATATATATATATATATACACTAAGCCAGATTTTTCAGCAAGTTCGTGAGAGAGTTGTGCTGCACCAATGTACATGATTTGCTGGTTACCGAGACCTTTCAACATTATTTTTTGTATTGTTTTATTGCGTATTTTTTCTATGAAACCAATATGTTTTTCACCAATAACACATTCCACTGGGAACTCATCACACCATCTAACGGAAAAGGCAGAACAAGGCCACCTAATATATATAAATTGCGTTTTCTTTTATTTTTGTAGACAAAAGTGGACAGTTAAGGAAAATGCCCCCGTGTCATATTGATAAAAAAGTTTTGCTAGAATAATAAAGTTTTCATGTTTTATTACGTTAATTAATTGAAACGCAAAAATATAACGTTTTCAGATTTTTTTTTCCTTTATGTTGATAGTTTTTGTAGGAAATATACAGTCACGTTTTCCGTTTGCGACATCCATTATACAATTTACAAAAACTTTCCTTAAAACTGAGACATATCTGACATTAATAATTTTTTTAGGTTATACAAATTTGTATATTAGCGTATACATGAAACATAAATATTATGAAATATCGATTTTTATCTACTTTTGTCTGTAGTTGAAATAGTTTTACAATCTTATGAGTACAAAATATTAATTTGCAATTTATTTTTAAAGTTCCGTACATGAAATTACGTCAAGTGAACCCTTAAGGTGAAAATTCATTGCTCACACATTCGACCCAAAATAATGTAATCAATTTGCAAATTTGTTTCATTTAAGAAAATATGTTTCTGAATACGTATAAGTCGAATAGGGTTATAGTTATTAAAAATATTCCTATAGAAAAATTTTAGGCATTTTTATGAAAAAAAAAAGTACTAGAAATAGTTTGTTTTACAGCTTTTTGTTTCAAAAAATGCATCTTCTGAAGAATATGTTGTGAACTAAACTCTAAGCATTGCCAAATAATAGATAGACAAGGGAAATAAATTTTAAAAAATTGCTTTAAAACGCTGAGTTTACTATACTATTAAAACTACCATTGTTTTTCTTTAATACTCGTTGCATATTATTTATACACAATTGTTTTTTACTTTTCTTATATGAGATAACAAAGTACTTTTTTGGCACTTGCATTTTACTGATAAAAATGCGCTTCCACATATTTTTATCAAAAATTCTAGGCCGCTAAAGATATCTGTAAACAAAAATATGTAATTTTTGCAGATGAAAAACTCCCTACGAGAAAAGTTGCTATCGATTATATCACAGAGTACCCTCCTGCAATTATCACCAGCACCAGCCTCTCTCATCAGGCAGGCTGATACCCAGGGAGATCTGAAACGAACTAGCAGATCGCTCAATATGACACAATCGAAAACGAATCTTCAGTCAGACTGGGACAGTACTAGATATTTGTGTAAAGAAACGGGTGGACTCCAAATTTTGTATTCAAAATGATACATATTACTTGTCTTGCTCATGAACTTCATCTAAATCACAATTAAGTAAAGATCATACGTCAATGAATATTGTGTTTTAAAAGCCCCATCCCGGTTGGAAAACTTTAGAGAAATTGCAACGAATATTCCACTTTCTTTTAGATGGGGAACCTCAGCAAACGGTGCTGTTTAGGTATTATGCCGAGAACTTCGACGTATTAAAGAATGTAGTAAATGAATTCAATGGAGAAGATGTGCACTGCATACAAGAAGCACAAACTATTTTTTGCCAAAATTTACATTATAACCTATTCTGCTTGTTTATCCAATGCTATAAAAGTACTTGAGGTATAAGTTTTTTGTCTGAGGGTTGAAATTGCATAACATGTAGAATGTCTAAATGAAATAAGGAATTAAAATATTATCACAGATTAACCAGTGTTTTGCAAAAGGTTACGGGATATAGAATTAAAAAATATATTAGCGCGTACTTAGATAATAAAGAGAAAGTGTATTTGACTTCAAATAATCTGCAATTTTTAACAACCAGTGGCTGTTGTTTGTTAGTATATTGCCCATTTATCTCCCGTGATGTTGAATTTGAATCTGAAAATGTATGATGCAATTTTCATGCAAATTCAAGACTCTAAATTATAATTTTTAATTAATTCAAAATGTTTTATGAAAACATTGCTTAAAAAGGGAGATAAAGGTGACCTCATAGTCGAAATTTTGTTAGTTATATCCATTATTGTATTATAATTATAAGGTTTTTTACTTCTATCTGAATGAAACTTACCCCAAATTCAGTCACTGCGCTGGGGATTTTAATATTATTAAAGGCACATATCATCAGCATCACCAACGAAATAAAATATATATTAAAAAATACCAAAGAAGTATTTATCATTTGTTCGCTAGTTATTCAAAAAGCACACCCCACAAAAAGAATGATGAATTGTTTAAAAATATCCTGTCGGGTTGGTTAGTTCGTATTAAAATTGTAAAAGGAAATAAATAATTCAGGCCGAATACCAATGTTTTGTTACCGATGCATCAAAAACGTTATTTTATACTTGGAAAGGACATTTAATAATAACATGTCACGAAAAATTCTGATGAAATGAATGTATTGGAAAAGTGTTTTATTTTTTAAACATTTACGTGTGTGCTTAATTGAATGTTTTACGGCTTATAGTGTAATTATTTATTGCATTAAATACATACAACGTAATTGTCTAGGGATATTTCAATAGTATAGTCGCTCTAGAAAATATCCTGAATTTGAAATTGGTGGAATATTTGTAAAGAAAAGGCATTCGAAAAGTTGGAGAACTGGTGGAATTATCTGACCTTGGTAAAAGTGCAGTATACGAAGTGATAAAGAGAATCAAAAAACGAAACGGAATGGGTCATAAGCCAGTTTCCGGGAGACCGCGTAAGATAACTTAAAATCCTTAGTTGCCTTAGGAAGGTAAAATTCATGTCTCACCTTTTAAAAATTAGCCAGTAGGTTCAGAAATCAACCGGGAACACATGTATGTCCAGAAACTGTATGTATAAGTCGCTGAGAAGACATGGCACTGCAATGACGATTTTCAAGGGGATACTTTTGAGAACTGTTTTATTTCCGATGAAAGTTATTCAAGATAATCCGTATAGTTGGAATATTTATTAAAGCGGCACTTCTACATACCTTAATTAAAAAATATTTTACCATTTTTTTGTTTTAAATGTTTATTTTAATAATTAAATGTAGAAAAAAAAGCGATTATGTTTAAGAAAAAAGCCAGTTAAAAAATATTTTAACATAGAAGGTAAATGACTTAGAAGAAGAGATTCTCGACAAAATGGTGAAGGAGTAATCCTTGCCATTAGTTCTTTCGTTTTGTATAACTTTTTACGACCAAGAACCGCAAGGAAATTGAAATTTCTGTTTCTCTTCTATTTTTGCACAGATGTGTCGTCTTGTGCTCTAAAGTAGGTCGCATTTAAAGCGATTTAGTTGCACCATAGTACCTACAGATGGCGACACTGGTTGCCTATTGCCCCCTTTGGGTATTTCGGTTTTAATATCGATACCCCCAAGGAAACTGAGGAGCCGTGCCGGGGCAGATACCACGGTAGCAGATGGCACCTTGGCCCTGGAAACAAACACAGCATCATGTTTTATGTTTTAATATGAATTAAGATTTATATATATATATATATATATATATATATATATATATATATATATATATATATATATATATATATATATATATATATAAATACATATATATATATATATATATATATATATATATATATATATATATATATATATATATATATATATATATATATATTTATATCTTAATCCATATTTTATTCTAAAAGTTTGTTTAAAGATATTTATTTTTCTGTAACTAGTTAGACGTTTCACTTCTTGTTTGAAGCTTTCTCGAGAGCATTTTAGGCTCCAAGACATGCAATAAAATGCCCTTGAAAAAGCTTCAAACAAGAAACGAAACGTCTAGCTAGTTGCCAAAAAATAAGTTTTATTAATCAAACCTATACCCCTATATGAAAAAAATTTAGTATAATATATATATATATATATATATATATATATATATATATATCTCGCAAGTAGAACTATAATATATTAGTTTTTTGAATTTACATGCATCGTATTATGAGTGGTCACTGCGGACAGAATCGAATAACTGTTCTAGTTTTAATTTTACCGAATTGATCATTTCAGTTGGTAATCACATAGCTGTTCAATCGCTTTGGATGAGATAATTCGACTTTGAGTCAAAAGGAATTTTTAAATCGAAAAATCTGACATTCATGGATGTAGCTCTCCCTTTAAACATATATCATACTGACGTATTTTGAAATGTGCAATTTTAATCATATTTGTTAAACATATTTTTGTCAAAGGTATGTAGTTGTAGTAGTTAATCATATTTTAATATATATTCTCATTAGTCCAGCGTTTAGAGGTTTTGAAAAGAAAATTGCATAAACATTGACTTTTTTGCATAGATATTTTCTAAAAAAAATAAACATAAAATGGCGAAGCACTTTTTTATATAAAACTCTAAGGGCACGAGGCAGCCTCCTGAAAAATTAAAAATAAAATCAAAAGAACTGTGAAATACGTCAAATTTTTTTATATATTTCTTATATTAATAAATTTAAAAACTTTCTACAGCTCTTCAGGGTAGGTCTAGGATTATTATATATTATATACTTAAAAATAAAATAAAGGTTTTAAGTTCTTTTAAGTATTTTTTTAAATAGAGTAACTATTAATAGATCAAAATACAAGAGTTCTAACCACACTACACCACAACTTGTTACGTTCTGGATGCGCGTTTCGTTAACCAAGTTAGCATCATCAGCAGATGATACAAACTAAATTAACTTATCCTAACCGAGACTATTTATAGGTAAATGTGGTCACACTTGGTTGCACCCGACTGCACCGTTGTCAAGTAAACAATAGAGGGAACTATAGGGAATAGGTCCTCTGTCTTTATTTAGTGCTTTCTCACCATATTTAACTATTTCTATACTCTCAAATACATCCGGTAATCTATTATTAGATACATTTTTAATCAACTTAAGATTATTTATTCCTATTTGGGGATTGTTTTCCAAAGCGTGTTGGGCAACGCTTGACTTTTCTGTTCTTCCGTATCTTAAATGTGCCATGTGTTCTTTAAAATTAATGTTTATTGAGCGTTTAGTTTGCCCAACATATTTTAAATCGCAGTCATTACAGCTAATTTCATAGATGCCACTCCTCTCCTTCAAGTCGACTTTGTCTTTAGGGTTTCCAAGAAGATTTTTCAAACTGTTCTCCTTTTTGTAGGCTACTCTAAAACCTACGTTTTTGAATACTTTTTCTAGACCTCTCGTATATCTGGGATCATATGGGATTACTATGAACTTATTGCGAGGATCTCTTTGGAAACTCTAAAGACAAAGTCGACTTGAAGCAGTCGGGTGCAACCAAGTGTGACCACATTTACCTATAAATAGTCTCTAATATATCTGCTGATGATGCTAACTTGGTTAGCGAAACGTGTGTCCAGAACGTAACAAGTTGTGATGTAGTGTGGTTAGAACTCTTGTATTTTGATCTATCTTCCACCACAGGTTCCAGTGTTAGGACTTAACTAAAAATATTTTTAGAAAACGACTAAACGACACGTCAAGTTTATTATATGTTTGCATATAAAGATCAGTTTGAGATAACCATTAAAGTACATACATACACGGGGAAGGATTATGTTTGCTAAGACCCTGTAGATTTGCTTTTTCTGAATTCGATTGAACTTGTGTTAAAAAATTGCATTGATTTTTTATATTTTAGAAAATTGTCTTCTATATATTACTCAGAATGAAACAGAAATATATCTGCATTCGACAGTGTTCTTGGCCAAAACCCTGTAGATTTGTTTCTTCTGAATTTGATTGAACTGGTGTCAAAAAATTGCATTGTGTTTTTGTAATTTAGAAAATTGTCTTCTATATATTTCTCAGAATGCAACACAAATATGTCCACATTCGACAGTGTTTAAACTATTAGAGATACAAAACAAGGCCTATATAAAAAATGAGATTTAAGATGGGGGCGTAATATAATAATATTTTGCAACCGATAGGAGATATTAACTAATTAATTAGTCTATACCGTCGTTACCGGTATTCCGGGAGTTCAATTGACTCTTGCTTTTGACATAAAATAAAGTTTAAAACATTTAAAAAAATACTTCCTAAACTCCGATCCGGCCTATTTGCAGAGAAGGACGTTTTCTGAGAATTTCAAATTTCATGAAAGTTGATACATGCAGAAAAAGTAGTTTTTAGATATCAGATATACAGGGTGTTGAAAAAAAAACTTACGTGACTAGGTGAATGTAAGGTTAGACGACAAAATATACGATTATATAGAAAAAATGCTTAGAATTCTATTCTTATGCTGTTTCCAAAATTTCAAACGGTAATTCCAAGAAATAGAAATACCATAATTTCCGCCATAGCGCCCCTATAAAGCAATATAATGAAAGTTTTGCTATTAATATAGTTTTAAAAGGTCATTTAGCTGAGAAATATTTTTAAAATAAAGATTACAGAATTATCATTTCGCATAAGAAAGTCTTCTGCTGCAGTGCCCTGTATCATAAACCATTGCCATGTTTTCATTAATTTTATTCTAATGCATGGTTTTAGAAAAACATTATTAACAGTTTTTATAAAATTCTTCGCTAAAATATTAAAATAAATTCACTACGATGAAATATTTTTTTTATTAATAATTTGAGAAATGTATTTGTTGATAAAATTTATTTTCACCGTAGTGATTTTGTTTTAATAATATAGTGAAGGATTTTCTAAAAACTATCAGTAATGTTTTTTCTGAAACTTATATCAGAAAACAATTAATACAAAGCTCAGAAGAAATTAAAGTAGAGATCACAATTCATTTGTAAATCAGGTTAGGGGTGTGCGCCAACATCATGCCCCAATTTTTCACATTCTATCTACCATTGTCTACGATAAAACAAGAAGTGGGGATGGTCCATGTCAAAGCCGTGGTCATTTGTTGACGAATGTCAGTGGCGGCGCGAGTTTTCACTTCCTGCATAAGAAAATATCATGATCTTAAAAAAATCATCGTTCCAGGTTTTTACAGATCTTCGTGTTTTTCCATTTCTGTCGGTCGGTCGGTCGGTCTGTTCCCGGTATAGCTAAAAAAATTATTTACTCGATTAACTTTAATTTTATTTAATTGTCCACAAAAATTACGGCTGATAAAAAAAAACTGGTAAAATATTGGTATGAATTCAATATGGCGAAACAAAATGACGACCTGTTAATATTTGAAGTACGAAAATGAGGCAATGGATGGCCCATTCATTTCGTTGACAAAAGGAAGGATTCCTGCCTATTCCTTAATGAAGCAAATAGGCATTTTTACCGTTCTATGGCATCATTTTCAATGTTTGCCATTAATAAGATCGGCGAGATAGTAACCTTCTAATATTTTTTAAATTAAATAGTGAAATTATACTAAGATTTAAAAATCACATCGGAACTCACGAAAAAAAAACGGAACTAGTTTTCACTTCTTGAAACAATTACCTAAAAGTTTCAAAGAAATAATCGTTCTCTACTACACTATCTAAAATCAAACCATTAAGTTAGGTAAGTTTAAAAAGAAATTAGTTATTTACATATTATGAAACTGTTAGAGTTTTAAACTAAAAAACAATGCTTTTAACGCGCTTTTATTGGCTTCCTACTCGTTGATTGTATGTTTTTATGTCTGTTTCAAATCTTGTAATGGATTTTTCATCACTTCCACATTACCGATTTTCAAATTTGACATGCATATACTTTCGGATATAAAAAATCCGAATTTTTTTAAGCAAAGTTTAGAAATCCAAAATGGCGGCGCCAATACTGCCGACGAATTTTGTTACTGGTGTAGATTAAACTGAAAATCGGTGCCTAGGAAAATTTAAGAGTGTCAGCATTTAAAAATTCAAAATAGCGGTGTCAAAATGACAATGTCAACATGTCGGACGGATGATTTTAACATTTGTGGGGATTATTTAAGAATGCACAACAAAATTAAAAATGGTGGCGCCAATATAGCGAACGAATTTTGTCATTTGTACAGATTCGGCTGAAATATCGGTATCTAGAAGTATTTAAGAATGAAAGTTTATTCAGTATTTGAGAGTTAAAAATGGCGGCCCCAACATAGCAGACTAATTTTAAAATTTTTGCAGATTTGATTAAAATTCGGCATTTGGGGGTATTTGAGATTGCACACAATGAATTTTTGTCAACATTTCATATTTCAAGATAGTAATGCCAACAAAAGGGCAGAATTTTAACATTTTATAGATTGGCTGAAAGAAACTCGGCATCTGGAGGTATTTGAGAATACATATAAATTTTTAGTAAATATTTAAAAAATCAGAGGAGGGATGCCTAGATTGCGAGCGCATTTTAACATTTAAGTGTGCAGATTTGGTTCAAAATCGATATTAAGTGTGCAATTCATACATTTTTAGTAATAATATTTTTAAACATTTAATTAGGCCACCATTTTATTCCGTTTTGGATTTGTAGTAAAACTTACGAGTTGTTGGTCATGGCACAGCTAATTTTTCTGCCAAATTTGAATAAAATGGATAAGTAGTTTTGTAGTAATAATTTTTTATTATTTCAATAGGTCGCCATTTTGTTCTGCCATATTGACCACGTCATCCTCATATGACCTTGAATTTTTAACCAAAACTTAAAATAAATAGGATAAGCAGTTCTTGAGCTTTGTTGCGGACTGACATACAGACTGACCGACGGAACTGAGAAAACACGTTTTTTGCAACTAGAATACTTTCCTCTTGCGAGGAAAGTAAAAAGATGCGAGCGCTATAAGACAAAAATAGAATAGGCAATTGTCATATTGTTATTCCATGTTAATAGCTAAATTTAAAAAATAAAAGATTTTTTTTTAATTTTCAATATCCTAAATCTTAAATTCTAACGATTTTAGAACATGTTTACGAACATATTTTTACTTTTTATTACCCAAAGAATCACTATTTAAATTCCTTTACCTCACAACACTTAAAATAAAAAATTGGCCCAACTCAAGTGAAAATTAAATAAAGGCACGAAATCATACGAAACCTTATTATTTTCCCGGATATCATCCAAAATCTAAGTGATTTTAGAAATCGCAGTACGTTTTTTTTCGACCTTAGTCCTTTACCGAGTAAATAATAATAATTTAAGTTAGGTTAGCATATAATAACAGAATTGAATTGAGCAACATGATGAAAGTGTATCAAAAAACAAGTATGTGTTATCTAAAATTATAAACTGCATAAAGTTCTGTGGCATTTTTGAGTTTGCTCTGCGTGGACATGATGAAAGGGAAGGTTCGCAAAATAAGTTTTTAAGGGTGTAACAAAACCCTTGTTCTACGCCCATGGCAAACACTCTCGGCGAAGATTGATTGGTGATTCGGTAGGTAACGCGCATGCTGCATTTTTTGTATTCAACTAAATAACCTAATTTTCCTTCTTGGAATGAGGAGTACTGTTTTACACGCAGAAGGATATCACCTGTGAGCTAAGTCATATTTTTTTTAAGATCTATATCTATTTTCGAATGTATTGTTTTTGTCAATACGTCATGTGTCCCAAAATAAGTGAATAAGGTATCTTCCATTAGACATCACAAGTCTCCTGGAAAAGGAAATCTAGCTGTTTACTTAGTGATTAGAGGACAATTCCAAACTTAAACCGTCATTTTTTGCAAACTTACATTGCCGCACCATAGTTAGGTCAACTAAATCTCCTCCGTAATGTCCAAGATAAAGTAAATAAAACTTATTTATTAAATATTTAAAAATCAATGTTCTCCTAATCTCACCGCACATTTGGAACGCTGCTACTTAAAGTAATGAGAATTTTAATTAAATTAATTTCTGGGTTAAAATATTTTTTAGCGTATTAATTTCTTTAAATTAAATTCTAAGCACTTTTTCCAAATAAAGGTTTTCACTATTTTGTCATCTAACCCCACTTTTTATCTGATTTTTATTTTTTCTTCAACACCCTGTATATCTGACTTAAAATTAAACAGTGTAAAAACTATATTTTCTTCTTGCACTAAATTTAGTCAAGAATAAAATTTTCTGAAAAATCAATAACAAAAAAGTTTCCCATATGTTGCGTATATTATTGAGCATACTGTATATTATTTTCAGAATTTACTGAACGTTTTAAGAAAAGTCGTTTACGAGAGTAAAAAATAAATACAACTTTTAGAGAGAACATTTAATTTTAAGCTGATAGAGAAACAAATATTTCTTGAGAAAGTCTATTGCTCGATTAGTTGCAATAAAAGCAGAACATTTAACAATTTGATATTTCAACAAATGTATTTGCCAATTCAAGTTAAAAGAAATATATACATTTATTTCCTCTATACATTTACTTTGTAAACTTCATCTTCAAAGTACCATGATTAGTCAAAGTCAAACGCAAAATAAATTTTATTCATTACTTGGACCATTCACCTGAACGGTTTGCAATTAGTAAATTAAATTTAATGTATTTGTGGCAGCAATCAGTCTTTCAGTTTATCTTTTTCCTATCATTGCTGAATTTAATCCCATTAACTGTAGTTTGTCGTTTTCGTGTAAACTGCCAGGCATTTTGTGCAATAAGGGCGTGTTACTCCAGTCAAATCATGTTGTTCGGTACTAATTTGATTTTCTAGCTAGGAAGCCTTTTGCATGTAACACAGTAATAATTTAAAAATGGGCAGCCACGTTAAAAAAATATTGTCTTGCAAAATAGGAGACCTTAATTTTGGTTTCGATTAAACGTGTGCCAAACTTTAAAAAATATTTTTATATATCAAATCGTGTTATAATAAAAAAATAATAAATACAAATATAACGCATATTATCATTTGGATAAAGATCTCAAGGCTACTTAAAATGTTTATCCAAATGTTAATATGAATTATGAAATCTTTATTTATTTAATAATAACATACTTTTTATTCTTTATTTTGGAAAGATTATAAAAAAGTAAGATAGGAAATTGGGTTTAATTTATTTGCTCTTAGGTATGGATTTTGGATTTTGCATTACTCCGGTTTAAAGTTAATAAACAACATTTTCATATACCCATAATGGCAGGTCACATACGACTTAATAAAAGTAGCCAAACTTTATAATTAAAATTTTATACAAAAACGTGATAAAAAATACGTGCGCACAATGAGAAGGTTGACACCCTGCTCATCGATATTTTTTTTGATGTTTGGGGCGTAATTTAATACAGTCATTCGAACACAATTATCCAAATGTTCATCTGTAAGGCGATTGCGGTATTTGTTCGTAATAAACTTCATAGTGGAGAAAAAAAATACGCACAAATGGGTTGAAGTAAATAACGCTTTCACTTTTAAGTGGCAAACTGTTGGATATCAATTTCCATGAAGGATGAAAAAAAAATTTGAATCACCAATGCCATTTTGTTGACATCCTTAAACCGATTTTTGAAGTTATCCTTTAAGTTAGAAACCATAGCTGGAGCCCCGTCAATTGTTAAGTCAGTCATTGGAATTTTAAGAAGATATAAAATTGTTTAAATGGTCCAGTGGTATATCCTTTCAGTGGAATAAACTTCAAAATATCTTCTTTAATCATAAAATCACTAAAAACCACTGGATGGTTTTTAGTGATTTTAGGTGATTGAGGAGACAAATAAACACAGTTATCTAAGTTAGTTTTTAACTGTTAAAAATTACCCTTGCTCATTACTTCCACTCATCTGATCACTGTATTAGAAGATAATTGCATAGATTTTATTGCTGAAACTATCTTGTATTTATTTTTAAAGTTGGAAAATAAGGAATCTGCAGCTTCTAAAAACGCCTGTTTTATCATTTTCCCATCTTCCCCTTCCGAATGAAAATTATATGTCTTTACTTTCTTACTAGTGCTTGCCATAATCTTTTTTATTGCTCACTCTGTATACTAACTCGTCTAATGGCTTTCAGTTTTAAACTGAACGCGTTGTATCCTCGACATGCGCATTTATCGCGTTCAAAGCAATCTAGATCGTTCTCGTGTTTTCAAACATTCGCGCGATACTGGCGCTCTGATCAATTCTAGCTCTGTCCAGAGAGCTCACCGCAGTGTTACAGCTGCTTGTTTTCATATTGTGATTTTTTTTTTCAAAATTAATGGACACTTCTATGATTTTTACAAGATATGTTGTGAGCTACCAGAAATGTCTGGTAGGTAGCTCGCGATTGACGGGTTGGCGACCACTGCTCTACACCAATGTTAATACAGTTCTAAAATATGTACAGCAGTAAAACGACCTCGCAGTTATCATTACAAGTAACCTTAAGTGGGACAATTATATGAGCAAAGTTGTTAAAAAAGCAAATGCCTTTACTTACTGCATTCAGCACGCGTTTGAAAACCGTTCTGTAGAATTTGTGCTTAAGTAAATCCTTTTACGCCCAAAACTGGAATATGCACACTCTGTTTGGAATCCGTATTTTATAAAAGATATTGATCTTCTGGAGCGGGTACAAAGGAGAATTACCAAAGTGCCCACAACTTTGTTAAATGATGGCTATGAATCGCGTTTATTAAAATTGAACTTGCCTACTTAAAAAACTAGAAGGTTGAAAACTTTACATAACTGCTATACCTTTCCAAAAGTGCCGTTTCAACTTAGTGAAAATGTACGTTTACGTGGATACATTTTCAAGTTAGAGACAGAAGAACCAGTAAAACCCTGGAAAATACTTTCTTGTTAATCGTGTTATTTACCAGTGGAATGCGCTTAGTGAAGAAGCTGTTACGGTTCAAACAGTGAACACAGTTAAAACTATATTGATCGCCGCGAGTTGCCTGAAATTCCAACGAAACTACTACGAACCAACCTAAAAATACTTTTTGACTAATTTCAATAGTTTCATCGGTGTAAACCGCTTACTATTGCTTAAACTAATAATATTAATAATAATATTTTTACATAGAAATTAGTTAGTTTTTTCCGTAGATTTTAAAAATATTGTAAAATATGTTTCTATCATTTAAAGTAAGAAAAATTTCGATAGTTTAATCACATATATTTTTATTTGACGGTCAATTGTTTTTCCAAAAATAAATTTCAATTTTTTATAAAAATCCCAGTTACGTTTTTGTTTGACATTTTTTCTATAGCCACGGAGATACAAAACATTTTTCCTCTCCTTTGCATCGCTAATTGTTTTCCGTAACTCTTTTATTAACAGACAGTAAATAACTTTAATAACAGACACTGTCATTTATGTTTTGTAGTCTTTTTAATCCACGTAATACCAAAAAGTTCTAAATTAGAACGGAAAACAAAAATATTAGTGAAAACTGAATAATTGACTTACTTCCACTACATACTTTCGAGTTGAATTTGGTTTTACCTTAAAATCCTTACTATGAATAAAACTGCAAAAATCTGCCAATTATATCATTCAAATCGTTTAAGAAGGAAATCATTCATTAGGGCACAGAAAGAGTACACTTTAATTTAATTGAAACGAGAAAGTCTCTCTATATAATGTGTATAATATTAAAAAAAACCATAGCCGAGTGCTTTCAACTATGTTTTTTTCATTTTCATCCTCAGTGCTGCTGAAAAAGGCTAAAAAAGTCTGCAAGAAATCAGGTTGGAGTAAATAATATATTTACTCGTCACAGGTTAGAAATTTAATTTACTGAAAACCCACTCAAACACATGTCATTAATAACATTCCTAATCATTCATACCATAATAATACGTTTGCCTTTACAGACCTTGAACGTCGTTATATCAGAGGCTGATAGGGAAGAGATAAACCTTTTCAAGCTGATTGCTTATAGCATTGGATATGATTCAAAATTAATAGATACTAAGATTAATAAATTCAAAACTTACGTGTGAACAAATTTCTATCCATTACGTGAATATGCTGTTAATACGTTTGTCTCAGTTCCGTTTCTAAATAACAATTTAACAACAAATTTCAAACCAAATTTAAATCCTCTTGTAATAATATTGAAATATATCATGAAACAAAGAACAGCTTTGGAAAATCATTTAATAACAGTAAAGACTAAATAAATAAATTCAAGAAGAGCGGATATTTAACCAAGATAATCACTCTCAGTTTTTAGTTAATGTACATTCCAAAAACTTTGTGAGACTTGATTTTATGGAAGATATTGAGATTATCAATGAACTTAAGCACAACCCCCCCCTGCTTTAACCCACAAGTTAATCTCAATAAAACTTTTATACTGATTCACGCAACTGCATGTGCTTGAAATTCTGAAACTTTCACTTCGATCCTCCTCGGGCAACACTTCTCATCCACCTTCCTGTACATTTTTGTACTCAAACTTCTCCCTCTTTCTTAAAAAAGTATCTATCATTTTTTCTGCGTTAAGTAAACGCTTCCATGCTAACGTGAACTAATTTTCTAAATTTGAGTTTATGCGAAACCAGGTGTGACTTCATTAGCGTTCACGCTAACTAATATAACCTATTTATATGTTTTTCGTCGAGAAGCTTGGTGGCGCCGTGGTAGGGTTCACAGCCCGCGTCGTATTACATGTGGGTTCGAATCTCGACAAGGACGAACATTTTTTTTGTTTTTTTAACAAAATTTATAATTAATAAAAATTTGGATTACTTATTTTTTTACAGTGAGGTTAGGTTAGCGTTGGTTAGGTTTGCTGCAAAGAAAGCGAGCCAATCGAATACCGAGTCTATATCAAAACAAGGATTTTTTAACAAAATCTATACTGTTAGGTTATTACAAGTTACAGCCTTTTAGTAGTTTAATTCAATTCTAATCGCAAGTTAGTTTGGCAATCCTGTCGATTGTCGTTTTTTGCTTTCTTTTCAACACTTCAACCAGTACTCTGTCTGTTCTACCATGCCTTTATAGAAGAAAGTTGTTTCTGACACCTAATTTTTATTTCCATTGTTAAAGGGAAGTATTCTAATCGTGAAAAAATCACCCTCGCAGGTTTTTACACATTTTCACGTTTTATGGTTCCTAGTTACCAAAAAAACATGTTTTCTCAATTTCGTCAGTCTGTCCGTCTGTCGGTCTCTCTCTACACTCAAAAAGTATTTATCCGATTGACATTAACTTTTGGCCAAAAATCAAGGGTCATAAGGTGATGAAATAGTTATATTTTTGTATATCGAAGATGGCGGAACAAAATGGGGACTAGTGAAATGTTAAAAAAAATTATTACTAAAAAAACCACTTATTCAATTTACCTGAAATTTTGCACAAAAAGTATTACGTAGAAATCAACTGGTAATATTTTGGTACGAATCCAAGATGGCGAAACAAAATGGCGACTTAATAAAATATCAGCCTGAAGTAACTATTTATCAGATTGATTTCAAATTTTTTGCAAGAATTAAGTATGATATAGAGATAAACTAGTAAAAAACTTATTATTCAAATTACGTCAAATTTTGTACAAAAATCAAGTGTTACATGAAATCAGCCTGAAAAACTACTTAGATTAATGTCAAATTTTGTGCAAGCATTAATTGTGATAGAGAGGTAATCTAGTAAAATTGTGATACCAATTCAAAATGGCGACCAAATAAAATGTTTAAAAAATCAACGTAAAAAAATTTCTTATTCAATTTTCTTCAAATTTTTCACAAAACTTATATGTCATGTAGGAACATGCTGGTACGAATTCAACATGACGGAACAAAATGGAGGTATTAAACAACTTGTTCAATTTATTTTAAATTATGTCCAAAAATGAAGGTGGCGTAGGTAGACCTTGGTGCGGCGACATCCATTGATTTTGTTTCCTGTCATATTTAGAGTTCTAAAATTCATTGACTGATCTTACATCTTTTCTGCCGATTTTCAATTCTACTTTAATTTAGCTCACAGTGTATAGTAATTTCTATGGGTGTTATTGTTTAGACACAGTCAACTAAATGCGGTTGGTTTAATATATTAACTGATAAATATAAATTTGTTAGCCCTATCGATTGTGTTAAAATTCGCTCTCTCAAATTAGTCTAATTATTAATTACAAAACTGTTAAATTTTCGTGTATCAAGCTGAGCATATTGTATTATATATATCATATATTAAGTTGTTAACAGCCACTTAACTGTGAGGCGATTGTATACTGAATATTGATCAATCAAACATGGCTCCAAATTAATACACAACAGTGGCTTGAAGAAATCTGTTTGATAAAAATAATTCAAAGAATTCAAGAATTTATATTCAGTGGGCAATAGGGTTTAAAATTGTTGGCATGCACATTACTTATGTTTTATCAGTATTTTGCTTTTGTTTCTTATTTTTATCAAGAAAGGTGGAAACAATTTTACTGAACCTAGACAAATAAATTCTAATGCAAAGGAATGGGGTGTATCCTCTGCCGTGTATATCTTTTAAGGTTGAAAATATTGCCATTTAGAATTTATTGAGCTTCCGTTCGTAACTTTTACCTTTCTGTCTGTCTTCCACCATTCTATCTCAAGGTCATTTTTTGTTTCCACTTGTAAAAAAGGGCAAGCTTGTGACCCTGCTTATTAATTAACGAAGGCTATTGTATAGGCTAGGCGGGAATAGGATTTGTAAGGTCATTTTGCAACTTTCATTTGTTCTTTTTTGAATTATTATATATGCATATTATTTTACAAGGTGTTCGTAATTGTTTGCACAAAGATTAAAATTGAATGCATTATTTTTTAGCAAAAACGCCAAAACTTTCAAATTGAATTAATAAATTAATTTTTACTAAATATACAGGGTGGTCCGTTTAGACGCTGTGATATTGGGAGTAATTTTTGTAAACAGAATACTTCATTATCATTATACAAGGTGTTTCAAAAAACATGGACTATCGGCTAATGGAAGATTCTTTGTCATAAAACAAAAAGGTCATAGAAACGACTTAATTTTCGAGCTATAGGGTGTTAAAAAAATGTTTTTAATTTGTTTTTCCCTCTATATATTCAAATTTGATAATTAGATTGGAGTAAAACTCAGTATAGAAGAACATGTACAAAAATACATATTTTTATGATACATTTTTGTGAGTGTTACCGATCAGTGGCGTACAAATTAGTAAGATTATGCATTTTATTACCATTATTCGGCCTTATTTTTTTGGGTATTTCCATTTTAGTTAATTTGAAATATGAACTTATTCTCTTATTAATTCTATATAAAAAAGATATTCTTAAATAAAGTCGATAATTGTGTCCATTTACCAGCTGTTTTAATTTGAAGTAATTTATTGTGTTCTAAAAGGGTAACTTTTAAAATTCAGGTACCTGTAATTATTACAAATATAAAAACTAATAATCACTAGACATGAGAAACGAGAAAAATTAACCTGTAGTTCTTATTTTTAACGTTCCAAACTGCCTCATTTTACTCGTTTGTCCGTTAAAAGCAAGTCACACATATTACTGTGTGTGTGTCAGTAGTACGTGTGACTTGTTTTTTAAGAATTTTTAAACATATAGGTTACAATGTTTGTGATTTGTCTTAAATAGACTAAGATAATTGATGAAGGCTATAAAATGGTCGAAACGTTTTAAAAAAAATAAAACCATCCATGATGTGTTATATTGTGAACACTATATATATATATATATATATATTTATATATATATATATATATATATATATATATATATATATATATATATATATATTTTGAATGTATTGAAAACTGCTTTTCCAACCCATTTTATAAGCAACAATACAAGAAACATTTTGAATTTTCGAACTAACATCGTCCTTATTGTCACACAACTTTTCCAATAGTACACTACTTCTAGTAGCTATTAATCGTTTAGTAGCGACTAGAAATACTATATAATACCAGACCTAGCACTTGTTATATGATGATTACTGAGTTTGATGGAGGTGTACAAGTTCTCAAAAATTGTTAATACATTTCAAAAGGTGACAAAAGACCACCTCAGAAACAAATACCGCAAAATTTGGCAAAAGTGACAGAAGAGTTTTAGCAATAGATGTAGATTTGAAATTTAGCCATTTAAGGTTTATGTAATTAGTTTTATTTCTTGGCGTCGTGACGTCTATGACGTTTGATCTTATTTTGTCGCTAAATAATTACGTTTGACTCAATTAAATTACTAATTTTTACCAAATTATGATATTTCCATCAATTTCTGAGAAATCTCCGTTTGGCCTTTGAGTAAAAAACACCCTGTATATCTCAATAACCAGTGTAGTAATAAATATGGTATTTCCATTTATTAGGATCAACTAACACTTTGGACCACTCGAGGCAAAAATCAATTTAATCTCATTTGGCGTTGGGGTGTATTTTCCCAACAAATTTTCCCGATATGGTCAGTTTGGACGTAAAATTGCCACTACGTGTCGTGGTGTGTGGTCAGCAGATGCAAAATATTGAAGGGGTCAGATTATTTTGGAGAAAAGACGTTTATACAGGGGAATTTCTTTAGGCATTAATACTTCTAGGTGAAACCCACTGTTAATTCAGAAAAATTAATTGTGATTATTGAACATCCATATCGATATAGGTAAAGTAAAGTATTTTTTGGCGGCCATTGTTGCATCTTTTTAGTAGTTTAAATAAACATTTGCAAAATATGTAAATTAGTTCACATTGTTGCATGGAACAAAATATGATAATAGAATGATGGGAAAATTGCAATTTTTTAATGTATGCTACCTTTGTGGTGCCAAATACGTATATTATTTCTTGCGGTAAGTCTAGAACAGGCAACCATGGCTATTTTGGCATGATAACAATATATTGGTGCATTCGCCATTTTTTCACGGCTGTCTAAATAATACCAAATGTTCACTTTTTATCTCTTTTAAAAGTTGGTTGTCTTTTCTGCTTTACTTATAGATTATGTTAACCAATATTTTAAGATCATATAACGAACTCAAACTTGTAGTTTTTTAAAATTCTGACATATTTATTAAAAGTCACCAAGGGCCTTTTATGATACAACTGATCTCAGAATTATGAAGTTTCGCGAATTTTGAGACCCTATTGGGCTGAGAAGTACAAAATAATTAAATACATAAACACAGAATTTTTAAAAATTTGAATATTTTTTGAAAGCTTTATTTGAAGTGTGATGACGTCCCACGCCTCAAGTTTTTCAGAAAATATTCAAATTTTTAAAAGGTCTGTGTTTATGTAAGTTTAGTAACTTTTTACGTTTCAGTTCAATAATTTATAAATAAAAGTTTTTTTCTATATTTTTTTTACATTTATTTTATTGTGTGTTTTTAGCAATATTTTTTACGCATCTTGTATAAGACATTCACGACTGCACACCATAATATTGTTTTCTCATCGAGTTTATCTATGTATACCAAATCTCAGTCAATTTCAATAACGGGAACTTTTTGTACTTTTTACCATTATTTTTTACGCACCCTGTATAAGACATTCACGATTGAACATCTTAATAGTGTATTGTCATCGGGTTTATGTATGTATACCAAATTACTGACAATTTCTATAACGTGAACTGTTTTGTACTGTTTAGCATTATTTTTTATGTACCCTGTATAAGACATTCACGATTGGACCCATGATATTGTATTGTCATCGACTTTATTTAAATATACCAAATCTCAGTCAATTCCGCTTACGGGAACTGTTGTAACTAACTAACTAACTAACATGCAAGTGAAGCTAAATCAAAGCTTTTTTTATGTCATATTATATCAGATTTTTCAGCAAGTGCGTTAGAGAGTTGTTCTGCAACAATTTTTATGATTTTTTTGAAATGATCGCCTGGTTACCGACACCTTTCAACACTATTTTTTGTATTGTTTTATTGTATTTTTTCTATAAAACCGATATGTTTTTCTTTAATAACATTTCTGGACGATTTGGTGAATGCGCCACATATTCTTTCAATTCCACTGAAACTCATTGCGCCATCTAACGGACAAGGCAGAACAAGGTCTCTCAGGCCATGTAGTTTATTTTAAAGAAGTAGAAGAGTTTAGCAGGGCTTTGATTAAGAGGAGTACTAACCATGAAATTATAAAAAAAACATACAATGGGTATGGTAGTTCTAACTGAAGCTTGTCTTACATAGATTTACTACATATGCTTTTATTTAACTTACTTTCTTCGTATGTCCGT
This sequence comes from Kuschelorhynchus macadamiae, assembly GCA_030620095.1. Taxonomy (NCBI): domain Eukaryota; kingdom Metazoa; phylum Arthropoda; class Insecta; order Coleoptera; family Curculionidae; genus Kuschelorhynchus; species Kuschelorhynchus macadamiae. The sequence goes on along the minus strand of JAUTXW010000511.1, from coordinate 116,067 downwards.
TTTTCCGGTTCGGATGTCATTCCTGTTCAAAATTTGTAATTTATTTTACAAGCTGTTATTTGATTGAGCTAAAATTTGGCATAACTATATAACTTCGGTGACAATGCAATAATATAGTACCCTGTTGTAAAACATCGTGAATATCTTGTGCAGGGTGTGTGAAAAAATTTGAAATGTTGGGAACACAAAAGGTTATTCTTAATAAAATTCTGCCTGCTTCAAAACTAAGACTGGCGTAAAAAAATCTGAATATCTTTTACAAGGGGGGTAAAAATTTAAATTTTGGGAATCTTTTATTGTTGATGTTAGCAGAAAAATGTTCTTCATGAAAAGTTTTGCTTGTTCCAAAACTAAGTTTCCCCTAAAAAAATCGTGGATATCTTTTATAGGATGCGAAAAAATAATGCTAAAAAATAAAAAATAAAATAAACGTAAAAAATCTTTTTAAAAACAAGTTTTTATTTATTATGACTGAATAAAAAATAATATTTAGTGTTTGAAATTAAATAGTGAAGCTACAGAAAAACCCCAGAAGTCTTTATTTCACGTGTGGGGCGTAAAACGCCATCACACGTGAAATGAAGACTCGGACTTCTAAGAGACAAATTAAATTTTTAAAAGTTCTCAGTGAGGGTGGGGTTTTTCTGCAGCTTCACTATTTAACTCCATACACTAAATCTAATTTTTTTACTGTCTAGTTGATTAACTTATAAATAAAATTTATTTTATTTTTTATGAGCAAATCCCAGAGGCGACCTTGGGATCTATAGCTTATGGTATGAATTCTTCATCGAACCCTTTGTAAAAAATGCTTAGACATTCTCTACGTTTATTATTGGTACAAGTATCGAGGTTTTTAGCCTTATGGATTAGAACATTTTTGCTGTAATATCAAAATATTAAATTTATAAATATATTATGAAAAGTTATTCCACTAGGCCTAAGATAGATATGGAGTATGCCTCAGCAGCTTTCAGTGTTGGCTATTCTAATTCGGTGGATTTTATAGGAGAAACGTCCTCCATTATGTAATAGATATTTTTAACAACCGTGGTTTAGAAGCTCGAGGTAGTTTTTTAGCTAATTTTAACCATAGGCGGATAAATTGTGTTGAATTAACCTTAAGATAACATTTTCCTTAAATTAAAAACTCTAGAGACATTTATATTGAGATTATGGATAATTACGTATGGTTTGTCTTTGTCAGTAGTCATTCGTATATACATAATTAATATAAACATTATATACAGGGTGGTGCAAATTGGACGCTCACGATTGGGATCTCAGGAATGGTAAGACATACAGAACAGTTTAAATGGCGTTTAAAAAGCTACGCTTTATAAAACTTGCTCGTCTAGAAGCTTTGAAAGTTTTGCTTGGTTTTAAGATTTTCGAAAAAAAAAAACCAAATCTTTTCAGCAAAATAAATTCAGCACTTAGGTAGTTTTAAATCCGACGTCTCTGTTTTCGATCCCCAGTCATCAACCACATGTTTTTAAATATATACTAACAATTTTTCAAACGTTACATCAGGAAAATATATGTTCAAAACGTTAACTGCGTATCATAGTTAGTTTTAGGATGTCAAAATGATCTACATATATATTAAATAAAATGCTTGGTTGGTATTTAAAAATAATAGCTGTTGATTTACCCGATAGGATTTTAATACAAAAAGTATATTTTTTACTCTCGCACATTTTTGTTCTATCCTGTATATTTAAAAGTATAATTTTCCTCATGTTGGGCCATCTTATATAGGATGTAAATTAATCCATGTATCCATAACTTTGACGAGTAATTAATCTCAGAAATATAAGAAAAAATTATATAAAAAGGAGTCCACAAACACTTCATTTCTGAGATACCGGATGTTAAAATATTAATATATTATATAATTTTTTACTTTCCTCGTAAGAGGGAAGCATTGTAATGGTGAAAAAAAAATTCCGAAAAACATGTTCTCGCATTTCTGTCAGCCCGTCGGTCTGTCCGTCGGTACGCAACATAGCTCAAAACTACGATTGATTTCAAAATTTGGTCTAATTTCAAGGGTCATAAGAGGATGAAATGTGATATAGGGATAAACTGGTAAATTTTTTATGTGTATGAAAAAAAAATAAGAAACCCAAAAGTCATAAAAGATAATGGGGAATTTGATTTTGGGCAATGCCGTTTGTATTAAAAGTTTCAGGGAGGTTAAAGGGGTTGCAATCTGAAAAAAAATAAAGTCTCTCTATCTTGGTAAGTGTAAAAATTATATTTTTATACTACCCCTGGTATATATCGGATCAAAACAACTTTTAAAACTCCGATCTTTTAAAGATTTTAACAAAACAGGCGCTTAAACAATATAATCGTTATCGTTAGAAAATGATCCACTTTGATTACACTTAAATTATACTTGAATTTTACAGTAGTTTACAAAATCAAGTATTTTTGGGAACGAACTTTTTGCCAACATTGACTTTAGTTTAATTACAAAAAAGTACTTATTGGGAACCTTCATTGACTCTCGCCAAATTGTTGTATTCGCCAAAATACACGTCGTCCGCCAAATTAACTTTCTAAAATTTGACACCTCCAAATTGTCAGGATCTCAGAAGAAACAAATTGTTCAATTTCACTGGACTTATTATATAAGTAAAAAGAAACCAAAGTTCTATTGCCAAAAAGGAGCATTTCAATATGCTCCTTTTTGGAAAATTATACAGCTATAAACATACCTAAAAATAACAAAAATGTATTTCAGAAACAATACACTTGCCTAAAAACGGTTTATATCATTTTGTATACATAAACATTTATTTTCACTATGCAAGGTAGTAAAACATGGCAGATTTATTATCTTCTTTTCGTACACAAGCAATTTTTTCGGCGCGAATAAGCCTTGAATTTGTAGGAACTCATTTTCAGAATACATTGAGTATTCTGATCTTATGAAGTAAAGATCCTCGTACTTAGTACCTAAGTGTAGTTGATAGCGAAACGTAAACACTATTAATTGTCAAATCCTGAGAACCATGATTTCGTAAAACGGTATTTTTAACTACTTCTTGTTATTTATTTTTTCTGTTTCAATTAATTTCGAACGTTCTGTTCGATAAGGGCCCCTGGTTACGCCATTGAGGAAAAGGCATTAGAAAAGGGCACGTGTATATAAAATGGACTTACATTAAAGTCTACGTGCTCAGAATTAAGGTAATGTTACTTAGAGCAACAATAGGCATACACAAGTAGTGAGAGATATCCGTTCTCGATAAAGCAAAATTGTTTTAAGGCTTTTTCAACTAAAAAGGTGCTTACATGCTTTTTTACGTGCATTTGAAGCAGTGGTAAAATTGAAAAAGATTAGAAAGACAAAAATCAGTTTCAAAATTTTAGGTTTTCATCTAAATTTTTAAAATCCGTATCCAGAAAAAAAATTAGAGATTAAGAATACAGAGAACACTTTCTTATATTTCTTACCAATCGATAGACCATTTTGGTAACGGGTTCACTGACGCATAGGTTGGTAGGTCTATATTCCATGTATTTTTCATAATTCGATAAATATTATTCATAAAAGCTTTGTGACGAGAACTAAACATAATGTTTATTTTTGCCAACCCCTCATTAACTTCCGCTTTTTTATAGATATCAACAAAAGTTAAATAAAAACGTTTCTTCAGATTGTACGCATTTTTTTCTAATGTGGTTTGCAGATATGTATATTAGACGGCCTTAAAATGCGTTTTTTTGCTGATTATAAATATACTAGGTTTGATATCTTTGTCTTTAAAGACACCCGAAAAATTTAACAAAAATCCTGCTATAAGAGGCATTGTGTTAGAGAGAGATGGAAAACGTTCTTCTGCATTGAGGAGTCAATGGGAATACATTGCTTGTTATGGCCGGGTTTTATTAAAATTTCTCGGATGTCTTTAAATAAAAAGATTCAAACCTAGTATATTTATAATCAGAAAGGAGAGGGTAATTTGATGAACGTATAATATATAGGGTGTTATGTTTAGAAGATCAGAGTTTATGTTAATTCCAGAAAAACTAGACATTCTGTAAATCTGTAAACTAAAAAGATTCCTACACTTTAAAGAAATTTTTGTATTTAAGTTTTTTTCATGTCTAGAAAAATACAAAAGTTAATGAGGGATGCATTTATAACCAAAACCCCTGTATAAGACGCCCGCCGGTGCAAAATTATGCTTTGACACCGTTAAATAAAATTCAATATGTTGCCTATTTTAGAGTTACCGAAGCATGTAATTTATATGTTTGGGCATCAAAATGGCAGAAAAAAATATAGTTATAAAAAAGCATTACTTTCAATAATTTCAGTTTTCGCATATTTTGTTAATCACATTTATTTTAGGTATTACTTTTTGCTATTGACACAGTCTTTATTCTCTATTTCCATTTGTACCTATGTGCACGGGCTGAGGTAATTTTACAGAAGTCAATAAAAATTGTTCATTAGAGCAATGTTTAGAGCCAGTATGGCGGGAATCAAAAATTACGTTTATTGTTTGGCAACTGCTTTATATTTTTCATGAATAAAATAAATAAACAAATATTTAATTAACTGTGGGAGATCCATTAAAGATAAACATACTGAAACTTTTTACATGAATTTATACTAATAAGATATATTGAATTCTAAGCTAAAGGGTGTTCCATATAAAATCCATATAAATCTGTTTAGAAAGCAATATCTACTGCTGTAATTACTTTAAAAGTTTTAAAAAAGTACACTTTCGGGATTTTTTCTGAATTTTTAAAGTCAATTACTACAAGAAATACACATTATTGACACATTTATAAATTGGTTTCTAAGATACATATTTAAATCTCCAGGTAATAATTCTGCTATTTATCACGTCACAGTACACCTCTGACAGGCGCACAAAAAGGCGCGTTTACTTTGCAGTAAAATATTGGTAAAAGCCATTTTTTATTTCAGTTTATTCAAACTGAGAACAATACACGCTGCCCAACTTCCCTTTACGTTGGATAACTCAACAGAAATCCGAAGGGAGATACGGACCGATCCATTCTAATGGACGAATAACCTTTCATCATCGGAACGATCAATGCAAGCGGAATTAGCAATTAACTCAAAATGATCGCACGTCGCTGCTGATTACCAGTCGGCCGACAGAACGCTGGATTCATCAAATTCTCGATTAGCACGTTTAAAGCTTTCGGCTTTTTACGAGTAATTCTGTAACATGCAAGGGTTATTAAATCTCTATAATATAAAAGTGAAGCAATGATAGATAGCAGTTTTCTTATAAACCACCAGATTCTTTATTATTATTAATAAATTGAATGAAAATTTCAATTATCTAATTCCAAGTATCCAATTTTTTTTTAAACGAAAAAAATGAGGCAATGTTGCAAGTAGTGAGTTTTGAGAATTTTCTGATTATTTTTTTTAATGTACTAAATACTTACCCGAATGACTGCAAATTTTGGTCAAAAATTAGGGGTCATATGGGGATGACGTGGTAACATTTTGGTAAAAATACAATATCGTGAAATAAAATGGCGGCCTAATGAAATGTTGGAAGAATTATTACTAAAGAACTACTTATCCACTTTACCTCAAATTTTGCGCAAAAATCAAGTACTATGTAAAATTTAACTGGTGAAATTTTTGCACGAATCCAAGGTGGCGAAACAAAATGGAGGCTTAATAAAATATTTAATTCTGCCTGAAAAACTACTTAATGGATTGATTTTAAATTTTGTGCAATAATAAATTGTGATCTAGAGGTGAACTGATATAATTGTGGTACGAATTCAAGATGGCGATACAAAATGGCGGCCAAATAAAATGTTTATAATCGTGATCACCCTCTTACATATCATCACGATTTAGAGTATAACTATCTTTGTCGTTATAAAAGTTAATCGCTATGAACCTAGTATCCTGTGTTACAATCTACTATGATTCTAATGTTTCCAAGCATTATCCCAAGCACATCAAAAAATCCCTGTATATAAATTTATAATAGAGCACATAAAAAATTTCTTGGAGAAAGCTGACAATAGGAAGCATTTACTTAACAAAATACATATACCTTCTGAATAATTGTTTGTGAACCTTGAATATATAATGAAGAAATAATTATTGTTAACATTTTTAGTAATTTTTAATGAGTTACTTTATGATATCATAATACCACTAGCTGTGTAATATGAGTTCCCTAATGCACTTATTACTCACTAGTGTAATGAAATAATTATATTCTAGTGATTTAATGGACCATATTACAAAACTAAAATAACTTGAAATGAGGGAAGTAATAAAATAACTTTATTATCTATTAGTACTAATTAAAAAACCACTCTGCGTCTTCTAAACTGTATAATAAACACATCTTTAGAAAGCAGTAGTATATATAAATACGTATGAAGGTTTCCTGGATATGATCCACTGTTCTGTTAGCAACGATTAAATATATTTAAAGTAAAGAGCCTGGGAACGTGATAGTTGATTAGAACAACCTAGATTAGTTACATTTTATTTTTAGACATGGATGGTATATAACTTTTTTCTGTTGATTATAAACCCGATGTTTTAGGGGATTTCAAAGCGGTTTTGTGTTCAGTTTGTGTTGTTAAAATCGTGAGTAATTGTTTGCCATTATGGTAAATATCGTATTTTGCAATATGTTCCATGTCTTTCTTTTGACCACATGTTGTTTTTTAGTGTTTTTATATTACCGACTGATATACTGGCAATAGTGAACTCCTTGAAAATGTGCATAAAAAAGAGAAAGAACGAAACAAATTTAAACTATATTATTTAGTTTATAGCAAAAATAAGCGGACGCCCGATGTCATTCGATTCTCACGTACCATGATCGTATATAAATCAATTGCGTATTTATTCACTCTTCCAATAATATATTTTACTTTAGATGCAGTTGAGTAAACCGCTTCGAATGTAAAATATGTGAGCAAAAACAAATTTATACTTAAATTTTTGCGACTATTGACTGGATGAATATGTTTCATTCTAACAAAGTGAAGGGAAAATTTATAGAAAACTGCATTTTTTTACTCAATATTAGATCTTTAAACCTGATTGCCTGGGTAGTTTCTCCCATCTTTTTAGGTTTAAACGGGATTACAAAGGTAATAATTATATAAATATAAAATATTATTTTCTACCTATAATCATTGTGTTTTTCTATAATGTTTGTTAGTTTTTTTTCGCATTATTTTACCATTCGTTCGTGATCAGGTTATGAAAAATGTAGGTGTAATCATACTAGTCATACATAATTATTAAAAGAAGAATTATTTATTCAACATTTAATATTTTCACTAATGGTTTTTATTTAATTGCAGGTACGGAGTATATAGCGGTAATTAACAAAGTCAGGTAACTATAGCATGTTTAGAGAATTTATGCCAAATAACATTTTTCAATATTGCATTTTTTACTATTTATAACACCGTAACAGGTCGGCTTTTCAGACATTTTCATATATTTTTAAGTTAAGAGTAAGAATAAAAACCTAACCTTAAAATTGTTTATAATAAGTCCCCTAAATTTGCCAAATCAATGTTTGTTTAGCTTGTGGCAATACATATAAGTATAATATAAAGTGTTCTGAAATGAGAAAATAAAATATGTCTATTCCTTCACTAAGTTTTTACTGAAAACATAATAATCGATTACCTGGTACTTTAGTAGAGAACAATATACTTTTAGTTTTTATAACTAAAAGTCTCAGAAGAGCCCAGTTTGAGCCAAAACACCCGGCCCCACGCTTAGACTGGCCACGCGCATCAACCCGCAAAGAATAACGTCTTCAGTTTGTTTAAACCTCGCGCCGGAGCCTAAAAATTCTGGAAACACCACAAAACTTAAAAATTCTGAAGACACCACAAAACTTGCACATTTGAGAAAAGAAAAAAGATTTTTTTGTTATATAAAGGCTTTGTTTGACATCATGAAGAGTCGAGATGTTAAAGTAGTGGGAGCAAATCTGGATGCGGCTAGTAACATTTTTCAGTAGATTTATTGAAGTTCTTGTTTTTTGCCTAATCCTAATAAAACCATAGAGAAACAAAGATTTTTATTTTGTCTATGGCCAAAACGCTGAACTGAACCGCACAAATGGCGCAAGGAATGTAATGGCTGTTACATTTGCTCATTAATCACTGGATAAACAATATATATATTCAATATATCAATATTTGTCTTCCGATATATCAAATGATATGATTTTTTAAAATTGCCATCCCTAGTTAAATCGGCCTACGTTAACGCTTCCATTTTTAAAGGCTGGTTAGAATAGCATTTTCTACCTCGAAAACAGCAGGAACGATTTTATTATTAGTTGATGGTCATAATTAGGTTGAAGTGTTGCAATTTTCTGAAGAGCGCAACATCATTTTCCTTTGCTTATCGAGCTTATACAGGCGTTCGATACATCATTTTTTGAATCTTTAAAAATCACTAATTTTCGGCAGGTAACAATTTCAAGAAGGAAAATAACAAGACCAATTCTGGGTTTCGCCTGTGTCTAATCGGCAAAAGCTGATATTGGAATGGCGGGATTCAGAGCCACATGTGTCACACTCTTTAACTCAGATATCATTACAGCCTATTCATATGTTGCCGTTCAAACAGCAAAGATTCCTTTTGCTTCAATTTAGTGAAGCGTTGCGTTGCCAGATAACAAAACGCATTGTCCTTCCTCTCCTGAACCAAGGGGATCACACTCTTCAGATGACGCTACAGAAATACGGATTCTAACAAGGAAAATTATTGGTAGACAACTAGACACAATACTCATGAGTTTATTGCGACTCAAAAGGAAAGGGTACTTCCATTCAGAAGAGAAAAATATAAATAAGCGCAAATACAATTAGAGCAATTCTTAGATTCAGGAAGTAAAATTCCGGTTTTGCAAGAGAGCGAAGGATCGATAGAAGAGTGGGATAAAAATAATTGCGTGGATGAGGTGATAACTATTTTGAAACCACTAGGAGAGATGATTGGATTATGTGTGAGGATTGCCGCCGTTGGTTTCAGGATGAATGTATGTATGATTCATGTGGAAAATTAAAGGAAAAGGGACATGTTATTTAAGTTTGTAGTGTATTTTATCTTATTTGACATTATTCTTATCGATATTTTTAAAGGTCGGTCTCACGCATATAGTTAATGGACGACCAGTTGCACACCCGTATTCACTAAGGAGGTTTAGACCAAGTCTAACTTGACAGTTATAGGTTTAAGATAACATTAACAATTGAACGAATATTTTTTCTAAATGTCACAATTACAAAATGAAAGTGATATAAGCGAAACATAACTGGCGGTCTAAGAATTTTAAGTACCATGGCAATTAAGACCCGGTCTAATTCTTAAAACTTTTTATTGAATACGGGGGGCAATATTTAGGTTTTTTACAAAAAATAAAAAGATACGGTTTTAGTTCTTTGCATTTATACATTCATTCATGAGAATTGTATTAATTTGACTAATGATTCAACAAAAATAAAATCTCAAATTAGGAGAAATAACGGAACAATGGCATTTATTTCAAAATGTAGTCGAACTCTGCGGGATTTACCCTATTTAAAAGTCATGCAAATTTATGCTCCAGTTTTCTCGAGATAATCCTTACCTTGAGGTAATCCTGCTTTATTAGCAACCACTCTCTACAAGATGTTCCAAACAAAAGGAAAAACTGCAAATATGTGTCGGTAAGTTTAAGAGACATGAAACTGAAGCTTCTTGCAAAACTACTGTTGATCTTCTTGTTAAGAAAAAATAACTCAATATCAAGTTTTAAAAATGTGACAAGAAAACCTTTAAAATTTTTGTAATTGTCTAGTTTTCAGTCTTTTTTTAAATCTTAAAGAGTTGAAGGTTTCCAAAAATAAACTAAATATTACAGATGTTTGCTGCTATCATCAGGCTAAAATGTCACAATGTTTGTTTAGACGAAGAAATTAAGAAATGTAAATATGTAAAGAGAAGAAAAAAATTTATGTTTTTTTTTAAGAATTTGGAAAATTGACAAGATTCATATACATGTAATATCACAAACAAAACATATTTTTTTCTACAATTATATAATATTATAATTTGGTGGATAACCAAGAGAAAACATTTTTGTCTTGCTTATATATTAGAAAAAAATTTTTTTTCGCTTGGTTAACTGCCAAACTAATTTTATATAATTGTAGAAAAAAATATATTTTGTTTGTACTATTACATGAATATGAATCTTGTCAGTTTTCCAAATTCTTAAAAAAAAACGTGAAAAAAACTTCTACCTGTAAATTTTTTCTTTTTACATATTTACATTTCTTAATTTGTTTGTTTAACCAAACATTGTGTCGTTTTAGCCTGACGATGGTAGCAAACATCTGCCAAAACGTAGCGGAATAAAAAAAACCTTCAACCCTTTAAGATTTAAATTTCTGGGTGAAATACCGAACCTGCTTAATATACACAACCTTTTCTAATTGTTTGCGAGATTTTTACATTTGAAAATTAACATTGCTATGAAGCTGTAAAATCCAATAAATTGGACTTTAGATATATTGAATTAAACATTTTTGTCTCAGTTTTTTTATGATTAGTATCTCTAGATTTTAGCGGAATTAAAAGATTTTCTGCTTAAAGAAAATTGGAAAAAAGTTTAACTCAAAAGTAACACAATAAGAAAGATTATAAGAAACTAAAATAGAAGAATCGATTTTGCTCAATTTTTTACATTTCTAGAATATAAACTTTCAATTCTCGAATGTGTGTATCTCGAAAACAGTTGAAAATGAGTTTAAATGCCTGTTCAATTTTTTTGGTTAATTTTTCAATTTTGGGGAGTGGTATTTAAAGCCAGTGTCTTCTATCAACAAAAGTAAAATATGTTAACGTGATTTTAAGGAAAGGGTATTAAAGTTATTATAAAAAAATCTTGCCTTTTTAGATACTCAGCAGTTTGAAATGCGTTTTATTTATTTTATTAAAATACTTAGTTCCTAATAATGGTAAACTCTAAATCTTTTCATCCCCAGAATATCTTTGAAATTGCGCTATTTGCAAATCAACTCATTTTAGATCATACACTCGATTTATGCAATAGAAAAATGCAAAATAAACCTATTAAAATCTTTGGAAAATTACCAGGCTTTTTTATTGATTGTGGATTCTTTCATGTTTTCAATAGTCAAAACAGATTGGCTTTATTTGTTCAATTTTCGAATTCATAATTTTGTAATGCGGATTTTGCTTATATTTTTAATATAAAAGTCATGCATTCTGCATCGAAATAATTCAGCGTACCCCTGCTATTTGTATTATTCAATGATAGTTGACGCGGTCGATTATATTATCTATAGTATATTTAATTAAATAATTCGGAGTTATTTCAATGGTTGGAATATTTTTCATTTTCGGGAATATAAATTATAAATTTTAATAAAAAAGTAAATTTTGAGTATTATTCTTTGAATGCTTGGTGGAATGTTATAAATATATTCTATATTTCATGTTATGTTACCAAAAAGTAAAACAAAAGTATTTAGATTTATTGGCCAAGTAACAGAAGAATTATAGGAATTTGCTGTAAATATCATGAAAATAATAACAATAAAGCCTTTTACCCTGTTGCGCATGAAGGGTTTAAAACGTATGACATTCTTAAAAGTCCTCTGGCCTTGATGGTATTTCGACCATAGTCCTAAAAAATGGGCTTCTGAACTGGCCCCTACTAGGTTATTCCAAGTGTCCTATGATAAGAGTATGTTATCTATTAAGCTGGAAATCTACCCGTATAGGGTCTCTTCTCAAAAAGGGATCAACTATAGATTTATATCCCTCCTCCCAATTTTGAGTAAGTCAATGGAGAAGTATGTCAATAATAATCTTTTAAATTACCTTGAAAGGTATAAACTTATCCACGGCGGGCAATACGGCTTTCGCCACCAAAGATCCATAGAAGATTTTTTTACCTTTGTAGCCCACAATTGGAATAAGTCTATCGAATTCCACGGAGAATTCCAAATTATTGCCCTCGCCATAACCAAAACATTTGATCAAGTCACATGACGCACTTCGTAATAATGAAATTCAAATTCAAATTCAAAATATGCTTTATTGTCAAAGAAAATGTATCTTGTTGTTAAAGTCGGTAGTTAAAAAAAATATACGTAAAATACAGTAATAAAAAACAAATAATTAAAAAAAAAACACAGAAAATTAACAAAATTTGTAACAAAAGGGGAAAGTTATGTACCGAAAAACAGTCAAAAAATAAAAACTAATAAACTAAAATTAACACATACTTAAGTATAAGTTAATAATACATACAGAAATAATAGGCAAGGAATTCCAAATGAAAATAAGAATAGATGAAATGATTGTGAATGACAGGAGTAAAAAATAAGTAATAAATCTATAAAAAACAAAAACAAAATCTTAAATTATGTTAACTTTAAGCCAAATTCTATACTGTAAAATGCATTTGAAATGATGAGTTTTTTTGGCCTTGCGTCTAAATACTTTGTACTCTTCAATCTGACGAATGCTAACTGGTAGACTATTACAAAGCTTTTTACTGCAGTAAAGAATTGAATTTTTAGTTAAAGTTGAAGACTTGGTAAACTTATACTGTATGAACTGCGAGTAGTGCGAGCTTTCATGGAAAGAATATCAGCTCAAAGTTTTTTATGCATCAAACATGCAAATTCTAAAATAAATAAACAAGGTAGTGTAATAATTTTTTGCGATTTAAAGGCGGGTCTACGTGTGCCACGTTGCTTAAGATTGCAAATGAACCTGATAGATCGCTTCTGCAATTTAAAAACTCTGCTAAAGAGATTAAGTGAGCAAGAGCCCGAAAAACATATCCTTTATGTTAAGTCTGCCTCAACAACTAAATAGTAAACATTTCTGCCAACTACATAGGTTATTTATATGAATCTCAAATTTTAATTTATTATCTATGAGCAGCCCCAAAAATGTATTCTCGGAGGGATTATTGATAACTTGTCCATCAATAGAAACACTACCTAGATCACACTTAAAATTAATAATTTTGGTTTTGGAAATATTGAAAGAGAGCAGATTTACGTCACACCAGCGAAAAATGTACAACTACCATGATTAATTGCGGAAGGCAAATCATTAAGATATATTAAAAACAATAATGGAACAAGTACCGCCTTGTGCAACACCAACATCAACCTTGAGTATTCACGAGCTTTTATCATGGAAAAGCACAATCTGACTGCGGTCAGAAAAATTTAATTTTAAATTTAAAATTGTTCCCCTGAACCCATATACCTCAAGTTTACTCAGCAGTATCCTGTGACAAATGCAGTCAAATGCTCTTGTTAAATCACAAAACATCGCTGATGCAATCTCCTTGTCGTTAAGAGTGAGATATAACTGAAGAACAAGAAAATGAATTATTGCATCATCAGTGTTTTTCGAAAATTGAAATCCAAACTGTGAAACTCAGAGCAGCTTATGCTTTTCCAAGAAATTCAGCATCCTAACTTTAATTAATTTCTTAACGATTTTTAAAATAGCGGGCAATAAGGATAGGGGGCAATAATTGGAAGCGATGTCCCTATCACGCCTTTTAAAAAGGAGTATTATTATAGTTGCAATTTAAGAGACAGGAAAACAACCATTTGCAATAGACTGACTGATTGCCAATGCCAGCGCTTCCACAGCAGAAATGGAAAGACTCTGAAAAAGTTTTAATGAAATATGATCCCAGCCAGATGCTTTTTTATTTTTTATTTCATTAAAAACCTTTACCAATTGATCAGAGCTTACTGGTCTAAAGAAGAAGGTTTCAGAAACAGAAATATTTTTAAGGTAGGTCAGAGGATCAATATAATTTTGAAGAATACTACTGGATAGTTTCTTGGTAACTGTACAGTAGAAGTAGTTGAGGTATTCTGATTTTAAATTTGATTCGTGTAACGATTTTGATTTTTTACCCCTAAATTTTCCTGTCTATGGTCTTCATAATTTTGTACTTGGATTACCTGTATTCTTTTCAACAGAAGTATATCTCAAGTTGTTGACGGCTATTTATCAAACTTTCAGCAAATCAAAGCAGGTATTCCACAGGGTTAGTGTTGGTACCTACCCTATTCCTCCTGCTATAATTTCTTCTACCAGCAATCCTGTTCACAGCTATGGTGACGATAGTACACTTCACATATACCGTTTCCCAAATCTGTCAACAAGACTGAAATTGATGATAGGCGTAGAGTAATGACTTTAACCCAACCGAGGACCTCATTAAAATACTATCTCACAAATTATCTCGCAATACCTACATCATTCAATTGAATAATCAAATGTTTGAAGCCAAAGTTTCTTTTAGCCTTGTTGGTATCACTTTTCAGAATGATCTTCGTTGCCATGATCACACCACCTCAATGGCCACAGCCGCAGCGAAGAAATTGTGTTTCCTTTTCCGAGCTCAAAAATACGTTTCTTCTGCCAACTGGAATACCCTTGACAGTTCGCAAATTAGACCCAGTCCTGAGTATTGTTCACACATATGGGGAGCAGCCTCCCCTTTAATCTTTAAGAGTCTTAAGTATTGCTCGCACATATGGGGAGCAGTCTCTCCTTTAATTTTTAATGTCCTTTTCCAAAGAAGAGCTATTCGCCTGGGTGCTGACCCAAACATCACAAGGAAGTTTCCATCCCTGGAGTTTAGTCGAATTGTGCTATCTGTGTCTGTTTTACAGATACTACCACTGATTCGTTCTGATAAATTAACACCCATTATGCCCTATTCCTGCCAGGGAGATACGAGCAGTGACCCACATGCATTACTTCACCGTCCAACTGTAAAGACAAACGTCTTCCGACTTTATTCCCAGAGTGTCACAATTATGCACTGTCTTGCTAGCAAATGTCTTTCCGCCTTCCCGTAACATGCAATATGCCTTTATTTCACTTGAAGCAACCACGGTACCTAGTACTTCGGCCTTTCACCTTTGTGGTCTGCTCAGAGATTAAAAAGAATCCGTCTGTTAAAACTCACTGATCTTGCGCAGTTCTCATTTCCATAAAAACAAATTCGTTCAAGAATAATTTAAACTTAATAAGAAATAGTTCACGGGTAGAAGACTAATTAGAAACTTCACTCAGAATACAAACGAGTTTTTATTTAATAACCTTAGACCGGATAATTTGCGAATTGTATAAAACGAAAGTCCGACGTTGCGGTAAAAGACGTTTATAAAGATTAATAACTTTAAGGGTTTTGAGCAGTACATTTTCCCGAACTTATGACGAAACAAGAATTAGCGTCCCTCCGCGTGTTGCGACACTATTTCTCCGTTAATTATGAGCGGGCTCGAATGCAGTGCTGTCCTACTTTAGTTTTTAATACAGTTAATTTTAAAGTAGTTAAGTTACAGTCCCTGTTCTGTAGGGAATTGTCAACTGTTAGTGGTCTTTTAATTAGTTTTTAAAAATGGATGAACTCGCATGTAATTCCTATTTGTTTATGTATTACAAGATATCATAATTTTCCGAATTAACAACTTAGTCGTATGGCGCAAGGAAAGACTTCAGCGGGTGTGATGAATGGATTTAAGGAATTTTAATTTTAATTTTTGGTATACAGTAATTCTGCGATGAAGTAAGTTCAGGCTTTATAGCTCACATTTACCAATGAACTACATTTGATATATTATGTAGTTACAAATTGTGCGTATTTTAAAAATATTTTCGCGTATATAGGTTGATTCAAAAAAGTAGGAAAGTTTTTTTTGATGAATCATCGTCTATGTTAATTCATTTTTGAATTGTATATGTAGTTAAAAAAAATCGGTAAATGTCCTTTACCTGGAACTTCCCTCGTTATGTACATATACTTTTATTAGGAATTGTGAAGCATGACCCTATTTATTTCCGCACATAGACACTAAGTAATACATATAAAAATTGTGATTTTTTTTTTATTGTCAAAAAAGAAATGATTCAGAAGGGAATTTCCAATTAACAGATTAGTTTTACCCAATTACCTTGAAGTTGCCTCATGAGGAATCCTTGTTTTTATCTAGAAAAGTGAAAGATAACAAAATGTATATATGTAACTCCTAAATTACTATATGCGAAACTAAATAGGATCATTCTTTATTATTCCTAATAAAATAAAGGATTACTAACAAGTTTCGGGTAAAGTAATTATCTTGATTTTTTTCGCCATCTTAAATTGGCATCAACATTTTACTAGTTTATCCCGACATAGATATATCTGTCTTTTCCAAAATTTGAAATCAATCGGATAAGTAGTTTTTAAAATTGTCTGATTTTTTTAATACTTTATTAGGCTGCAATTTTTTTTTGCCATCTTGGATCGGACCAAAATTTTACCAGTTTATTCCCATGTCATATTTGATTTTTGTACAAAATCTGAGGTAAGTTGAATAAGTAGTTTTTTAGTAAAACTTCATAATGATTTTTTTAACAGTTTATTAGGCCGCTATTTTGTTTCGCCATAATGGATTTGTATCTAAAAGTTACCATGTCAGCCCCATATGAACCTTAATTTTTGTGCAAAATTTGAAGTCATTCGGTTAACTAGTTGCCGCGAGGAGAGACAGACAGTCCCACAGCCCGACGGAATTGTAAAAACATGTTAAAAGTTTGATATACCTAAACTGAATAGTTTTTAAATAAAAAGGATTAAAAAAAATATCGTTTTTCTTGGTAGGTACCGTTAGGGTAGCTTCCTTATGTTTGCGCGAATAAAACCACTTTGGTAGCACAAGAAATAAGGTTAAAGGAAAAGGTGTTCTATAAAATATTTCAGATAATAGTTTAATATTTTTGATCAAATTTAAAAAACTAAAATAAATAAATATTTCATTATATATTTCCACTTTACTCAGAATAAAACTTTCAATTTCTGCCAAATATAGATATCTTATACCCATTTTAGACATTAGACATAGATGAGGAGCCCGATACTGGGGCCCATTGTGCTCTCCCCCCAAGTAGATGTGTCATGCCAGGAGCCCACTCCTTTTTAGAAAGAAAAGGACCATTTCAGGTCGAGCACGTCGCACGAGCTCGGGTTCCACATAGGTGTCAACCAAGCACTGAAGTCTGGGGTAGACTAAAACATCACATCGTCAGACCAGATGCTCGGTAGTTTCATCTACCTCAGCACAAAACCTGAAATATGTATAATAATAATAATAATAATAATTTTACTTGTTCAATTTAACTAGTGTACATACAAAATACATATGTAAAAAATCAATTAAAAACGTCTAACCAATAATTATTAAACTAATTTGTATAAAGTAATATATACATGTCAAACTCTAAAATAAAAATTGCAAACAATATACAAGAATATACAAAAGGTTTTCAATGTGATGCAACCATCATAAGTTTTCGTCAAAATTTAGGCCCAGCATTACGCATGAGTTAGATGATCCTATGAGGCAATTATTGTCAATTTGCAAATTGTGCAAGTGGTTTTGCTTACTGTTTGAAAACACAATAAACTTAGTTTTATTTTCGCTAAAATTTAGACAGTTTTTTTGAGACCGAAGTATAGCATTTTTATAAACCATCTCAGTAGTACTTTTAAGTGAATGAGCATCGTTCTTTGCAAC
The DNA here is from genome assembly GCA_030620095.1 of Kuschelorhynchus macadamiae. Lineage (NCBI taxonomy): Eukaryota > Metazoa > Arthropoda > Insecta > Coleoptera > Curculionidae > Kuschelorhynchus > Kuschelorhynchus macadamiae. The sequence goes on along the minus strand of JAUTXW010000511.1, from coordinate 98,424 downwards.
AACAATATTGGTATCATCGGCATATGACACAACTGTTACACTTGATGAAGTATGCTCCAAATGAGAAATCAAATCATTAGAATAAATTAGGTAGAGCACTGGCCCAAGAACCGAGCCCTGTGACAGTCCTTGCTCTATTATTAAAGAATTATTTTTAGCCCCGTTAACTAGAACATATTGCATAAGTCTATTCAGATAAGACCTCAGCAGCTTCCCTCCCTGTCCTCTAATTCCATATCTTTCTAGTTTAAACAAGAGAATGTTGTGTTTAACCACGTCAAACGCACGAGAAAAATCCACAAACAGGCCTGGCACATAGATATTTTTATCAACAGCATTAAGTTTTGTCATTTGAAATTCACATAGACGACTGTCAGTATTACGTGATTCCGTAAAACATATCTGAGTGTCACTCAGTAGGTTATTTTTGTTCATAAATTTTAATAACTGATTGTCAATATTTATTTCAAAAAGTTTGGATATATTAGATAACAGGCTAATCGATCTATAATTTGAATAGTCATTTTTATCCCCCTTTTTATAAAGACATATGACAGTGGCCAACTTTAACTGTTCTGGGAAAATCGCAAACTCAACAGATATATTTATAAGATAAGTTAATACTTTGCACAAAATAATCATTGCCGTTATACCAATTTGGGTTTCTTATTGTCTTTTTCTTTTTGCGGATATTTTTATGTAATCGTAGTGGTCATGAAAAACATTCGTCTAGATCAAAATGTGTCAAAATTCTTATGTATGTGATAAAATCTTGAGATAGCTTGCAGTTACGTTTTACGTTTATTTTTATCTTCGTTTAATAAATTTTAAAATTATTTTATTCTAAAAATGAGTTTCTAGATATCATTTATATATTAGGCAAGGATGAAAAAAATGTCATACTTGCAACTGAAGATCCAGATCGACGCCCACCTAGCATGCTTCGCTTTAAACACAGGAACACATTTTAATACTAGTGGCAGTGTTGATTATACAAAAAATCAACCTCCGTATTTACTAAAAAATCTAATGGGTGTCCAGATAAAGAAGGGACATATATTAGAATTTGATAGCTGCCCCAAAAAGGGTCTTGCAAAAGGCATATTTAACGTTTCCAGTCATCAGGATGCCTACGATGTGTAATCTGTGAGCTGTGAGTTTGTGTATATTTTATGCTTGGAAGCAATGTAGAGTAACATTTTTTTAAAATACCAAAAAGTAGTTATAAGTAAAAACAAACTTACCAGTGATAAGTTATTCCCAAATTACTGTTCTTTGGTGTTTTAGAATACGCACGCGCTACACAACTAACCATGGTTTCTTATTTACTGTTAAAATATTCGGGCGAAGGGTCCTCGTTAGGTATTCGGGGTACGAAATGTCCAATCCCGGGTGGTATGATCTTAGGGGTCGTTACGTGCCCCTCTGCAATAATTGGGGTTGTCTAGTTCTGTGGTCGGACCTCGCTCGAAGCGTTCGACCCCTAGTGCCCCGTTGGGATTGTCTCATCCCTGTGGGATCCCTCTTCCAGGGTGTTACCCTGTTTGGTTTTTACGGGCGTACGCTTGAGGGCTTGTCATAATTTTATCAGATAAGGTCATTCCGGTTCGTGGCCGCATTCACCCCCGCACTAAGGGTAGTGCACACAAGTCTATCGGGAACGGGTTGATGTTCTTTGGTTATAGGGTCCTTACCTTTCCCTAAAAAGGCGAAAGCATCATCGGCTCTCTTTCATCCTATACAGGGAGTCGTAGGGAAGTCGGCCCTGATTTTAGGCAGATGGTTAACTGTGCAAGTTTCAACCCTCAGGTTGAGCGTGTAAACACTTAGTAAATATCCCTCCGGGGTTTTCTGGGAATCTCAGAGGGGTCCTACTTCAGGGAGAAGGCAAATTTATTGGCCCTCTGTTAGAATGTGCGGGGGGTCGTGCTAAAGTTGCTTCGGAGTGCCGATATTTCCGGTACTGGATTTCAACCCTCTGGTTGACGGTGTGGACACTTGGATATTTCCTCGGGGTTTCTGGGTAATGGTAAAGGGGTCCTTCTCTATCTTAGGATAAAAGAGTTATTCGAAGATGCATTAACACTCGCCTAACATGTCAGTGTCAACTATTTTTTTACAAAAGGCAATTTACTCTTTTTACCGAATTTTTAAAAATTGTTGAGTTATTGAAAGGCAAACGAACGCCTTGATAATTTCCACCGTAATAATATTTCAACACTCTACATGTGTTTTAGTATAAGCTTTAATAAACATAATTCTTACCAAGATTCATAGTACTATATATTTTTTAATACAAACGTAGCTTCGCCCAATTAGATCATAATAATTAAACCACCATTAAATCCATTATTTTTTAGTAGTGTTAGTTTCCTTTTGAAGATCCCCTAGAATAGAAGTGCAAGGGCCCCTTAATTTCTTTCGCATTTGTTTAGTTAAGGCTAAAGAAGGATAGGAATTCAAATTTTTATTGTCAGTATTTTTGGATTTTAAACAATGTAAGGTGAGATTAAGTCAGTCAAAGAAGAATATAATGTTAGACATTAAAACTTATTTTGTTCAATAAAATTGTTTCTAGAAACTCATAGCACCAACTTTATTTTTCGTTTTAAAACAATCTTAAAGTAATTTAAATGTTTTTGCTTAACAAAATATTACATGAAATGTTACGCTACTGTGTTTTTTATATACTACTTGGCTCCTAATCTAACTGTTTGACTTTAAGAATATGATTTTTATTTAGAAAAACAATTATTTTTGCCTATAAATTGGATTTAATAGTGTCTAGTTAATTTCTTTACTTACAAAAATATAAATGCAATTACTGGTGGAACGAAATTCCTTTTTCGCTTGTAGTTTTAATACGGGAACAACGGCATGCCACACAACTGACCATTTTTTGTATTCATAACAACACAAAGTACAGTATAGTGTTTGTTGCATTTTATAACACAAAACACAACTTATCAATCAACTTCTATATTATTACGATGTGAATATTATTTATAAACTACTAAAACTTAAACTAAAATTTGCAAACGGTCGGTTTGACAATACACGTTAACAAACCAAAACGTAAACATTAGAAAAATAAGGTCCCAAAAATGACGTAAATCCGTCAAAAGCCTGCTAATTTAAAATAATGATTTTTCCTGTTGTCTATTTATTCAAAGGGCGGTACCGTTTTTTTTCCTGCTGTTTGCCTGTATGGACAAAACCGTGCGAAATAAGATAAATCTATGCGGCCCATAACAGTTAGATCATATTTAATTGCTATGCCGATTAAAACTGTTAGTGCACCAATTTTGTTTTGCTTAATATGTCACTGTCATTTTGTCATTTTGGCGTTTAGAAAAATTATTTGTTCTATTGTTGCTTATGTCATGTAAAACTTATAACTATTAAGTCATACGTGGTCCAAATGTAAAGCTCTTTAGTTAATACGGGACAAGCTGATACTAAAATTGCTACCTATTGCATTTTATGAAACCTCACAGTCATCGGCAAACCAAACAACTAGGAGGTATAAACACCACCGGAGCATATTGAATAGCATCAAATAAAATGTCTTCTGATGTTGCGGCTACTTTTAAAAGAAACGGTGGTGGTGTGATATGTATCACAATAGAATTACAAACGTTCGCCTCCGCGCTATCTTGTTGCATTACTTTGAATAATTTCAGTTTTCGCGTATGTCTAGTAGTACAACATTTATTTTTAGTTATTAGTTCTGTCTCTATCTCTTGAGATATGTGCGGTGGAAAAGCTTTGTTTAGTTTTAGTTTAGTTCAAAATCGCGAAAAACCTTCATTTGTTAACGAATTAAGCTGCAAACAAGAGCAGATGGTGTCTTCAGAGTGAGTTCATTTTGTTCATCACTATTGACACTACAATATACAAATATTTTTAGTGTGGAAATTTGCAAATTGAAACGTTAAAATGGCCTCAAAAACATATTCATTTGTTTATAATTTCAAGGGTTAGTGACTTTCAAATATAAGCATTTTCAACGTTGAAATTGAAACTAGGTACTCCTAATTTTTTTACAGGATCGTATTGCTTTAACCCCTTTGTATTAATGTAGCACAAGAAACTGTTTTACGATATTATTTTTCATACCCCCTTATAACGCAAAATATAAAACACTAGTGTCGTGTTTGACAAGTTTTATTTATTCTATAATATTGAATTTCATCCTACAAAATTCGGCATGAAACACCTTCTAGAACAAAGTTTGGAAACGATCCGTAAAATTTATTCCACTTTTGGATAAATATCTATTTTAACCGCCCTTTAGCATTCGAGGCGATATTTGCAACGTTTTGTACCCATATCGGGTTATAAAGTTTGTCCTGTTAATAATTGATCCTGATTCCAAAGCATCGCTTGTCATTTTAAGGTCTTTTTTGCGAGTAATCAATCATTAATTTTCCACCGGGTACGACTCATTAGATAAGATTTTTGAAGTATCTACAAATCGGCACTTTAGGCGATTGCTTACATATTTTCCACATTTATTTTTTGGATGCTGTTTTGAAAAGCGACATTAACTAGATGCACTAAAACAATTCGCTAAATTAGTTTCATTGTAGACATTTATAAAAAAAAATATTTCGAAACTAATACATCCTGACCTCAATGGCATCTACCTCACAGTTAACTATTTGTCTAGACATAAATCCTAGTTGTATAAAGTTGGCTTAGATAAAAACACTTACTGGAACTAACGCCTCTTTACCTCATAATTAGCAGAAATATGGCCCCTGCAATGCGCGCAGACTAATTCTCGTTTATCCATAATACCTGACAAGACGAGGGCACAAAGCTGTTAATCTTCATCATTTTTCTCGGCGAAAAGAGAATTCTATAGCATAAGTTATATCCTTATATATCATGTAAGTTGTATCTTTATATGGCATATATAAGCAACATAGTATGAATCATTATGTCGGGAAGTTTCCGCCCGCCATTTAAGGAAAATGATATTTTTTTTGGGGAGTGAATTAAGTCCGCATTATTATAAATACTTTGAGCAATAAAATTAATATTTTGCGCGCATTAAAATATAACGGACCTCCGAATAAATAAACATATTATTATCTTACATTATAATATACAGTTAGGCAACATATATTAATTAACTAATATGGACGGTATCTAATAGCGATGTCAGATTTGACGTCCAGTCAAGAACGCCACGCGATAAGATTAGAATATTTGACAGGATCAAATGGTTATGATACTGGTGGGTTTGAATATGTACAAGTTCTAACGAATTGCTTATCAGTTGTACGATAGCGCAATTGGTTAGAGCGATGGACTAGTGATCCAGAGGTGCGGGTTCGATCCCCGCTCGTACCATAACTTTTGCTGTTGATTATAAATATTTCTAAAAATACATTTCACAGTTTAAAATAAACTGATAAAATACTTCTATTCAAAATTTGGCTTATACGGGTCTAACGTAAAATTATAAATTTACTAGTATGGACGATACCTAATAGCGATGTCAGATTTGACTTCCAGTCAGGAACGCCGCGCCATAAGGTTAGAATATTTGGCAGGATCAACAATGGTTGTGATAGTGATGGGTTTGAGTGTGTACAAGTTCTAACGAATCAGTGGTACGATAGCGTAAGAGCGATGGACTAGTGATCCAGACGTGCGAATTCGATCCCCGCTCGTACCAAACTTTTGCTGTTGATTATAAATATTTCTAAAAATAGACACTTTTATTAACCAATAAAATAAGACATTAAAGCTACAGGTTTTCTAAGAAAACCATATTTAGAACTACTTATGTGGCTTATTGACCAACGTATCTGTCAGGTTCGTAACGGTAGCGACTAGAGGGGAAGCAACGGCTAACAGTTTGGGAGACCCAAGAGAAAGGCCGCGAACTATGAAACCTCGCATCAAATAATATATGATTTATTGACATAAATTTAGTGGTATTTTTTATTGGTTATTTAAAAAAGTGAGTAAACTTTAAAAATATTTAATTTTTCATACATAATATGTATACAGGGTCAGAAAAAAATTAGCACTATATATTTTTTAAAATTATCGATTAGAAATATAAAGGTTGTCGAACAAATAAAGTTGTTTGGAAGTTTACCACTTTTAATCTACTTCAATTTAATCTAGAATACATAAATAAAAAAATAACTAAACATATTATTTTGTATTATAACAAATTCAGATTAGTATGCTAAGCAAAGTATTTAAAAACTAAAGCTTTCTTTATTATCATAATATCGATAATCCTATTCACCTCTCTTAAAAATATAATAATTTCAAATACATTCATTTTACAGAAATTAAATAATTAAAAAAGCAGGCTCCTTCTGGTAATATAATCGATTTCAGGAAAAATAATATTTAATATCACATAATTTTCTGAGTTAGTATTTAATTAAAACATACCGTAATTTTGGACAAAAATTTTAAAATGTTACAATCGTCTCCAATCCAATTCAGAAGAGTATGAATAAGAAAAAGATTAAGCGTTATTTTCATAAGAATTTTGAGTTTCTAAATTAGAGGTAATAATAATCCAAAAATTCTTTTGGAATGGAATTCAGTTTTTTTATGAGAATTTTTCTCAAACTACATATTAGCGGATCAGTCGGTATTAAAAATTCGTTTAAAATATCTTCCATAAATTTTTCTCTATAACATTTTCTTGAATAGTTTTCTCTGTACCTCTTAAAATCTTTACTTCGGATCTCCTGTGCCTCCTCGCACCTTGACCTATAGGTAACAACACTTCTGTAATTACTTGAGATCCGTGAAGTAAAAGTTAATGTACAATTGGAGTCATAAAATACCAAGGATATTTGAAAATCCTCCACTGTCTATGGCATATGCTCCAAAATTTTCAATGTTAAATGTCGAATCCGCGTGATATGGTTATTAAAACTATGTGCATTTTTTTAATTAAATTTATATATAACCCTGTAATTTTTTTACTACGTCTTTCTCGTTCTCTCCTCGAATCTGCCATTTTTGAATTGGAATTTTGTATGCGATATGCAAACGACATTCGAAAAACCTAATCCAATCCATTCATTCACTATTGAAGTCTAAATTGTAACCTAGCGGAAGATTTGTTTGTTTTCTTTGTAATATACTATGGCTGGGATTAATAGTGTTTAATTGACTATCGGTGTATTCTTTTTCGACGATCGAACACTCGGTAGTTCTTTTAATAAACCATGTTTTAATAGGCCTACACTCTACAGCATCTTGTGAAAAAGGGTCTAGGATTTTGCCAAGCAATACTAATGTTTTCTTTTAACTTAGGATTGCCAACCACTAACTGAAGAGGAACAACTAGCATCACTTGCTTCTATTTTTCGCACTCTTCTGCTTATAAAAATTGTAACCGAACTACCATTTTGATATTAAATAAATTTGATTTAACTGGTCATTACTTAGAGTAAACCTAACTTCTTGTACACACAGTACTCTTTCAGAAGAATTATCCTTTAAATCTTGGAACCGTATTATGTATAAAGAACTTATTTTTATGCTTTCTCTATTTGGATATGATGATTATTTTGTTTTATAGAAAACTTTGTAGGAGGAACATTTTTCTGGGTCTTTGAAACTTATAAGGTTATACAGATGCCTCGTAAGTTTTGCATCTACTAGTAAGGAGAGGGTCTCCTTGCCGATAATTGTTTAAAGCAAATGCCACCTTCTTGTTTTTAAAGGGCATTCGGTCTATAAAAATTCGCATAGGTAACGATGTATCTTCCTTCAAAATTTTCGATGATTCCTGCTGCTCGGAAGCTCTTAAACTTCTTTATGTTACATAATATATTAGTTCGGCAATCGAGACCTAGCTTCTAAGTTTTCCGTTTTTCTTTCTTTTAGCTCTCTTCGAAATTTCTTTAAAAGGTACTTTGGGACGTCTTTATTTTGCCCTATTGTAGTTGAATACTTAGCAAAACTTATTGATGTTTCTAGCCAAGACTGATTTTTGGATTCAATCTCGGCTTATTCCTTCTGGAGGGCAGTTTGAGTTTGTAAATCTATATATTTAAAACACTAAGCCATATTATTCAGCAAGTTCGTGAGTGAGTTGTACTGCACCAATTTACATGATTTTTTTGGGATCGTCTGTTTACCGAGGCCTTTCAGTACTATTTTTTGTATTGTTTTATTGCGTATTTTTTTTCTGTGAAACCAATATATTTTTCTTAAATTACATTTCTGGACTATGTGGTGAATTCTTATAATTCCACTGGAAACTCCTCGCGCTGCCAGTACTACTTTAAATTAACAGCATTTTTGATATAATGGTATATATCAAAAATGCTAAAATTTTTCTGAAGCTGTAAAATCTATAAAAACAATAAATTTTAACTATATATATCTTAAAAAACGGTATACTATAAAAAAACACTAACTAAATAGAACGATCAAATTCAAACCTATTTCAGTAATGACAGACAATAATTACCTGGTGTTTTATGACATAAAAGCATAGCCAACTGAGACTTATTGAACATTATAAAGCACTTTTATATTAACTTTATTAATGGTAACACCATTATGTAATGTAAACAAGTTTATTTTTACATTCAACGCCAGGTTTGGATTACTTTGGCCACTTTGTGGGGCTAAAGAAAAGTAATAACAAAGTCCATTTTGTAGTTATTAGGTATGTTTTACAAATTTCCCAAAATTATTTAATCAACTTTTCAGATAAATTTATTAAAATTGAAAAAGTTAACTTGTCTTCGCTGGGATTCGAATCCATGATCTCTCACTTTCTGGTGAACGTTTTCACGAAGACCATAAGTTCAACAATCAACTACGACAGTTTAACTTATTCAGTTATATGTTAATAGATTTTTTAGGATATTACAGCCTTCGGCGGCTGCAAATCAGGAAGGGTGTAAAAAGGGAAGGGTGTTAAAAGGGCAATACATAGATCTTAATGACCAATAATCATGAATGAGGTATTTTCTCCTTTAACACACTCCTCGGTTTGTAACCGCAGGAAGTTGAAATTTCGTAAAAAATCAAGTGACATAGCTGAATAAGTTAAATTGTCGTAGTTGGTTGTTGAGCTCATGGTCTTCACGGCTTAGAGGTCAAAGCGTTTACCTAGAAAGTGGGTGATCCTGGGTTCGAATTCCAGCGAAGACAAGTTAACTTTTTCAGTTTTTTATAAATTTGTCTGAAATGCCGATTAAATAATTTTGGTCAATATATATCAATAAAATACAGGCTGTCAAAAAGCAACAACAATTTTAATAACTAATCTTCTTGATATTATTTAGATTTCTGCTTTGGATTCCTGATGAAATTACTATATTTCGATGATGTATTCGGATGAAAGATACATATATCTTAATGACTAACAAATTCCTTTCCTCTTTTACACTCTTCTTCTTTTGTAGCCACCGAAGGCTGCAATAGTGTAAAAATCTAACATAAAATTGAACAAGTTAAGTTGTCGTAGTTGGTTGTTGCGCTCAGGATCGTCATGGCTTAGTAGTTAAAGCGTTCACCTAGATAGTGGGAGGTTCTGGGTTTGAAACCCAACTACGACAAGTGAACTTTAAAATTGTCATTTTGGAAATTTGTAAAATAGAAACAATCAAAAAGCAACAACATTTTAAAATCCTAGTCGGGCTCGATATTATTATTCGGTGAACTTCAGAATCCTGCTGAAATCTCTATATGTCGACGATGTATTCATATGATAGATACATATATTTCAGTAATAAATAAATATCAAGGAGTTCCTGTCTCCATTAACACCCTCCTCGGTTTATAGCCGCAGAAGGTTAAATACCGTAAAAAAAACGGTTAAATTGTCAGAGTTGGTTATTGGGCTTAGGGGCTTACTGACCATAGCGTTCACCTAAAAAGTGAGAGGTCCTCTGTTCGAATCTCAGTAAAAGTTAGTTTTTTAAAGTTTTATAAAGTGGTCTAAAATGCCTATTACATAATTCTAGGCTATTTGTAATAACACGAAAAAAAATTTCATCAATTCATTCCAAAATAAGACTTGCCATTTTGACGACATGTACGTAGTTATAAAAACAATAGCGTTTGTTAAATTTACTATGTGAATATCGATTATTATGGCGATATTGTACTGTAGAAATTACAAACTTAATATGGTTATATTTATTGTCTGTACTTTTAAAATTTGAAAACGATTTTTAACAATATTTATTTGATTTTAATAACAATACAGTTTTTCCTAAAGATGCTATACATTTAAGGGGGCGATGAGATAAAAAGGATATATAATCATAATTTTGTATGCCCTATAAAAGTCCACACGTTTTTTGGATACGGGGTGATAATTTCCTAATTTTTTGTGTCATATCTCATTTCTTACAAACATCGATCCAGGGCTCAATGCAATTTCTAAGCTGTAAGTGGCCAAGGTTCCTGTCCTCCAATAGTTTCTTAACTTCCACCATTCGCCCTATTGCATTATGTGTCATTCACTGCACCTTAACATTTTGCAATGCAGTATGACACGAAAACAATCCGGAAACCAGTAAGCAGCACGATCACAACCACAACACACATGATAAAATGGCCGACGGGCGACACGACTTGACGATTGACGCGACACCTAGCCATTTGACAGCAGGGAACCTCGAAATTCAAAAAGTCTAGTTGGGCGTGTCCTCTAACAAAATCATTCAGTTTAAGTAATTAAATCGCACAGCAAAGCAAAACCACAAGAATTATTGCCAAGAATGGTGGTTATTATAACAATATTAAATTACAACTGACACAAATATATCGTTAAACATATTTAACTGTTTTGTTAGTGGTAGTAAACATAATTAATTGTTATATTAACAATCATCTTTTATTAACAATATTATTGTTACCGCGACTACTTACTTAATTAATCGTAAAATAGTAAGTTTCACTGAAGAAAATTGTTAACTTAACCATATTTTCCATAACACATGCCTATTGTCAGAATTTACTATATTCATTTTTTCAGTGAATAAAATACAAAGAACCAAAAAGTAACAGCATTTAGGTATATAATTTACTCAGATATATAGCTGTTTTTTACTGTAGAATCACCCACTGCAGGTATTTTTCTATCTCATTTTTCACTCCTCGTTTGCAATGATTAAATATGAAATAAGAAAACCTTATTATAGCTGGGTAAATCAACTGATCAGTATATCTGTCAGGGCCAGTCTTAAGCAGTCCCGTTGTTTATTTTTTTCTTATTTAGTCAAGTTATTTGAGGACCCCAAGCCTTAAGGAATTGGGGGGGGGGGCAGACACGATGGACTACTAATGGTGATTATTTCGTAAATTAAAGTTGCAGACAACTTGTACTTGTAATCGACTTTCAATTATTTCCATGTACCTTTTTGAACAGAAAACGAGAGCTGAACACATATTATGATTAAGTATTTTAAGTTATTTTTATCAGCAAACATTTTAATGTGATCTAGGTCATAGTTAACTTCAGCTAGTAATTATATTGGAAGGATCAAAAACATAGGATACCTGAGTATCGTCAGCAAACGACTATAGTGTGGAATATTGAAGCTCGGAATATATCAACTGTATTAATCAAAAAAGTAAAGGTCCTGAAATTGACCCCTGAGGCACCCCAGAGTCGATCCGCACCCATACATACACCATATCTCCTACTACAACCTTTTGATATCGATATCTTCCATTCAAATATTTAAAAAAATATAATAGAGCTCAAGCTCAAGCCATAAAACCCAAGTTTCGCATAGAGTAAAGCATGATCAAGGGTATCGAAGGCCTTCGAAAAATCTAAAAAAAATCAAAATAGTAGCTTTGTTGTTATCTAATGATCTGTCAATATCATCAATTACATTAAGCCCTACAGTAGTCTTACTGTGCCCTTACGAAGTCCCGATTGAAATTGATTAAAAATTTATTAGTCGAAAAGTAATTGAATACAACTCTTTCAATTACTTTAGAGATGGCCGGAAGAATACTTAGGGCTCTTAAATCCGTGTAAGAGGCAGGGTCGTTTATTTTAGGCAATGGCAGAATTAAAAAAGTTTTACAACATGCTGGGAAATAACCCGTTTCCAAGCAGAAGTTAATTATATGGGTTATATGCTTACTAGTTTCTGAATCTGAATCCTGGGTGTTACTTTTTAGAGCATTGACTTCCACTAATTTAAAATCAAACAATAAATATATGATTCTTAAAAAAGGCAGTGTTTTCAGCACAACTGTTTTGCTTAGAAAATATTGATATAAGATATTGATTAAATTTATCAGGGTCTCTGAGATTGTCTGGAATACGATCTCTTTTGTTTGAATGAATATTAAGATTACGAAGAGCCTGCCATAATTGCTTGGAGTCACCACTATTGTGAACTTTTTTTAAATATGTGCTTTTTGGCGTCTAATGTTACAACAGCACGCAGTTGCTTATTTGTTGCATAATCTTTTAGGTTTTTAGTTAAATGGGACATGTTAATCAAAAATGCTTAAGATATTCTTATTTAAAAAGGGAAATTTTTCATTAATATCATTCATGTAAAAAAATATCATCCTAGCGAATTATACTTAAGTCTGTTGAAAAGTATTTAAAGGGAACTTTTTAAAATCTCGGTAAGTTCATTTTTGGACCGGGGCGTCGCAGAAAATACAATAATACGTAAACTCATATGTTCCATTATAAATTGTCTCCAAAATAATGAACCCCAGCCTTTTTTTACCAGGTTTTTTTTTTGCACAAAAATTTGTATAAGCAGAATCCAATTGAAAACAGCATAATCAGATCGCAAAGTAGATAGAATACAAACTGCGAATCTTTTTGTATGGTCTCTAATCAATATTTGTCTACAACATCTAAACTTTGTAAGCGCATCAACAAAATGTAAATTTCACCGATAAAAACTTTCTTAATTTTCTCGTGACGCGCCAACGAAGAAAACGTCTTTGTTTAGAACTTTATGAAGTTGGTGGCAATTTAAAACTGTTTAAAACAAAATTAGAACACAATAATTGTCAATAAAAGGAAGGCAGATTGATAAGTTTCCTTAAAAAGATGAGAAGGGAAAGATTTTTTGATCAAAGACACGGCCCAAATTCGTATTTTGGGTTCCATGAAATTTCCTTTAATATTTCAGCGTGTTTTTGTCGGCAGTATAAGGAAACTATTTGCCAATGTACCATACCTCACCAAATACAGTCATAAATTTAGGAGCAAAAGTTTTAGATTTTCAATTTTATAATTTTTGTATAAACATATTAATGTTTTATAAAATTGTTTATTGTAAGACCTTAATTAGTATTCTCAGGTATTTTTCATATTGGTACAAGGCGAATCATTAATCAGGAAGTATTATTTACCTTTCTAAAACTAATATGCAGTTAATTAAAGCTCAGTTTGCTATTGTTTTAATTAGAGAATAGAAAACAAAGTTCTTAGTGATAAAATAAGTTACTAGTTGTACTTTTTTTGTACAGGAAAACAAAGAAATTAATAAACCAAAATATTTATCGAGGGATTTCCGCATAGCACAAAGCCCCGGGGCCGGGCGATTCGAAATTAGGTGTCAATACAAGTAGAAAGGTTAGATATATTCGAAACTGGGCATAATAATAAAACACCCCCCATGTCGATATAAGAAATTGAGCGTATGAAGTATTTAGACAGAACAAAACGATGTATTTTTTTGTTCAATAATATGCATTTAAGACACTTATTCATGCTCTTCTTAATGGTCAGTGACTATGCCAAAAAGTGTAAGTGTTTAGTTGAATTTAATAAAAGTACATGCTTCTCAAAGAAATATAACCAAAAGGCGCCTCATGCTTTTTGGTGTAGTCATTGAAAATCAAGAGTGACAAGCTTATTAAATGCACAAAATCTATTGATGAAAAAACTACAATAATTCTGTACTTTTTAGTACGTTACTGACAAAAGCGTGTTTTCTAGTTTTTTTATTTTAACTATAATTTATTTTTAACTTTTTAGTCTTAAATTATCTTTAACAGATTACTGGTAACGTAATACACTCTTCAAACAAACCCAACCAGCCCAAACTGGATCCCCATCGAGCTGAATACATTAGCTCGATGGTACCAAATTATATATTAGAGTCGTCAGAACCAATCAAATACGCACAAACTCGAGGAATTTACTGCTGGTACCGGCGGTACAATTTGGTGGTACTATTTGGTACTACTGAACATCGGCTCTAGATGGTATATATGGATTATAGTATTTTCATCCAAATTATATACACTTGCAAAATATCAAATCGATTTGGTACCATCGAGTATCAAATTATTGTATTGTCAGATCAGTTACGTACACTTGCAAACTTTCATATCGATACGACAGTTAGCAGTAAGTTAAAATAGACCATTTGGCTCCATCGAGTACCAAATTATTATCAGTCGAATTACGTACACTTGCAAAATTTCAAATCGATACAATTAGAATCGACCGGTACCATTTGGTTCTGATTTGATCAGCTTCATAGTACCAAATTATTGTATTGTCTTAATTACATTAGTTTGCGAAATCTCAAATCGATATGACGTTAGAAGAAGGTTAAAATCGACGTCCTATATTTGTTTACATATTTTAGTTACTACAAATGCAGTTAATAAAAGTATGTTAAAAGTAGGTAGGGTCTAATAAATAACTTCCTTTTTTGGAGTCGGTTAAAAAATAGTTTAGATTATTAGATTTTGTATAATATTACCATACTTTAAAATGTTAATCTGGAAAAACGCTCGGATTCTTCGATTATTTACCCCTAACTGGGGGGAGAACGACTCCCGAAATTTAAATAGGGGAGAGAGATCATGCCATACCTTTTTTAAAGGTCTCATCGAATTCTTTATGACAATATATCAGATGCCTCGGACAATTTCCTAGTACTAAGGGTCGGATCTATTGCTACATGACCTAAAATAGCCACTTCCCTCGCCTTGTTTCTTTCATGCACCCTCTTATTTCCTACTGAACCAGTAGCGTCAAATTTGGCAACCAGTTGCAAAACGTAAACAGCGGATACATTTTTTTCAGGATGACGTTCATTAAATAAAGCTGCTGATACTCGCGCAGAGTCGTTATTTCTAAAAAACAATTTTATAATCTCCATTCTTTCCTCTACGGAATACGCTATTCTAATTCTACTAAAAATTAACAATCGATTTGACACCCTTGTAGCTTTTTAAAAATTCGCGATAAACTGAGGGAAATCGAATACAGGGGGCGTCCACAAACTTTTTTTTGGCAAATAAATAACAAATAAAGAAATACTTCTCAAATGCCAGTCTGATAAGAATAATCCGTCCATATTGCCTCTTTCAGTAGTTTAGCATTCACTTCGTTATCGATGAAATTTTGTCGCGAAATTTTAGGGTCAGATAGTATTCGATGAGATTGTAACAATCATTTTATGTTTGTTACAACTTATTTGCAAATTTAATCATTTTATCTTAAAAAGAAATCAAATTATTATTAATATTATTTAACTTTCTCGAAACTTAACTACGACCATGTTTATTACATAATTATGGAAATTAAACTTGTTAAGTACGACACTGTTGTTGATATATTCGATACGCTCAGTGGATAGAATATTGGTTCAGTACGTTAGAAAGTACAGCTTTTTTCGTCGAGTGGGAGATATCTTTATTTTTTGTGGATTTTTAACTTTATTATTTTCGCCGCCCAGGATCGATCGCTCTCTTTTCCTTGAATTTCAGCTTAAGCAAGTTGACTGCCATGTCTAATTAGACATTTTTTTTGCGATCTTGTGCCGTATAAGGTAGCGACAATGTCGGATTAGTTCGCAAGTAACAATGATCTAGTTTTAATGTTCCGTATATGGAAGGGATGCAGTCAGAAGTTCATCTAGCTGAAGTATAAACCAGAACAGGTAAAAGATTCTTCACAGGACGCCATTTTGTCCAGATGTAGCTGACATGTGATTTTTCTTTGTTTCAGGCTTTTATACTTCGATTTTTTTTTAATTCCACGATTTTTTTATCCTACGATTTTTTTTAATTCCACGATTTTTTTATCCTACCATTTTTTTATTCCACAATTTTTTTATTCTACGATTAATCCTCGAATGAATAATTAAATAAAATTAATTTCCGAACTTCTTTTTAATGTCAGAACAACCAAAATTATTTTAAGTTTGAAAATACCGATTTTTTATTTTAGATGATGCAAGATTTTAATTAATTACCTTCAAAATTTCTTAGTTTATATTTGGTTTAACTCAAAGATTTGAAAGTATCGAGAATTGAAAGTCTACAGTGCAGGTGTTTTTTTTACTCCATCTCCCAGAGTTGCAGAGTACTCCGGAGAAGATTTTTTGGATGTTTAGGAGAAGCTGGGATAGTTTTCCTTCTTCCGTGTGGTGATTTGCTGTTCAACTAGACGTTTTGTGTTTGGACCTTTCCACTGGCTAGACGCCGCTGCTGTTTGAGACGTATTAGGGAGGTCCACATGCTTTTGATTCCTTCGGAAAATTGCAACTTAAAAGATGAGTATTTTTTCCTGATAATTTATTATTTGCTTAGTTTTCAATTTTGCTTAATTTTATATATTTTTAGTTTTTTGTGTAAAACGACTTATTGAGATATTATTTAGGGTATTGAGATCAGATGAGTTGACTGATAAATACTCTAGTTTCACTCGAGTTTTTAAATTCAAGGAATAGAGCAAACATTAGCACAGTTAGACAAAATGTGTAGTACTGGTAATATTTTTCATTAGTTTACTTATAACCACCGATCGTTACTCGAGTTTTAATTTTTTATTAGCTATGAATTCAATTTTTAATATATCAATGATGTAACTCTACTTAAATGTTTTATTAATTTTTTTTGGTCAAAAACCACCGAACATATATTGGGTCCTAAGTTATTATTAGCCTTTGGCATTCAAATAACTTAAATTATAGACTTCTTACACCTTAAAAGTTTGCTTATTTTTAGTTCAGAGTCAACCGAACATTTATAGGGTCCTAAGTTATTATTAGCTAATTGGCATATACATATTGCAATTTTTCATATAATGTCATTCTGTTTTATGGAGTTACATAATTAACCTCTATGTAACTGGTTATTGTTTTATAGCTGAGTGCTTACAAACTTTGTTAATTTATAAAGTTACATAATTTACCTCTATGTAACTATTTATTTTGTACAGCTAAGTGCTTACAAATTTTTGTTTACTCCATTATAGTCAATTCTGCTTCAAATAGTTATATAATTAACCTTAATGTAACCGGGGATATTTATTAGCTTAAGGCTTACAAAATTTGTTTATTCTACTAAAGATAAAGCCTAGTACTTTATATGTATGCTAAATTTTGGTTAAAATTTGATGAAGTGCATAAATCAGAGTTATAAATTTATTATGTGTATATTAGAAAGTGAGTAACCAATTACTGATTTATTTTAATTTTTGGGTTAAAAATAGAAGTATTTAATATCTTATATCTTATGTAACATACTTTGATAATTAATATATGTATTTGGAAAATAAATTACCAAATACTAGTTTATTTCCCTTTTGGATTACAAATTGTAGTATTTACTATTTATGTAACATACTTTGATATTTTGGATATTTGAATTAAATTGATATTTTTTTTTATAAAATTTGTCCCATGAAATATTTTGAAAGTAAGATTGAATACTTACACTATTTGATTGGGTAAATTTAAAATTGGTATAGCTAGAACCTTTTGTCTTGTGATTCATTCTGTCATTGTTGAATTTCATCTCTTTAGTTAATGTACATTTACAGATAAATAAATCTGATGTGCTTTTAAAATTATCTTGTTTCTTTGTGTTTATTTTTTGACTTTTCAGGTTATTTTAATTAGAGATTATAATTAAAGCCTAAATTATATTTGATTCATAGAACTTTATACAGAATGGTGTATTGGTCTATTTTCTTTTCTTTCTTTCTTTATGTCTTAACTTAACTACTATAGTTAGTGGCGCCTATATTATTCTGAATATTATTAAGAACTTACGAATCGCCTGCGACTAGCCTGAGTAGCCGTGGTAAACAATATAATAAATTAATAATTAACTATCAAATCTAAAAAACAACAATTAAAATAAAGTAACATCAAATATATAACAATAAAATATATATTTATTTTTATTTTATAATTTTTTTATTTTTTAATTTATTACAAGATCTTCAAAATGAGGTATCGCAAAACCCCTCACCTCTATTAAAAATCAATATTTGTAATCGTGAAAAAATCACTCACTCAGGATTTACATATTTTCAGGTATTAGCGTCTCTGCATGCCAAAAAGATATGTTTTATTAATTCCGTCGGTCCGTATGTCGGTTTGTCTGTCTGTCTGTCAGTTCGCGGCATAGCTTAAAAACTACTCCTCAGATTGATTTCAAATTTTAGTCAAACATTAAGATGGCGGCCTAGAGAAACGTTAAAAAAAGTATTACTAAAAAAACTTAATTATCCAGTTTCCACAAATTATGCCCAAAATCAAGTGTTACTTAGAAATGAACTGATAACATTTTAGTATGAATAATAGTAAGATAGCAAAACAAAATGGCTGCCTAATAAATTATTTGAAAAAAATAAACCTGAAAAAACTACTTAGATTAATTTCAAATTGTGTGCCAGCATTAAGGGTGATATAGAGATAAACTGGTAAGTTATGGTAAGAGTTCAAGATGGCGGACCAAAATGGCGGCCAAATAATTTTTACTTCCCTCTTAAAAGGGAAGTATTGTAATCGTGAAAAAATCACCATCCGATATTTTTTCAGATCATCACGTTTCAAGGTTCCTAAATGCAGAAACACATGTTTTCTCAATTCCGCCGGTGTGTCTGTTCGCGGCATAGCTAAAAAAGTACTTATCCGATTGATTTTAAATTTTGATCAACAATTAAGGCTCATATGTGGTTGACCTGGTAACATTTTGGTAAAAAGTCAGTATAAGTGCAAAATTAAGTATTACCTATGAGTTAACTGATAAAATTTTGATACGCAGTAAAGATGGTGGAACAAAATGGCGACCTAATAAAATATTTAAAAATTCAGCTTGAACAAACAACTTAATGGACTGATTTCAAATTGTGTGGCATATCTTATTGTGTTATGGAGATGAATTAGTAAAACTGTGGTACTAAACTCAAGATGGCGGAACAAATCAGCGGCCAAAAAAATGTTTGAAAAGATAGTACCTACATATTCACTATTCCTAATAAAAGGAAAGATTTATAGCGAGGGACGTTCCTTGTAAAGGAAATTTACCCATTCTTTTCAATGGGAACGCAAAATAAATAAGACTTTGACATTGGCACTTTTTGTCCTCTATAAAAAGACGTAATCGAATTTAAAATCCAACGTCTCGTCTTTTAACCACTATCTACTTAATTTTTGAAGTACTTGAATTTGAATTTTTTTTGGATTAGTAACCGTTTTTTTTAAATGAGCCCTTAAACTCTTCAAATCAAACTTGTATCAAACATTGTACTTTGCTTTGCGTCGATGCTTAAATTACATCAGCGATTTTTTTACCGTGCATTATATAAATGATCCAAATATTTAATTAATCACCAACTGTAATTTAAAGATTCGTGTTTTTTTGCTACTTTTACTTAAACATACGACATTCCCCTGAAGAAGAAAAAGCCTGTGCTATATTTAATTTTATATTAAAGTCAATATCAAATCATCACGCTTTCAGTATAAATTATTTTTTATGGAAAACAATATGATATTCCTTAGCTGTTTCCAAAATGTGTAACAAATATTTGCATCCATTAAGAAAGAATTGACATTTTATTTTAGCTAACAATAATTTTAGGTGGTTTATACCTACATAAACTAGCTAGGGTCCTTTTGGTAAATTCAGTACACTTTAATTCTAGCCTGTAAAAAAATCCTTTTCAGAGTCGCTTATTTTTACTAGAAGCGCCGTTTAACATATCTCGCCCCGTTCGTAGGTGAAAAAATCTAAAAACGGCCTGTAATTTTGATTTAATGGAATGAATTAATAGCTGTAATTTTTTATTGGTTTATTTTTAATGGGTGGAATAGTCGCAAGTAAGTAATAAAATATGCAACTTTCTCTTAAGTTATATTTATTTATTCTAAAGGTTAATGATTTAAGATTTTTTTCGAACGGAATAGATAATCTAAGTCATATAAAATTCAATGAATCAAAGGCTTAGACCGGGAACAATAAAAGATGGCTGGATGTTTGTTATTGGCTGGGAAACAATTTCATTGAAGATAATGCTTTTTAAAATAAAGTTATACGAACGGATGATTGCAATTCTTCGACTAGTGACATATTTAACAGATAAAATGAACACCACTAGTCTGTTACAAATCGAAAGGAAAATCCAGAGGTTAGAGTTCAAGGAATAGATTCATTGAGTGTGTGGATTAGCATATAGTATATAAAAATTATTCACCAAGTGACAAATTTATTGTTCCAAAACTTTATTAGAAAAGAGAAATTCCGGTACGATCAACGCTCAAAATTTGACTTCGAAAATAAATTCACCCACAGAAGCAGAAGGAAATATATTTTTGTTACAGTTGTTTTAGTAGATCTTAAATAGTTATTATAATTTAGGTCTAAGTAAAATAGCAATAAACTTATGTTGTATTTATTTAAAAAAAATTATGATTTCATGTTGAATAATTATTTGTTTTTATAATGTTTAATCATTTTGAAAAAATGCCTTATACAGGGTGTCTTAAATAGCGTGTGCCAATATTGGTATCTCCGAAACGGTAAGTGCTATGAGTTCGGTTAAATTAGTTGCCGTTTTTGATACTCATTCAAGATTCTTTTACCGAATTGCCCATTTGGAGAAATCCATTGGGGTAATGTCAGGTGATCGCGCTGTCCAGTTTATAGGCCCGTTGTTGCCGCTCCATCTGTTGGGCTTAAAGTTGTTTAAAAATCTTACACATCGATAGCCTCGCACCATCTTGTTGAAAGTATTTGAAATTTCGAAGAACATCCAATGGTAAATTAAACCAGTCAAATTTTCTTGAAAGAAAAACGGACCCAGCAGTTTTCGGTCTAATATCCCGAGCCACACATTGATACCGAACCTTTTCTGGAAAACTGCTTCACGGTGGAAGTGTTCATTGCTTTGTGTCCACCGGTAATGTAAATTGCGGTTGAACCATCAATTATTGCAAAATCAACTTTCATCCGACCATAATTTTTTTTTACAAATTTCGTGGTTTTGCCTTCGACGCCTTAAAAGCCAGCGGCAAAATATCCTTCTCTGTGCGTAGTCAGTTGGCCTGCACTTTTCTACAGCGTGTCTAAATCTATTGCGATGCACTATTATTTTTGCCGAATTTTTCATACAACAGTTTCTCTTTCTGTCCCTCTTACGGAAATTTCACCGCTGTTAACATTTTTGTAATATACATACCCTAAAAAAATATTGCAGAGTACTTATTAAAAATATACATTATAATTAAAGCAAACATATATATACCTAACACCTTGATCTTGTTCTGTTTCCCTCCCAACGTAGCAGTTGAAATTTGTTTTTGAGACTTCTTTCTAATCTTGCAAATATCTTAGGATATTGGGCATTCTTCTTTCCGGGTACAAATTTTGATAGATTTGAAGCGCGTTAATAACATTACGAGATGCCCTTGCATAAACAAATATCATATCTGTCTTCATTATTTGAGAACACCATTTTTAAAATGTGGAAGTTGTAAAATGATAAACTGATAAATATCTGTTAAATTTTTTCAGTTGTTTCGAAGGCTTCTTTGGGAAAGACGTCTTACTAATACATATTATGAAAGGTAGTAGACTTTGATGTTTTAATTTGTTTAAGGGTCTACTTGGATCGACTTACTATGTATTTTTGTATTTTTATTAATTACTCTGCAATACTTTTTTAAGATACGTACATTACACAAATATTAACAACGGGGAAATTTCCTTAGAAAACAGCAACTAGTGTTACAAGTTTCGGCATAAATAATACGGGGTAATAGGTAATAAATTTACATCTTGGCCTTTATTTTATTTTCTTTGGAACGCCACGATTTTTTTAAAACTTATATATATAAAGTTTGACCCTTTATTATAATTTATGAAAGGTATGCCAAAAAGTAGTATGGTAAATTGACACCCCACTAAGAGATGAAGAAAAAATTGCTGCACTGATATTGTAATTTCTTATAATAACGCCAGCAAAGTATATTGTGTGTCATATCGTTGATTTGGTAAGGTCGGAGGCTATTTAAAAGTGAGGTTGCTAATCCAGATAACCTGTATCAAAAACAGGGCCGTATTAAAAAAAAATAAGTTGACGATGGTTTCCCAAAGTCGAGATGTCGAATTTAAAATTTGATTATGTCATTTTGTAATTGACAAAACATGCGATTGTCAAAATGTAATTTTTGCCTTACCAATGTAAATAATGTCAAGAAAAATGAAATAAAAGAATTCTGATTTTCTGTTTCTTTTTCGAATATCTCCGAAAATACTCGGGTTTTTTTAAGTGGTAATTAATTCAACAACCATGTTTTCATAGTTTTTCTTTTATTAGCGAAAGTAACATTCAACGTATACCCCCAACCATAGGACTAATTAGGTAAAGATATATAAAGATTTTTTACAGTTTTTTTTTTGAAACTTCTCATTTCTTTAGACAGTTTTTTTGTACTAAATTGAGTTAGAAAATGTTTATTTAAGGGTATAACTCGGATTTTTGTACCGGGTCATTTTTTATATTTTCCCACCCCTTTCAACTTGTTTGTGCCACTAGTTAGAAAAAAGATGTAAATAGGAAAGTTGTAATGTTTGGAAAGTAGTGCTCATTTTTTTTTGTCTATAAAGGGTGTTGCAAAAATGACGAACAACAAAAATATTTTTTTAATGGAACACCCTGTATATGTCTTCACAGGACGAGAGATTTTTGTTCTCCGATTACAAAAATATATATGTCTACATTTGCTTAAGTCATTTCCCAGTTATTTATCTTTAAAACCTGATTTAAATAAAAAAAGCAATGCTGTAGCTACATTTTTTATTATTATTACAAATTCCTAACATGCTTACTAATAAAAAACTTAACTCAACTTCTAACTTAACAATTGTTGAATATACCCACCGTTTCTACCGATGCATTTTTGAAAATCTCTTTCTTTTTATTTATTGTGGGCGGTTCTCTGAGCATACACTTTGTTTTTTAAATATCCCCATAAAAACGGATCTAAGGGCTTAAGGTCTGGGCTATTCGGTAGCCAGTGGATAGTTCCCCGCTTACCGATCCATGTTTCATATCTGTTATTTGAAAAAATATCACATTCATAACATTGTGGGGTGGGGCACCATCTTGGTGCCATATTATTTAAGCGTAACGGCGAATTGAAAGCATTTCCAAGAGAACCTCTCTATCATGATTTAAAAAATGCAAATATCTTTGGTAATTTGACCGCTTAGTATGCCACACCACACATGCGGGGACCTTCTTCCCTGAACAAAAATGTGCGTTCCTTTTAATGAATATACCCGCAATGGTAAAAGTGTATTCGTCAGTCCATAATATTGTATTAAAAAAAATATCGATCTTGTTCCGTCCTTCGTAACATATTTTCACAAAATCTCATTTGCACATTTTTATATAATTTTTGAACGGGTATAACGTAGTTTTTAAGCGTGTTTTGAATTTTTGGTTGCTGACTTATCAAAATACTTATGGGCATCTTCTGTGGATCTGTTAGGGTATTCTAAAAGGTGATTGTTTAGTAATTAGGTTTTATTTAATATTAGTTAAGTTCTGTTACCTTTGAAAAACAACAAAATATCTAATTCTTAATTTTCTTCAACTACAG
Organism: Kuschelorhynchus macadamiae; assembly: GCA_030620095.1. NCBI lineage: Eukaryota > Metazoa > Arthropoda > Insecta > Coleoptera > Curculionidae > Kuschelorhynchus > Kuschelorhynchus macadamiae. Next base: position 74,554 of record JAUTXW010000511.1, on the reverse strand, counting down.
CAATTCGCTTTTTTATGTGATTTGACCTTCGTTGTCTAAATCTCCGCTCTATGTTATTAAAAGTTTTTCGATCGAGAACTTTTCTATTAGGAAATATGCGCCTATATTCCCTCCTAGCTGCACACGCATTGTTACGATTCTGATAATACAAGCCCAACATTTCACATTTCTCTTCACCTGTATAACGTATTTTGTAAATAATTTCGACCGTAAACAATTAAAAAATTATACATTTATAGAACTTCATCAACAAATATTATAGCTGTTTTGGTTACTGTCATGTTGTTTGAGACATTTCATATGTTTCTTAATGGCGGCCAAGGCTACTTCGATTGATTTGAATTCATGTTCTATCAGCTTTTAAAGACATCGCTCGGAATTGGCTTAAACAAATGTAGACAAATTATATATTTTTGTAATCGGAGAACAAAGATCTCTCGTCATTAGAAGACATATACAAGGTGTTCCATTTAAAAAAACTGTTTTTTTATTGTTCGCCATTTTTGCACAATTTATCGTTTATAAGTTTATTAAATGACTTCCTATCACCCTCTTTAACACGTTCTCTAGTCCTTTACTCCGAAATAAAGTCAATAGATATATTTCATAACTAATAGGTACTGAAGAGAACATTGATCACGCTTCTAATAAAAATTGATATCTGTAATAGCATATAAAAGTTGACGCAGTACGTCTAAGAAATATTTCAAGATAATTGAGATGTCTCTAGAAAGCTACAAAATCCTGTTAAATTTTATTACGTGTAGAATGAGAAGTATCTGTTTTCATCAACCTCAGTAAAGGTGTACGCTTTGCTTATTAACACACACTCGGAATACGTTATCAAAAGGTAACGTCTGTATAATATTTGGTTGCAAGAAGTGGAGTTTTAATGATATTAAAGGAGCCCTAGCTGTTCTAATTACGTATGCTTTACATATTCGTCCCATATAATCCTTTAATCAGCACCAATAAATATATAAGTAGCTTTGCCTTTGAACGGGCTCAATCTAAAACTTCTGAACTTGCGATGTAAACCCACTTTAGATCTCAAAGTCTTGTAAATTAATAAGGCTCTCTCTTATGGGAACGAGAGGAACCTCTTCAAATATTTTACTATTTTAATTAATTTTATAAAAGGAAAATTTCTAATTATCACTGCCTGTTTTCCCTCCTTCTTCTGCTGGTACTAAAATTTGTTTGTCTTACATTTGAGAACTAATTAGATGAGCTTAGTGTTAGATCTTATTACATTTTTGTTTGCTTTTGGGGAACGGTGCTTCTGATATTATCGGGATTATTCCCTATGTACACCCGAGAATTGAGCGTCAGAACGATTTACGAAAAATGTATTCAATTGGAGTTTGCTTAGTGTAAAATCGTGTTTGTTAATCCTATAAATGAGTGTACCGTTAAAGAGTTTTAAGTAAAATTATAATTAGCCTATTTTCTTGATTCTTGCACAAGGTGGTGGTTTTTATATTTTGGCATGCATTTTCTCGTTTTGTCTTTTAAGATACAAAAAGGTGTAAAGGCAAAACCTGTAGTTATTAACGTGTGATATTTTTTTGTGATATGACAAGAAAAAAAAATTATCAAATAACTGCGAATATTTTCTATTTTAGGTTTTTACTTCTCTCGTAAAAGGGAAGTATTGTATCTCGGAGGGTGATTTTTTCAGATCTTCACGTTTCAGGGTCCCTAGACGCCGAAAAACATGTTTTCTCAATCGGTCTGTCTGTCTGTCTGTTCTCAGCATACCTAAAAAACTACTTGACCGATTAACTTCAAATTTTGGTCAAAAATTAAGGGTCATATAAGGATAATCTGGTAACATTTTGGTGAAAATCCAATATGGCGAAACAAAATAGCGGCCTAGTGAAATGTTAAAACAATTATTATTAAAAAACCACGTATCCAATTTATCTCAAATTTTGTACAAACAACAAGTATTATGTTGGAATCAACTGTAAAATTTTGGTAAGAATCCAAGATGGAGGAACAAAAGAGCGACCAAATAAAATGTTTGTAATCGTGAAAAAAATCACCCTCTCAGATTTTACATATATTCACGTTTTAGCGTCCCTAGAGGCCAATAAATATGTTTTATCATTTCCGTCGGTCTGTTTGCTGGTCTGCCTGTCTATCTGCCAGTTCGCCGCATAGCTTAAACACTGTTTACTGGGTTGACTTCAGATTTTAGCCAAAATGATGACCTGGCAATATTTTGGTAAAAATCCAATATGGCGGCCTAGTGAAATGTTAAAAAGAGTATTACCGAAGATACATTCCAGCTTACGCAGTAGATAACTCATTTTAATGGAACGACTTAAATCGGTCCGGAGACATCAATGCTCGCCAAAATTATATTATTTCGTCCGGTAACCCTCGACTCACGTATCCAATTTATCTCAAATTTTGTGCAAACAACAAGTATTATGTTGGAATCAACTGTAAAATTTTGGTAAGAATCCAAGATGGAGGAACAAAAGAGCGGCCAAATAAAATGTTTGTAATCGTGAAAAAAATCAGCCTCTCAGATTTTACATATATTCACGTTTTGGCGTCCCTAGAGGCCAATAAATATGTTTTATCATTTCCGTCGGTCTGTTTGATGGTCTGCCTGTCTATCTGCCAGTTCGCCGCATAGCTTAAAAACTACTTACTGGGTTGACTTCAGATTTTAGCCAAAATGATGACCTGGCAATATTTTGGTAAAAATCCAATATGGCGGAACAAGATGGCGGCCTAGTGAAACGTTAAAAAGAGTATTACCGAAGATACATTCCAGCTTACGCAGTAGATAACTCATTTAAATGGAACGACTTAAATCAGTCCGGAGACATCAATGCTCGCCAAAATTATATTATTTCGTCCGGTAACCCTCGACTCACGAACGGTAACGAGACGCGGCGTTGCCAATCACTAAATATTAGAAGGGATCTATTAGTTAAAAGATGAATATTGAATTTGGCTGTTAATCTTTAAGGTTGAAATTGGATACAGGTTAGCTTGAAATAAAGTTTCTTGGAGTAAGCATATGTTTTATTAGAAAACAAACCTTATTCCTACAAAAACCTCAATAACTAAATCAAGAAACAACGCTAAATATGATTTTAATCAAAACGCAGTTTTAAACCTATTAACTTATATAGAAAGCGGAACAATTTTTGCTTTTTGAGATACTTGTATGTACGGGGTGAGTTATTATATTATGGCACCCACCATAGAGGGTTATTTATTAATAAAGATAGAGAAAAGGTGTAAATACAAAAAGTATAGGGTAAGAAATACGGGTTCTTAGTGGGATACCTTGTATAATGTTTATTTTTGTGAAAGGCTATTCTCTACTAATTTCAAAAATATCAGGAAATCAGGAAAAAAAAACATTCATAAAAATTATAAAAATGCAGGGTGTTCTATTTAAATAAACGCATTTCGTTATATTTTTAGGGCATATAGGTAGGCATGCGATAGTCGTTTGTTTTCTTCGTAACGGATTCTGGCGATTTAAAAGAAACCCTAAAGCTTTTATATTTATACTTTTCTTCTATCTTCGTTTATAAACCCTGTAGGTAGGTGTGGAAATATAATGACTCTTCCTGTACATTTTTGAAACAAGTCAAAAAGTAATTGTCACTGTTTTAAATTACGTATTCAAAAAAAGCTAAATGATTTCTCTTATTAAACGCATCGTAAATAAGACAAGCGGGTTTTTAATAATCAACAAACTTTGGCGGACACATTATGAATAGCAAAATAGTTGTCTTTGTAACAAGCAACCAAAATCTTTTTTTTTTTGACGAATCGTTGCCGTTTTCAGAGGTCAATATAGGCGCCATGGAAAAATATATACATCGGGGGATAGCGACAAATTATCTTTGGCAAAAGTCTGCGGTCGCTACTACCGTGTGCCGTCTTCCTCAACACGCTTGGCAACACTGCGCGTTAATTTCTAGGATGGATGGAAGCTTTTCAAAGCCTGCATCCATTTAGGGTGGCCGTGTCTTGTTCGATTTACGGCGTAGCTATATTGATCTAATGTATTACTCAAAAAAAAAACAATTATTCTATTTACCTCAAATTTTTCACCGAAATCGAGTGTTACATAGAAATGAACTGGTAACATTTTGATACGAATCCAAGGTAGCAAAACAAAATAGCGGTCTAATATTTAAAGAATCAGCCTGAAAAAACTGCTTAATGGCTTGATTTCAAATTGTGTGCAATAACTAATTGTAGTATAGGGATCAACTAGTAAAATTATGGTAATAATTCAAGACGGCTGAACAAAATGGGGTCTAAATAAAATCTTTGTAATCAGAAAAAAAATGACCGTTTCAGGTTTTACATATCTCACGATTTTGCCAAAAAATTCGCGACATAGCTTAAAAACTACTTGCTAGATTGACTTCAAATTTTGAGCAAAAATTGAGGGTCATATGGGGATGACCTGGTAATATTTTGGTACAAATCCAATGTGGTGAAACAAAATGGCAGCCCAGTGAAATTATTATTAAAAAACTAATTTTCCAATTGGTCTCAAATATTTCACAAACATCAAAGTATTACGTTGGAATCAACTGGAAAAATTTTGGTGCAAATCCAAGATGGCGGAACTAAATGGCGGCTTAAAAAATATTTAAATTCAGCCTAAAAAAACTACTTAATGGATTGATTTCAAATTGTGTGCCATAACTAATTATGGTATAAGAGTAAACTAGTAAAATTGTGGTACTAATCCAAGATGACCAAAGAAAATGGCGGCCAAATAACATGGTTGAAATCGTAAAAAAATCACTCTCTCAGGTTTTACCTATCTTCACGTTTTAGCGTGGCTAGATGCAAAAAAACATATTTCCTCAATTCCTCGGTCTGTCTGTCTGTCGGTCTGTCTGTTCTCGGCATACCTAAAAAACTACTTGCCCGATTATCTTCAATATTTTGTCAATAATTCAGGCTCAAATGAGGATGACCTGGTAACATTTTGGTAAAAATCCATTATGGCGAAAAAAATTATTATTAAAACACTACATATCCAATTTTATCTTAAATTTTGTACAAACATCAAGTATTATGTTGGAATCAACTCTAAAATTTTGGTACGAATCAAATAAAATGTTTGTAATCGTTAAAAAATCACCCTCTCGGATTGTACATATCTTCACGTTTTAGCGCCCCCTAGAAATATGTTTTATCAGTTCCGTCGGTCCGTCTGATGATCTGTCTGTCTGTCTGCCAGTTCGCCGCATTGCTTCAAAACTACTACTGAATTGACTTCGAATTTTAGTCAAAAATGAAGGGATAACTTGGCAATATGGCGGCACAAAATGGCACAGAAATCAAGTGTTACTTAGAAATAAACTGGTAACATTTTGATATGAAACCAAGGTATCACAACAAGGTAGCGGCCTAATATTATTTAAAAAATCAACCTGAAATGTGTGTGCCATAACTAATTGTGGATCAACTAATCAAATTATGATACTAATTCAAGATGGCCGAATCAAATGGCGTCCAAATAAAATGTTTGTAACCAGGTTTTATATATATTCATGTTTAAGATGCCAAAAAATATGTTTTATCAATTCCGTTGGTCGGTCTGTCTGTCAGTTCGTGACATAGCTTAAAAACTACTTGCCCGATTGACTTCAAATTTTGACCAAAAATTAATGGTCACATGGGAATGACCTGGTAATATTTTGGTACAAATCCATTGTGGTGAAACAAAATGGCGGCCCAGTGAAACGTTAATAAAATTAATAAAAACTAGTTATCCAATTTATCTCAAATTTTGCACAAACATCAAAGTATTACGTATTACTCGTAAAATTTTGGAACAAATCCAAGATGGCGGAACTAAATGTCAGCTTAAAAAATATTTATGCATTCAGCCTGAAACAACTACTTAATGGATTAATTTCAAATTGTGTGCTATAACTAATTGTGGTATAGGAGTCAACTAGTAAAATTGTGGTACTAATTCAAGATGACCGAAGAAAATGGCAGCCAAATAACATGTTTGAAATCGTAAAAAAATCGGTCCGACTGTTGGTCTGGCAGTCTGTCTGTCAGTTTTAGAAGACGAAAACAAAATGGCGGACAAAAAATCAACCTGAAGAAATCTTGTTCAATAGACTTCAAATTTTGCAGAAAAATTAAACGTGAAAATGGGATAAACTGGTACCAATTCAACATCACAACAAAATGGCGGTATGTATCAATGTAAAAACTACCTATTGAATTTATTTTAAATTATGCCTAAAAGTCAAATGTGGTATAGGTAGAAAAAAACTGGTAAAGTATTGGTAAGAGTTCAATATGATTGAACATAATGGCGTCCAATAAAGATGCTTGAAAAGACAGTATATGTAACACACATTATACAATACTGTGACTTATGTACTCATTGCCGTATCCCGGATTTTGGTTTAGGGGGAGGGCTGTCATAGAGAAACCCTTTTATAGTCCCTAAAGCAGGTCATCGCCACTACACGTGTTTGCCAATGAATGCGATGCGGTAAGCTTTGATTGGCCACGCTTTATCTCGCTCCCCCTTAGGCATATCGTTCATATTTTTTTTCTCTCCCGCTGGCTTGTTAAGATAACTTTACTGCGTTCCGGGTTGAAAAGTAATAGATGCATGTTGCACGAAAATATTACAAAATAAGGTATAATGTTTAAACAAATTTTGTTTCATTTAGTATATACCTTTGGCAATTGTTTTTGTTAATTTAAATTATGCATTTTTTGGAGGGGCATTGCCCATTTGCCCTTATGATAAAACCGCCACAGTGTTTACAAGAAATCTTAGCTGGTCTAAATTAGTCCAAAAAGTATAGGCTAAATTAACTCAGATCAGCTAATTTTTCCTCTAAAAGGAAAATCACTATTGTATATATATGTAGTTCAAGGTTTTACGATATTTCCTAACTTTTAAACATCTTTGGATAGGCATTTCGTGTCCCTAATGAATAAGTGTAACATGAATTCGTGGGTTATGGGACTGCAATAGGGTCTAAAGTGAAACCACTATTTTCAATTGCAACGTTTCGTGTTACATTAACACTTTTTCAAGCTCTTAAGATAGTGTGAAAACCCTCAATTGTGTAAATGGCCAGATTTTCTCGCGACATCTTTGGGTATTCGTCGCAAACGATTCATAAAGGTTCAAATTCAAGCGGTGTTGTTGTTGTTGTTGTCGAATTATGTTTTGTTAATTACATAGATAATAAATAAGCAAAAAATAATACATAGAAAGTAATATATGAAATAGAGTCGTTAAACATACTTTAAACTAACCTTCCCCCTCCTGGATACGTCTATGTATGTACTGAACTAAATTGGGTCACACGTCTTTAACCCTAACAAATGGAAAGAAAATCATAGGGAGGGAACTTCCGGGTAAAGGGAATTTTCCTATTTTTTTTTTAAATAGGACATCCTATATTTTCTATGAAGATTGGAAATATTTTCCAGATACTAAAAATATACAGCGTGTGCGTGGATTTAGGTAACATATGAAAAACTTTTTAGTTATTGCTTTCACCGAGAAAAGTTATTCTACAAAAATAGGTTTGCTTATTAAAAAAAAATAAGTGACTGTAAAGAATTGTAATATAATATACTAATGTATGTAGCGCAAAAACAAGTAGCTAAAACAAAAAAAATTGGAAAATAAAATTTTTTAACAAATACAAATTGGAGAGCATAAAAATATGGGATAAAAAGTCATTTAGGTAAAGTTTTTTTTTATACGAGGTGTAGTTTTTAGGTAATTTAATGATCAATAAGTTGGAAATAGGTAACATATGGAAACATTTTTCATTCGTGATTTTATAATAAATAAGATTGATTTAAGGACTTCCGCTCGGATCACCCAGCTAAACACACGTGCCCGGTAAGGCTCCCTGACGAGGGGCAGTCCAACGAGCGTTGTGGAAACATCACGATGGGGGGGGGGCGTCCTACGTAACGGGCCAATCGCTGTGTGGCGGAGAGTCGTAGGAGATGTGGGAATTGTGATTTCTTCCTCAGGACAGGCTTGTCTAATAACTCCAAAGGTCGTGCGGTGACCAGAAACAATGTGCATTTTCAAATGATTCAATGATCTAAGGAGAGCACTTGCTCGTCAACCCGTGGTCGTTACTTATTGGGCTCGAGAATGGCGCTGAAAGCAAAAAAGTGGCAGCCGACTCCATATTGAAAGGAAAGACTGATTTTAAAAAAATGTACTTTTGTATACAGGACACAAAATTAATACAACGGATCTTTGCAAAAAAAAATTATTTTACATTTTTTGAGGCAGCCAACTTAAAAGCCTTCAAATACAAGTCAAAAAGCTTTTAGAAGTTTTTTCAGAGTAGACTTTGCTTTTGTGAAAATGAATGGTGAATTTGTAAAAAATGCGTCATTTTACATATTCACCATTAATTTTTTATTCTATTTGCAAACAAACATCTACAAGCTTTTTGATTTGTATTTGCAGGATCTTTAATTCAAAAAATGGAATTTCAAGTTGTTTTTGTTTTGCAAACTTCTGTTTTGATATTTATTTCATATCCTGTATGTAAAATAGCATTTATTTTTAGATGAATCTAATTTTTCAGATTAGCAAAACTTTTTTTGAAAATCAAATCAAAAGTTGTATTTTTCGTTATTTGTTACCCAAATCCATGCACACAATGTATAATGTGGCAACATTGGCTTTAACCATTTTTGAAATATTAAGCCTTAAAAATTGTTGAAAAGTAATTTAATCAAAATCGAAGTAGCCATGGATAACACTAAAAGAAACAAAATGGGTCTGTATAAATGCTGTGTCGAAATAGGTATTATTTCGTTTCATTTAACAATATCCGTAGCTAGTTCTATTTTTATTATATTGTTTTTTTACCAATTTTTAAGACTTAGTATTTCAAAACTGGTTATGCCATTATGTTAGTTGCTTTTTAAAATAAATCCATTAATCACTTCTGGCCGGAGGCATTATTGAGTTTAGTTACTTATGTTAAAAACAAAATATATCTTGAATCAATTTTTCCTGGGACTGACAGTTACAAATTCATAATAACATAAGCAAAAGATGGCCTGCTTACAAGTTCGTAAGTGACAGATCACTCCGTAAGTTTTGCTAAATATTCGCATATGGACAAATTTTTATGTTATATTAGAAATTTTGTTAATATTTAAGAAGTATCTCTACTGACTTTCGACGTCAGCAGAAAATAATCTACAATATAAAAAAGAGGCGATATTGTCTTTAACCACATGAAGACAGTGCGGATTATCGGCGCTGCTCGGTATTTTAAACAAAAAAAAATCCAAATATGGATTTATAGTCACACGTTACAGTCATATCCCATCCCGGATTTTTAATAAAACCGTCATTCATTCGTTAGTAGGTTTCTATCAGATGTGTTCAAAGTTTTAACGTTTTTTTCTTGACAAAACACTGATAGATGGCGAAATCAATTGCGAATTTATTTTCGATACTTCCAATTAAGTATCCATACTCATTTAGTATCGATAAAATATTATTGATGCTAAAAATACTTGATACTTTAAGTAGTTTTGAAGTATCGAAGTATCGGTTGCATCCCTAACTGTAAGTTAGTTCTTCAGCCAACCTTACCAGGTTTCGAGATTTATTATTAAAATATTTCTGGAATGATTTCTAAAAACGCGACAAAAATGAAAGTAAAGTGCTTCGGGTGTTGTAAACTTTTTTAAGATGTTAAAAATGTTTTGGCTTAACGCGGTATAGATACTTTGTAAGAAACGAGTGCCAGCCATCTGTCTTTCAAGGTGATATTTGGGTCAAACACGATAAATATAGTCTGTAACATTTATAGTTCTTCTATAGATACGTTGAGAATCATATATATGTAATATTATAGTAGTGTTTACAATTGCTGCTTTTTGTATAGGATCTAATAAACTACAATTTTCCTCCTATTTTCGCTGAGAAATATTAGAAAAAAGCTTAGTCCGAATTTTTTCGAAGTTTTGCTCTTTTTGCTTGGGCTAAAATAAATATTTACAGAAGATTTTTTCCACGTTATTCAGAAAATGCACTATGAAATTTTCGTTTGTTAAGTTTCTTTTGAGTTTCAGCTTGGTGGATAACGATACATTTTTACTTCCCTCGTAAAAGTGAAGTATTGTAATTGTGAAAAAATCGCCCTCCAAAAAACATGTTTTCTCGATTCCGTCGGTCTGTCGGTCTCTCTGTTCGCGGCATAGCTAAAAAACTCTTATCCGACTGACTTCATATGGGGATCAGCTAGGAACATTTTGGTAAAAATGCAATATGGCAAAGCAAAATGGCGGCCTAGTGAAATGTTAAAAAATTATTACTGAAAAAGTACTTATCCAATTTATCTCAAATTTTGCACAAAAGTCAAGTATTATGTAGAAATCAACTGGTAAAATTTTGATAAGAATCCAAGATGGCGGAACAAAATGGTGGCTTAATAAAATATTTAAAAATTCAACCTGAAAAAACTACCTAATGAACTGATTTCAAATTGTGTTCCTAACCAATTGTACTATAGAGATGAATTACTGAAACAGTGGTACTAATTCAAGATGGCGGAGCAAAATGGCGGCCAGTAAAATGTTTGTAATCTGAAAAAATCACCCTCTCAGGTTTTATATATGTTCGCGTTTTAGCGTCCCTAGATGCCAAAGAATATGTTTTATCAATTCCCTGGGTCCGTCTGTTGTCTGTCTGACTGTCATTTGGCGGCATAGTTTAAAAAATACTCCTCAGATTAACTTAAAATTTTAGTCAAAAATTAAGGGTCATATGGGAATGACCTGGTAATATTTTGATAGAAGTAAAACGTTATCAAAATTATTAATATAAAAACTAATTATCCCAAATTTTGCACAAAAATCAACTGTCACATAAGAATGGACTGGAAACTTTTTGCCTGAAAACCTACTTATTAGATTAATTTTAAGTTTTGTGCAAGCATTAAGTGGAACATAGAGACAGACTGCTAAAGTTGCGTTACGAATTCAAGACACCGGATCAAAATGGGGGCCAAATAAAATGTTTAAAAAATCAACGTAAAAAAATCTTAAATTCTAACTTTAAATTTTGGAGAAAAATTAAATATGATATAAGTATAAACTGGTATGAGTTCAACATGACGTAACAAAATCGTGGTGTGTGTCAATGTAAAAACTATTTATTGAATTTATTTTAAATTATGCCCAAAAATCAAGTGTGGCATAGGTAGAGACTGGTAAAATATTGGTAGGAATCCAATATGGTGGAACAAAATGATGTCCAATATATATATATATAATAACAAAATGTGTATATGTATTGAACATACTGTGCAGAAATTGTACTTTTTCCCAACCGGAATGCCGGCGCCGTTCCCGTTCATTCCGGTCCATTTCCAGCCCTATTTTGAAGGATTCATAACACGAGAAGTTTCGGCTAAAGCTAATATATCGATTTTTTTTAGGTTTTTGTACTTACATTTTTCTACCTCGTCTAATTATAACACCTTTGTCGAGTGCTCTGAAAATAACCCTATTATCTCCCCCTAATAAAGCCGTAACAATAACAGCGAAGGGTTATATACTGGTCACGTAAAACAATATTCATTTTAAGGGCATTTGTTTTTGAAACGAGAGGTAACGGACTTTCTTAGCAAAGGAGGCGTAATACGAGGATTATTAGATTAATGTGCGCGTAAAGGTGTGGCAATCGGTGTGGGGCCACGTCTCGGGCCATGCTTTTATACTTATCTGTAATTCTAATGCAAATGACAAAAATAATAGAGCGGGTAATTGACTAGCCTCTTTCATTAGAGGTGAAAATTAAAAAATACCGGGCTCAGTTAGGTATTTTACCGGATAGAGGGACTGGAAAATAGTTCACCGGTATTTTCCAGTCTTAATAAATTTTGTACATAACCGACTATTCATGTGTAGGTTAAAAAAATATATTTTATGAGCCTTATGGAGTTCGGTCGATGTATTAACTCTTTATCACTGTTATTTCATTTAGAATATCGAAAGAGTAATAGAGCGTAAAAACGATCAGAGTTTGATTTTTTAGTCTAGAAATAATGTAAATTCATCTCTGTAAAAGAAAATTTATCGTTAAGTTTTCAAACATTAATTTATAATTTGTGTGCTAACTACAAATAAACGACAATTTGTGCTTTATTTACACTTAAATAAATTACTTTTGTTGATATCTGAAATATATATTGACAACAGATGCTAAAAAACACAATTTTTATGACTAAACATTTAGAGTTAGTGCGTTATTGACATTTGTCCATTATATTTGATAAAAATAAATGGGCGAACCTAAAAATGCGAACCCTAGTTTTTTGGGTACCCTTGAAGTTTGTAGTAGCATATTAAGTAAAACTTACGAAGAATTTGTCAAAAAAATTTCAATATATGATGTGGGCGATCAAAAAAATCGGGCACATAATGTTTGATAGTATGTAGTGATGCAACAGGCGAATATTACCAAAAGGATTTTCGTTAGTTTAGGTAAATTACAATAATATTACGACAAGCTTGGGTAATGTTACCACAAGAGTAATATTTTATCGGTAACTATCCGAAACTTTCGGGATAATATTTCCAGTAATATTACCAATTAATTGTATGCGACTATGCTAAAAGTCCTCGGGAATTTACTTAGTTAGAGGCATCGCGGGGGAATACCCGAAAGCGAGGCATGACTGGCGACGATTTTACAGCATTAGAAGGATTTCATTATTTATTACGTCCTCTATTCATACAAATATCGTTTAGACCGTAGGTGTTTATTGTGAGAATCGTAATAAAAAAATACTTATTACGATTTGGATAATGGCAAAATATTTGAAATGTCCCAAGAAAATGCCATATGTTAAAGGACAAGGTAAATAAAAAAAGTGTACTGATGAAGACCTCAAGTTAAAACTATAGGCAAGTTGGCCAAATTTCATTGTGTTTTAGTGGTCTCCCAAAAAAGTGTTGTATTAATTTTAGGGCTAGTTGTATTAGTCTCTCAACTAGTTGACCGTACGGTTGAAGACCTCAAGGCAAAAACACGTGTCTATAGTTCACCAACAAAACATCTTTTTCTACTATATAATAGTTCTTGTCGCGTTAATATTTTCCTATTTTCAATTTAATCACTCTTGGGATATGAGTTTCGCCACAGCTGGCTATATGCAGCTCCGTGGTAGTAGAGGAAGTCCGGCGAGGATTTTGGATTTTTCCTGGTAACCACAAATCTCGGTTTTGTTAATGACTCTGGTGCGATTTTGTGTATTCATTTTGGCGCTGGCTGTACTCGTCTCTCAACTAATTAACTGTACTGATGAAGACCTTAAGTCAGAAATAGGTATCTACAGTTGGTCAAATTTCATTGTGCTTTAGCGGTCATTCTAAAAATATCTATTTCTACTATATATATGGTTCTTGGAATTAGACCGTCTCAAATTGAAATAACTATCCGATGTTCCGCCTTCGACTGCAAGAGGAATCTTCAGGGACCTTTACTCCAGAACACTGAATGAGCTCGAAAAAATTCAGGCGGGCTTTTATACCCGACTTGTGCTCGCCGAACCAAGACTCTGTGTAAAGATCGGTTTCCACGTGTGATGTAGACCGTAACCCGTATCTCTATTGACATTTTTTATATGTTTAACTATTTCAATAGATTCTCTAATTTTTCGTTTATAAAATCCTGGAACCGATGCTAGAACCTTAGTTTCCTTTACATTTATAATATGGCCAGTGTTATGCTGGTGTTTCAGCTACAGCAGATTGAACAATTTGTTTCTTTTTAATACACCGTTCATGTTCCTAAGTCTAGTTGATATTGAGCGACCTGTTTCCCCCACATACACTTCTCCACCGGAGCAAGGAATATAAACTCCTTCTGTTTGGAAAAGTACAATATCTTTCAGGGATCGCAAGCATTGCCCAGTCTTCTTATGTGGACTGAAGGTTGTACGTATGTTGGACCGCCGAAGTAATCGTCCTATTTTGTCTGTAGTCCCATGTTCACTACCTAACGGTGGCTCTTTATCATTCTTCTTTGGCGGAGTTGGGTTACTATATCTTTTAATTGAACGCGTAATATCTTCAGTGCGATAGCTATTCTCTCTGAGAGCTTCGGTCAGAAATCGAAATAGCTCTGAATACTAGGGACTTAATAACCGATTTCTTTTGTGCTGGATGGTGATGGGGATTTGCATTTAAATCTATTAGTATGCGTGTATTTCGATATACAGAATTAGATTCAATTTCCATCGTGAACTTGATATTATAATGTTGTTGATTAAGGTGGTCCAGAAATATGAGGAGATTATCCTGTCCATGAGGCCAAACAACAAAAGTATCATCTACATATCTGAACCAGTGTTTTGGTTTTAGTGGAGCAGATGTTAGAGCAATATCCTCAGAGGCGACCATAAAGATTCGCTACCACATGTGATAGAGGAGATCCCATAGCTGCCCCTGAAGTTTGTTCATAAAAAGTTCCTTAAAAAATAAAATAAGTAGATGTAAGGCAAGCTTCCACTAGGTCTATTAAATTCTTATCAAGATTATTATTATCCAGTATGACTAATGTAATGGAAGTTGACAGGAACATTTGTGTATAGTGGTTCTACATCGAAACTGACCAAAATATCTTCGGGATCCAACTGGATTGCCTTAAGTTTTTCCACGAAATATGCTGAGTTTTTGATAAAAGAATCTGTTTTTCCAGTAAATGGATTAAGAAAATTTGAAATATATTTACCTAGTTTGTATGTGGGCGAGCCCATTGCACTGACGATCGGTCGAAGTGGTACATTGTCCTTGTGTATCTTCGGAAGATTGTAGAACCTGGGAATCTTGGTTTTAATGATTTCTTTTCCGCTGGTGGTAGACTGGATGCGATGATAAGATTGGTAATGCGTTTCTATTCTACTTGTGGGGTCTGCCTGCATAACCTTATAAGTGTTGTTGTCCAAAAGTTGAGTAACCATTTCCATGTATTCCGTTCTGTCCATGACGACTGTGGCGTTGCCTTTATCTGCTAGAAATACCAGAATATTTGCGTCTTCATTGCTGTTTTTTCGGCTGCGAGAGGTTCGTCTTCGGTGGTTTTGAACTTTTATATATATAACAGAGGATACTATGTCTTCTACTGGAACGCTCGATGCCTCGTGCAATTGAAGACGAAACGTCTGATAGTAATTCCAATTTGACACGGTGTACATCCGTTCACTACTGTCGTTCTGAAAAGAACAGTATTGCTGACGTTTCTCCAAAATCACATTTGGCATTTTCGAAGCTTTCTTTCTCGCGTCCGAATAGAGACTGAAGTGTTGGTGACTGCGACGCTTCCTTTTACACCCCCACTCGGGGCCGAAGGTTATATCTGCGCAGGCGTTGGTCGTTATTTATGTTTTCCGGATGGTGCTGTTGTTGTTGCACTAATTGCGCTTGAGTTTTTGCGATTTTAGATTTGTCGATTATTGTCTTCCATACTGTTGGTAGTTTTAATGATTCGTCCCTTTTATTTAAATCACCTTGCTTTTCAATTTCTATGGCTTCTCGGATTATTCTGGTCTTATAATGTTCTATATTGGCAATCTCCCTACACCCATCGAAATTTATTTTATGGCCGGTTTCCTGATGATGTAGGAATAAAGCTGAGGTTGTTTGTTTATTTCTGATGCTGAGTTTATGCTCTTCCACTCTTGCTGATATTCGCCTGTTAGTTTGCCCTACGTACAACTTTTCACAGTCCTGGCACGGAATACTGTACACTCCGTGGTTTTCCAGTTTGATTTTATCTTTTGGGTTTCCGAGTAGTTTACCTATAGTTGTTTGAGGCTTGTGTATTGTTTGTATGTTGTGTTTCCTCAGAATTCTTCCGATTCTGTCTGTTGTGCCTTTTACATATGGTAAGACTACTCGTTGCTTTCCCGGTTCATATTTTTTGTTGTTCGTTGTTCGGGAAACTTGTGCATTAATAGCTTTCTCTATGGTGCGATTTGTGTAGCCATTTTTCTTTAAAGCACTAGATATTACCTTAAGTTCGTTTTGTCTCGCCTGTGTATCAGTTAGTCGCACGGATCTAGCTATTAGAGTATTTGCCACGGCTTGAATTTGTGCTGGGTGATGATGTGATTTTGCATTTAAATATCTGTCTGTATGTGTTGGTTTTCTATACGCGGTGTATTCGAAATGTCCGTTATGTAGTTTTGTGACCAAAACATCTAAAAATGGTAGTTTGTTATTTTCCTCTAACTCTAGAGTAAATTGTATTCTGGGGTGGATTGAATTTACGTGAGTCAGAAATTTTTCGATCTCTGCATGACCATGTTGCCATATAATAAATATGTCATCGACATAACGAATCCATAATTTGGGTTTTAAACTTGCTTTCTCAAGAGCTTCCCCAGAATACAATTTACTCTAGAGTTAGAGGAAAACAACAAACTACCATTTTTAGATGTTTTGGTCACAAAACTACATAACGGACATTTCGAATACACCGTGTATAGAAAACCAACACATACAGACAGATATTTAAATGCAAAATCACATCATCACCCAGCACAAATTCAAGCTGTGGCAAATACTCTAATAGCTAGATCCGTGCGACTAACTGATACACAGACGAGACAAAACGAACTTAAGGTAATATCTAGTGCTTTAAAGAAAAATGGCTACACAAATCGCACCATAGAGAAAGCTATTAATGCACAAGTTTCCCGAACAACGAACAACAAAAAATATGAACCGGGAAAGCAACGAGTAGTCTTACCATATGTAAAAGGCACAACAGACAGAATCGGAAAAATTTTGAGGAAACACAACATACAAACAATACGCAAGCCTCAAACAACTATAGGTAAACTACTCGGAAACCCAAAAGATAAAATCAAACTGGAAAACCACGGAGTGTACAGTATTCCGTGCTAGGACTGTGAAAAGTTGTACGTAGGGCAAACTTACAGGCGAATATCAGCAAGAGTGGAAGAGCATAAACTCAGCATCAGAAATAAACAAACAACCTCAGCTTTATTCCTACATCATCAGGAAACCGGCCATAAAATAAATTTCGATGGGTGTAGAGAGATTGCCAATATAGAACATTATAAGACCAGAATAATCCGAGAAGCCATAGAAATTGAAAAGCAAGGTGATTTAAATAAAAGGGACGAATCATTAAAACTACCAACAGTATGGAAGACAATAATCGACAAATCTAAAATCGCAAAAACTCAAGCGCAATTAGTGCAACAACAACAGCACCATCCGGAAAACATAAATAACGACCAACGCCTGCGCAGATATAACCTTCGGCCCCAAGTGGGGGTGTAAAAGGAAGCGTCGCAGTCACCAACACTTCAGTCTCTATTCGGACGCGAGAAAGAAAGCTTCGAAAATGCCAAATGTGATTTTGGCGAAACGTCAGCAATACTGTTCTTTTCAGAACGACAGTAGTGAACGGATGTACACCCGGAATGAAAACACATTGTATTTTTCCATCCGTGAAGGAGTAAAAAACATATATATATATATATATATATATATATATATATATATATATATATATATATATATTTGGGATTAGAAACACCGAGGAACAGATATTTAGAATGATTTTATAACAGTAAAACTTATTTAGACTAGATTACTCATTATGCGTGTTTCAAGGCTTTTAAAATAAAAACCTGATTTTCTTTCCGAATAAAGTCCTAACACTAACAACGAAGGATTCTATACTAGCCAGTTAAAGCAATATTCATTTTAAGGGCATCCGCTTATTCGAATAGTACAACTACATTTTCTATGCTCTCAAAGTTGGTCTTAATCTCATTAAAGCGACCTAAATGAGAAAAACTCTTTGTTTTAGAAACGAGAAGTAACCAATTTTCTTAGCAAAGGAGGCGTATTAACATAGGTTCGTATTACGAGGATTATTAGATTAAAGTGGGCATAAAGGTGCGGCGAACGGCGTGGAGCCATGTCATTACACTTATCTACAATTCTAATGCAAATGAGGAAAATAATAGAGCGGATATTCGCCTCACCTCTTCGCCGCGTATTTTCCTTAGAGATGAAAATGTCATATTGCAGATAAGCTCATTGTTGAGGCTTTCCATTGTTAATGCAGGAACATCTGCTTTATGATGTTGGATGCTGTCTCTCTATTTATTGGTCTTTTGCCTCGGTAGTTTAATTGGGAACCAATTATTTCAAGCATTTTTATTGATTTTTAAGAATATTTGGTTTCAGGGGGTCGTTAAATACAAAAAATCTCAATTTGTGGTATTATTTAGCTAATCCTTGAAAGCGTCGAGTTAGTTACTTGTTGAAATTTTATTTATCTAGACCAGAAAATAAAAAAGAGGGACCGGTAAAATAAATTACCACTAAGTCTTTTTTATTTTCTGTTCAACTAAAATTTTTACGTATGCCACTAAACATGTGTCGAATTAAAAAAGTACTAATGGGGCATCGTCGAAATTCGTACTATATAATGTTGTTGATTTTAACACCTGAAAACTATAAAATAAATTGTACAAGCTGTGCTTGACAATTACTTTGGTCAACTCGACTTGAGATGAGCAGCAGGACGTAATAGGACGTTTTGTTGTTTGAAAGCGTTTTCTTTCTAACTTTGAGTAACACAAATAATGATCATTATGCGCTGGTTTATTGTAAGATTTATATCCTATTTATATAATTGATAATTAAGTGATATGTGATTTACGGATCGTCAATACGTGCAAGGTGTATGGAGGTGACTGTAGCAAGGTCAGTGTTTTGATGAATAATGTGTTTAAAGTGCATATTGAAGTTATCAAATATTTATCCTATTTGATTTGAAATTTAGACAACACAATGTGGAGGGGGTAGAATATTTTTTTTACGACTTACCTAAATTTTGTATACTAAATCAATTCTTCTATCCTTCATAGCAGCAAATTTATTTATAACATCCTCATAAAATGGATGAGTTGCCCTAATCTCCTCCAGAAAATCCTTTTGAATTGAAATATTGTTAAGAGAAGTAAGTCTTTCTTGAGATATTGTATTTCTTAAATAAGTTTTTACACATTTGAAGCAAGAAAAACTTCTTTCCACTGAAACACTTGTCGACGGTATTGTCAAAATAAGGGAAAACAATTTATTCGAATTCGATGTACTGTAGCAGCCAGACGTATGTGTATCGCGCTCCGCGTAAATTAACAATAACTCTCTTTTTAAAAGGCAAACAGTTAATTAGGAATCGATGTCCTAAACAGTAATAAGGGAAAATCATTTTGCAAAACTTTAATAGGCAGTGAGTTAGCAGTTATAATAGTAATTAACTAATTAAAGTTCCGACCAATCACAGTTAGGTTTTTATTTATTGGAGAACTACAGCAACATGGGCCGAAACGATATTGCATCTGCTAGTATCAGCACAAGAAGCATAACAAATAGACCCGACGGAAAACCAGCCGAGGATGAAATGGAAAAACTAATCAAAAAGGTATGTGAAACCTTTATTATCCAAATTAAACAGGAATTGACCGAAAAAATGATTAATATCGAATCCAAATTAAATGAAGTATGTGTAACATTAAAAGACATCAATTTAAAAATAATGGGCAATTCGAAAGATATTACCGAATTACAAGGTCGAGTGTAGAGTTTGGAACAAAAAGCCAAAGCTAATTCTCTACGTATATTCGGAGTTGAGGAGTCTGAGAGCGAAGATTTGTCGGATGTCTTAATTAATTTATTTTCAGAAAAACTAAAAATTCGCGTCTTTCAATCAGATATATACTATGTTTTTCGCTTAAAAAAGAAAAACGAAACGACCAAAAAACCGGAACCGATTATTATAAACTTCGTCAGTAATATACAGAGAAATAAAATTTATCAAGCGAAAAAATTGCTACGAAATACGCCAATCTCTGTGTTTGAAGACTTGACCCGGACCCGATACGGATTGCTTATGGCAACCAAAAAGAAGCATGGGAACCATATGGTTTGGACGGAAGGAGGCAAAGTCTTTACCTGGGATTCATCAACCAAGAAAAAGATCCATATTAAATTAAATTATAATGACATGTTAGCTGAGGCTCTCTAATATTCAATATTCTCATATTAATGCTTTTTTTTAGTGGATTTCCTGACTGTAAATAATCTTTTATTGGAATTTGGGTGGAATACTAACAATAGAATTGATTTGGAATATGTTTTTGGAATTCCTTTTTTCATACAGCTATTTATTGTACAATACTGTGTTATATTGTACAATTGTAGATTACAATTTTGACTTGATTCTGGAATATTGGTAGCTTTATCGATATATTAACTTTGATAAATTATATTTTTTTAGAGATTGCTTATTTTTTTATAATTTTGCTCTTTTACATTCATCTGCGTGGAGTAAGATATATTTTTGTTCGTAAAAGAAAGACTGACATATTTTATATATTAGTGTTTTAGGTGTACATGAATAATGAATACGATTGATTTTTATACAGAATTGCATTCTTTCGCTAACATTGAAACATTAAATATTTGTCCGACTGAGTTGCGCTCCAATGAAAATGATTTAATAAATATTGTACATATTAACATACGAAGCGCTAGAAAAAACTTCGAAGAATTTGTATCGTTTGTTGGGAGTTTAGACTGCACTTTTTATGTCATAATTTTGAGTGAAACTTGGCAGGTTAACTGTTTGGACATATTTAAGCTTACAAATTATAACACTTTTTATGCAAACGGAATTTCAACCAAAATGATGGTGTACTAGTTTTGGTCAGGAAGGTTATACATGTTGATGGTTTTGAGAATATAAGGTATAACGATGTGACTTTTTCAGTTTTAAACTTCAAATATAGTGAAATTACTTATCAAATTTTTGCGCTGTATAGACCACCATCATCCGATGTTACTAACTTTCTTACTGACCTTAACGAAATGCTATTAAATAAAAACAACAATGCAGTGTGTAGTTTTGGTGGAGACATTAATATAAATTTAATGCGTCCGAATGGAGCTGTAAATGATTATGAAATTACTCTGACTAAGAACGGTTTTTTGAGTTATATAAATAAACCAACTAGGATAACAACAGAATGCGAATCTTGTATCGATCATTTTTTTCTTTACTGTCCCCTGAAAATAACTGATACATTTCGGTTTATTCCATATATTATTACATCTGATATAACAGATCATTTTTCTATTGTTTTAAAAATACAGTCCCTTATTAAAATTAATAAAAATTATAAAAACGAAGAAAGATACTACATGCTTCTCAACTAAAATAAATTAAAGCAAATATTAGAGAAAACTCGATGGGATGATGTGTATGACAAAAAACAAAGCGAATCTGCATATGAATTTTTTAGTAATAAATTAAACTACGCCATTAAATCTTCACATGAAAAAATCACAATAACTGCAAGGACAAAAAAACTAAAGCCTTGGATAACTTCGGGCCTAGTAAAATCTATTAGACATAGGGACATATTAAAAAAACAAATTCTAAAAAATAAAAATAATGCAACACTTATAAGTGAATACAAAAATTATAGAAATACTATAAATAAATTAATAAAAGAAACTAAAGCAAACTACTTTAAAAACAAATTTGAGGAAACCAAGCAAAATCCCAAAAAAATGTGGCAAATAATAAATGAAGAACTACAGTATAAAAATACTAGACAAAATAACCAAAATCTCTCGCTAAAAGATGATAACAATGTTTTACAACAAAATAAGAAAATAGTTGCAGACATATTTAATAAATACTTCATAAATATTGGTAAAACAATGGCAGGCAAACTCCCTTCTGAGAAAAAATATAATAACAACCAAATAAATTATCCGAGTATATTTTTAATCACAGTATCTGAGGAGGAGGTAAAAAAAATTATAAACGGATTAAAAAATAACTCTGCACCTGGATTAGACGGAATTTCTAGTAAAATGCTGAAAGAAATACGAAATTTTATTGCTAAGCCTCTAACACATATTTTTAACTGTTCCATTTCGACGGGTATAATTCCTTGTGAATTGAAGAAGTCGGTTGTCATACCCATTCATAAAGGTAAAGAGACTTATTTACCGGGCAATTACCGACCGATATCTCTAATTAATAATATTGCAAAAGTATTGGAAGTTTGTACAAGGGACAAAATTATAAGCCACATAGAAAAACATAACATTCTTTCTCCGAGTCAATTTGGATTTCGTCATGGAAGATCAACGGAAGACGCACTTTATGAGGTATCAAACTATATTTATAATGCTATTAATAGAAGTAAAAAACTCCTTGCAATCTTCTTGGATTTGGCCAAAGCCTTTGATACCGTACTGCATGATATTCTTCTAAACAAGCTAAGCAACTACGGAATAAGAGGATTATGCCATAACTTAATAAGGAGTTATCTTGAAGATCGGAAACAATGTGTAAGGGTACAAAATGATTACAGCAGTTTTGAAATAGTACAGTGTGGTGTTCCGCAAGGAACCGTAATTGGACCACCCCTATTTTCCTTATATATTAATGACCTCCTTTGCCTTACTACATCCAGCAAACTGGTGTCAAATGCAGATGATACTGTTCTTCTTGTACAGGGGGATACCTGGAATGCTACAGTGGAGCACACCATATCTGAATTTGCAAAGGTACGTCAATGGTTGGGTGAAAACCGATTGACAATTAACATGGAAAAAACAAAATTTATGTGTTTCAGTATCCTTTACTTTCACCAATTTGATGCTAATCAGATAAAAATGCATACGCTCCAGTGTTTATCAAATGAGACACCATGCCACTGCACTGATTTTCTGAATAAAACAATGTATCAGATATCTCGGCGTTGTAATTGATCAGAATATAAAGTGGGATAAACATATAGAAAGTACAAATTCAAAACTACGTAAACTAATTTATAAATTCTATCAAATCAGAAATACCATGCCCATCAATATCCTCAAATTATTATATATCACACTAGCTGAATCAGTCATTAGATACGGTCTGTCAATATGGGGAGGGGCATTTAATACAACACTAAATATTTTAAATGTAACTCAAAGATATCTCCTTAAAGTAATTTACAAAAAAAAACCCAGATATTCTACCGAACTCCTGTATCAACAAGCCCAAGTTTTAACCTTGCAACAGTTGTATGTAAAGTCAGTACTTTTGTTAGTTTACAAACATCCCGAACTGAGGCTGCAACCTATTCTAAATAATTATCATACCAGAAGCAGATCGGTGGAGTCCGTATGTGTTCCTTTTCTGTCCAGAACAAGAAACCAAAGATATCTGACATACTTTGGTCCTACACTTTATAACTTGCTTCCGCTTTATATCCGACGTATACAGAACAGAAACCTCTTTAGTAAAAAAATCTCAATTTTCTTGAAACAAAACTTCGAGGTATTTACTGGCACCTTAAGTAGATAGCAAATTTTTACTTCAAATAAGTCGTATTTGAATTCTATAATTTTTAAAATTATTCTATCGCTTATGTTAGTGTGAAATTATATGATTTTAGGTTAGCCACATACTAAGTTTGTACGCAGTATCATTTATTTTGTATAGGTTATAATTTAAGAATTTAGCAATAGGTAATTACAACAAAATTTCTTTTCTTTTGTACACACACAGATGATACATCTAGGTGTGCAATCATGTTTCAAGTAATATTGTAAACATTTTCTACGTAATATGCTTCGGTAGAAATATATTTATTTTTATTAATTTTTTTCACTTGCTCTTGCAGAGCTATATTCCAATTACTCTTATTGGCAAAAATAAGACCAAGCTCATTTTTAAGTCGTTGACTTTTTGAAAATATTTCCCCATATAACTGTAATAAATTTTCAAACGGGCCAGTCGGAAAATTTAAACTGTATTCGGAAAATTTAGCAGAACCTGCTAAACATGAAAATGTAAGTTTTTCGCAGTCTTGAAATCTTAGTGTCATTTCCATTAAAATATGGTCCAATATTTCATAAAAAAGGGTTCTATACTTAGCCCTAATTTTTTCAGGTGAAAGCTTAGCAAGCTCACTTTTGTAATGATTTATTTCTGTAATAGAATTTGTTTTATCAAACATGGTATTAAAAAAATGTTCATTTCTTTTTTTACAGAGCACCTCACGATAGCGTCTTATATTGGATATGCACAAATGAATGCAGGGACGTAGACAAGGGGGGTCTGGGGAGGCCGCGGCCCTCCCTTTTTATCATGTGGCCCCCCACTGCTCCCCCATTAGCCTGCCTAAATATGTTATACAATACGCTCATACAAGCACAATATGTTTAACGAAATTAAATACTCAAACCACAACAACACAAAATATCTCTACTAGTAGAATCCCAAATATAAGCTGACATACCTAATTAAAACAAAGAAAATATAAACAGTAATAATCGCTGTAACAATCCCGGTCTCTAGTGCTTCATGTGAGCGAACTTTCTCTTGTTTAAGAATAATAAAATTATTTTTGAGAAACAGCATTGGAAAAGACAGGCTATCAAACTTGGCTATTTTGTCATTGATAAAAATATAGATCTTCAAAGAGTAATAGATATTTTCGCGGAAAATAAGAGAAGAATAAATTTCCTTTTATGAATTGTTTTTTTTTTGTATTTTTTAGTTAACGGTTTATATTATTCATGTTCATTTTTTATTAGTTTTAGTAATACTTCCACAACTGTACATTAAATAAAAGTGAAAAAAACATGTCTCTTCAGATGTGTTTAATTAAATTACTCTTGTATAAAATTTGTTATAATTCAAAAACCTAAAATAAATGTAGAAAATTTGTTTTAATTTTTTTTCTGGCACATATTATTTGTTACAGGATCCATCATTAATGTAAAAAAATCTTTAGTAGGAAAGTATATAATAGCTGTTACCAGGTCATCCCCAAATGAACTCTATCTAATGTTCGTTCAAAATTTAAAGTTAATCGGGTAAGTAGTTTTTTAGCTAAACAGCGAATGTACACACAGACCGACATCGACAGGGATACCGTTAGAATTGAGAAAACATGTTTCTTATGGCATGTAGGGCTCTTAAAGCGTGAAAATCTATAAAATCCTGGAAGGGAGACTTTTCATAATTAAAAATATTTTGTTTTGCCGCCATCTTGAATTCTTACCACAATTTTACTATGTCGAACTTAATTCTGGCACAAAATTTAAAATGAGTGTTATAAGTAGTTTTTCAGACTGATTTTTAAATGTTTTGTTAAACCCCGATTTTGTGTCGCCAACTTGAATTCATACCAAAGTTTTACTACTTCATTTCTACGTAACACTTGATTTTTGTGCAAAATTTAAGGAAAATTGGACAAGTTTCTTAGTAATATTTTTTTAACACTTTATTAGGCTGCTATTTTGTTCCAACATTAAATTTTTACCAAGATGCCACTATTTCTTTTTCAAAATGACCTTTGATTTTTGACCAAAATATGAAGTCAATCGGATAGTTAGTTTTTGAGCTAAAAAACAAAGCCACAGACAGACCCACGCCATTGAGAAAACATGTTTTTTAGCATCTAGGGATCCCGAAACGTAAAGATCTGAAAAATCTTGTATTGTAACACAACTAATGGTTCATTATGTTCATGATTGTAGCAAGGTCAGTGTTGAAATTTAGACAATGTATGTATAATTTTGGGAATTATAAGTAAATAAATGTCTCCCCTATCTCAAGACTTGATTGTTTGGATATTTACAAATCACTTCTTTGCGAGCTTTGTGGATATTTCAATTCGGTTATGTTAAATTATAGAATTAATATTTAAATCTCTAAATAGATAGAAACAAAATCTTCTAACTAACCCAACACGATAAAACTAAAACACACGTTGGCGTCTTTAGTCGTAAAATTTTTCCTGGCATTATACCAGTTTATCCCCAAATGAACTCCTTGGAATGTTCGTTGAAAATTTAAAATTAATCGGGTAATTAGTTTTTCAGGTATGCAGCGAATGTACAGACAGACCGACAGAGATACCGTGAGAATTGAGAAAACATGTTTTTTTTGGCATGTAGGGCTCTTAAAACGTGATAGTCTATAAAAACCTGGAAGGTGACTTGTTATGATTAAAAACATTTTGTTTTGGCGCCGTCTTCAAACCTAATTCTGGCACAAATATTAAAATTAATGTAATAAGTAGTTTTTCAGACCGATTTTTTAAATATTTTGTTAATCCCCGATTTTGTTTCGCGATCTTGAATTCGTGCCAAAGTTTTTCTACTTCATTTCTACCTAATACTTGTTTTTTGTGCAAAATTTAAGGTGAATTGGACAACTTTTTTAGTAATAATTTTTTAACATTTTACTAAGCTGCCATTTTGATTCAAAATATTAAATTTTTACCAAACAGTCACTATTTCATCACCAAAATGGCCTTCAATTTGTGACCAAAATTTGAAGTAAATCGGGTAAGTAGTTTTTTAGCGATGCCGCAAACAAACCCACAGACAGACAGGCCGACGGAATTGAGAAAACATGTTTTTTTTGGCATCGAGGGACCCCGAAGAAAAATTACCTTGTCAATTTATTTTAAATTATACCCAAAATTCAAATGTGGAATAGGTTGAAACTGATAAAATATTGGTATGGATCCAATATGTTAGAACAAAATGACTCCCAATAAAAATGTTTGAAGACAAGGCAGTATACAGGGTGCTTTTTAATTGATGGCTAAAAATGAAGGACGTAATTTGGGCTTTATTTTAAGCCTTTGTTTTTGAGAAACAAGATGTCAAGATTTTAAATTTTTAAGTGTGTGTCATTGACCTCGTACATTTTTAGAGATAAATAATTCAAATTTGATTTACCGCACTGTAATTAAAATTGAAATTTTGATTGATTAAATAATACCTAATTGTACATGTTTTTACAGTGACAGCGTACTAACTCATTATTTTTAAATAGAGCACCTTATTTATGTTTGCATATATTGATTCGACATTTTAAGTAGTACCACACGTCATTTGTCATTCTGATATGTTAAGCTATTTTTCTTTTATAGATGTGATTTAGCAGAAATAATTAATTTACGTACAAAGAGCGTGGGAAAAATCAAAATTTCCCTCTCCTATTCAGAAGTGTGCACGATTTTTAGATACATACAGAATTTTTTTATTTGGTTTTATCGGGTAGTCTTGTATATGTCCAGTATAGATCCAAATAATTAAAACACAAAGATAGTACAGAAATGTGTTTTGCAACATTTGCTAAATGTAAAAATATACATGTCTCTTTTGGCAGAATAAAGTCTCATTTATTCGAGCGTGTGACGTCAGTTTTATCCCCGTCCATGTTTTAAATGAAACTTTGTGTGGCGTCTCGATGGCTGAAGTATTTTCATTGTCAGTCGGGGATGACGCCGAGGGGAGTTTTTGTGTTTCCCGACGTGCTATTATGCAAATCAGAATTTTATGAAGATATTTTCTGTACTTTTCTAAATTTGAGGCCTAGTCTTTGTAACGTTACGCGGGAAGAACAATGACAATCAATATTTTGAAACATAACAAACAGCCAGATGCGGCTCGGGAAGGCCTTATAAAAACTTTTTAAAGACGCCCTGATAAATGTACCGTAAAACGGAGTGAATAGGATTTTGCAATATAACTGCAAAAATTACTGCAAACATAAAAATTAGCTGCTCACTGAACATATGAATCCCTACTTACGGTTGGGCCGCTGGATGTTTACCCATGCGCCAGCAATCGATGAAAATATCAAAGACGTGCTTTTTAAACATCGTATTTTTCTTATCAATTAGTATTCCATGAATCAATAATAAAAGAAAAAGAATGAAACATGAAATTTATCTTCCAAATATGAACACAATCAAGAGATATGTTAAAAGATTTGAATTTGAAAGAAATTACCAAAACGAACTTGCTAAATAAAGACATCAACATAGGCAGGCTTTTCATTTCAAGGATTTATTCGGATGACATTATTATTATAATTTTATATTGTTCGTGTTTCTTATTTTATAAAGTTTTGTGCCGTTTAATCTTCAGATCAGTCCTTTAGGAAGCTATTTTGGTTGATGTAGTCTAGTACTGCTATTAATAGTAATTTAACGTATAATTATTATTTATATTTAAATCCACCCCATAATAAATGTGAACTCATCAACACCGTATCATTCTACAGAAAGTAATATATCTAGTTGCGTATCTTTAAATCTATTGTCATAGATTTCCTTTCTATGTAAATGTAATATTTCGTGAATTTTTTCGCTACAATTTTTTTTCATGAAGCGTGAATTTTTGGATTTCTTATTTAAAATCTCATTGCTACGTCATATTCTTGAGTCATTGTGTAAACTGCTTCCATTTTCAGTCTGGGCGATTTTTTCTAATTCACCTAAATTTCCGTATTCGCTTACCTCATGCCACAAATAAGTGGCTCACCATAACTTTTTCTTTGTCAAGCTATTAAAATTAAATATTGGTTGATTAAATAGGGCATATGTACGTATATATGTTTTTACCCTGACAGCGTTGCCATATCTTTTATTTCTGAATTTCTACCACTAACTTTTGAATTTTTAATAGAACATCCGATAGATGTTTGCATATTTTGATTCGTGGGGATATTTTAAGCACAATCACATGTCTTTTATGCAAAGCTATTTTTTTTTAATTTGCATTTTAAGTGATGGAATTTAGCAAACATAATTAATTTATGTACAAAAAGCCTGGAAAAAAATTTTCCCTTTGCTATTCATTTAAAGAGAGGTGGCTCATCCGCTTATTCAGAAAAATTATTTGATACCACGCAATAAACAGTTTTTGAAAAAATCTGCAAATTAAACCATATTATGGATTTAAGTCCAAACAATATGTAAACATCCATGTTATCTAAAGGTTTTTGACAAATTGTTGAACTAAGTATGACATATTTATTCAACGTGTAGGGCGTTCTATTTAAAAACAAAAGTGAATTGGGGAAATTCAGAAATATAAGAAAATATGGCAACGCTGTTATAGTAAAAGAAATCAAGATTATGGCCTGTTTAATTAAACAAAATTTTATTTTAATATATATTTATGTATCATATATATATATATATATATATATATATATATATATATATATATATATATATATATATATATATATAGCCACTAAAGAAACTAAACTTTTTTCTGTGCGTTATTTTCAGTGATTAGTGGTAAGCCTATATTTGGTTTTCATTTGTTTGCAGTGAATCTGAAAAAGTCTGGGAGTCAGTTCAACTATTTACGATATAAAAGTCATAAACAATTTCCTTAAAATAAGTTTTAAGTCGGTTTATATAAGTATAAACCGATATTTATTGAACTCATTAAACATAAGGTAGTTTAGCTAAAACTCCACGAAAATGAAACCTACTGAAGGCATAAGAAGAATTTTCATTGTCGTATCAGATAGACGCTGCAGATAACTCCATATAATATAGAACATGAAGTTTATGACTTGACAAAGGAAGTTTTCTATATTCAAAAGGAATGTTTTCACGTCCCCTGAATGAATGGCTTTTGTGATGTTACAGCCGCGCTGCATTTTATGTTTCTAGACGGGCAGGTATTTAATTACTTCACTAAAAAGCTTATAAAGCAATAGAGAATAGAGTGAATATAGCTTAATAAATCCCTTAAATTATTATGTCACGTGAATGAATCTCAAGTAAAAGTTTGAGCCTAAACTACGTGGGAACATATTGATAAATTGACTGTAGGATGTATTTTATTTGAAGCACATATAGTAGTAGTCAGATACAGTACTGTATTCTTTAGTTCATTGGCACCACACGCTTTTTTTCGTGTAATAAATTATATACCAGTCGCCCAAAATTTATTATCATATATCTGTGTTCATATTAATTCAGTTTATAAAAGTATTTGTTCTAGTCCTATAAATATTGAAAATTCGTAACTTGTACTGTTAAATATCCCATATACCGTTTACCGATTCTGCACAAATGACAAAATTCGTCCACCAGGTTGGCACCACCTTGCTGAATTTGAAAGTATTGAATAAAAATTCATAATTTTTCTGTCAATTTTCTCGATTCCCTTTAAAGAAAAATGTATATTTATATTCAGCATGAATATACCTATTTAACGAAACGATCTAAAGTGATAAAGTTTGATGTTTATTCGTTTACTTTCGTATTCTGATTTTCTGTTTCAGTTGGCACACCAATAATTTTTTTATAAATTTAGATCTTTTACTTCAACATTATTTTTCTAACTATAAATTTACACATAAAAATCCTAATAATGTTACATTAACAGGAATTGTATGGTAAAAACTATGTAAGGTTCAAATTTATCAAAAGAACGCTCATTTTTCTACTTCTAATCTGGCCTAGATTCAAACCATTTCGAATTTTCTGTTATTAATATCGTCGGGATTTGTCCCGACAGCTTACAGCTCCCGTAAATCGAAAAGAGCGTCGAACACAAAAATTGAGATATAATTTATTCGGGACTTGCAGATGTTTTCTAATTGCCTCCAGACAATGGGTCCCATTTATTGATAAATAAATCAGTTGAAAAACACAAAACAAGTGGGAAGCAAAGAGGGATAAATTAAGGGACGATGTGGATAGCGCCTTTGTGTTTGTAGCCCGGGGGTGCTTTTATATTTTAGGGTTGGGGTGCAAAAAAAGGATTCCCCAGTTTAGCACTTTATTTCGGCCGGATTTGTTACAAACTGGTAGCGTTTTGCTCTAATTAAGCTGTTGACTATAAAAATAGTCTTATGCGGTCTTTTGATCCCACACCGAGTTATGCAAAATTAGTTTATTTTTGTTATTTGACGTTTGTTATAGATATTAGAGATGTGCAGGATATATATAAATGAAAACATTTTGTATTTTTCCATCCGTGAAGGACTAGGAATCAACACACACACATATATATATATATATATATATATATATATATATATATATATATATATATATATGTTACACTTTTATTTCAAAAATTCACTTTTTAAAAATATTATTTATTCACTTAAAAATACTTTGTATAATTGTAAAACTTAAACCGTATAATTTGAAACTTAAACTGACATAATAACAGTATCTGATATGAACTAACTAATATTTACAATTGGTGCTTAATTTATATGTTTTGAAATGATGAGGCAGCACCTTCAAGCTGTGAGAACTGCAACTCGAAAATACTGCTTGCAATGCATTCCTTGAAATGTTGAAATCGCCATATCCGTTCCCATGCGACTGAAGGTCAATGAATACACGTGGCTATAACGGATATAACAACTCCCCCTTTTAGTCAAAAGTTAATACAATGTTTTAACTTTTGTAAAATCACTTAAAGTTCGTCTTCGTCTTCTTCTTCGGCTTGGGGATGGATAGCTGGCCGTCTTCTCGCAAGAATACTGCTTAGTCTGCTCTTGACTGTCTTTCGCTGCAGTGGTCTGGGCGGAGGTGGTGAACCATCATCTAGTGGAGCCATGGTGATGCTGGGTAGTCTCTTACGACGACACTTACATAATATGTACAGGACGAGTAGGCTGGCTAGAAGTACTATTGTGATGATTGTGAACCAAGACAAGTGTTTGTAGACAAAAGGTTGGATTATTAGTTTGTCCAGTTCTTCTGAATATTGGTCCAGTTTGTGCTGAGCAATATTGAGATCTTCTACATCTATCTTGTTCAGTTTAAGAGGTTTGAGGTCTGGGATATGAAGCTTCGATGAGATGTGTTGGCAGCACTTGTATGGGATCAAAACTGGGTGGCTTTTGTAAGTAACGTTTTGATACTTGTCGATGATTGCCTTGGCGTGAGCGCGTGTGCTCCCTATAAAGGCGTTACAATACGGTTGAAGTTTAAGGAGGGAATTGACATTGATAATGCTCGTCTTGACTTCTCTTCCTTCACATTTGATAGTAACTGGTAATGGATCTGATACAGTAATCAACCAAAAGTTTAGGTCGATACCTTTGACGTTGTATCCTTTTGCCAGAAGAATTGATACTTGACATGTCTTAGGTAACTGGTTTGGTCCTCTAAGGAGCTGAGCTTCACAAATCGCTTCGCTGTCTATCGGGTAGGGTAGAACATCTGAACAGATCTTTTGGTTTCGTCCTATTGATTTACAGCCTTCTAGGTTTTGAAATGAAACGTATAACATTGAATCATCGTCCCGCGCTATATATTTTTGTGTTGTAGGAATTATATGGTGAAATTCTGTTCGATTATCCAACACAGGTATTGGATAAAGATGATATAAGGTATAGCTTTCACGATTTACTAAAGGTATTTTTAAAATAAACACTACTTTAGTGTCTGATTGATATGCCTCAAGTTCGATAATCTCAACGTATTGTGCGAGTGTTGAAGAGTACACAGGTAGAGGTAGATTATTTTTTCTAAGAGATTGTGAAATTTCTTGAAGGGAACTAATCAGATCTCCTGGGGTTATTATTGAGCTATGTAAAATATTTAGTCTAGCGAATGATATAGCATTTAGAGCGTCGTTAAGAAAGTTTTCTAGAAAGGAGTAACTCTCCATTAATGATTCACATAAGTCTAATGTTCTTATTTGAGCATCGTAAAATGCATGGTCATCAGATATGTCTATTATCGATTTATGGATTTCGATTATGTCTCGGTTAAATGTTTCTTCGTCTATTTGAAGTTTTTGTATTGATGCGTTAAAAGTTTTTATGACTGAAGTAGTAACCGATATCTGATTTTTAAGGAGGTTCTCGATATGTATTTCGTCTTGGTTGACTTTATCAATGCATTCATTGAAATATTCACCGTCTGAGGCATCGAGGTTTCCAGTTATGGATTTCCAGACCGTGCCAATTCCGTTAAATATTCCGCGCCTCTCCCTGTAACTATATTTTTTCGTATCTGCGATTATTTCTTTATATTTTAAATTGAGAGAATCGGATATTTGATTAAGCAGGCTAACGTGTGTTTGTATTTCGGATGTGAAAGATATCATTCTAGGCGAGTCAACGTTTATGAAGCCGTCTAGTAATCCTTCTAGGATTTTATCGTTATTCACGATAGCTTCTTTTATGTAAGAAAGATCTTTATACACGAGGAGTGTCCATTTGTCGTTTGACACTTTGACAGAACCTTCTTCGTGGAAGAATATTCCGAGTGTGTTGTTGATAGGTGTTATGGATAATTGGGACAGGCCTACCGAGAGCAGCCCGAGGAATCTGCAAAGAAGAATATTCTTATTCAAAATAGGGTTTTAACCTATCGAAGTTGACTTTAGATGACTGATTTGTCCGAGGATTAAGAAGAATGGCGGAATTTTGAAACACTTGTGTAATTTCAAAAGGACCATTAATTTTGTTTTCGGATTTTGATTTTATTTGTGACTCTTTGACGTATACCTTATCGCCAACTTTGTATTCGGGGATAGGAGATACGTGTTCGTCAAACCTGACTTTTGCTTTTTCTTTTTGTCTTTCTGTTTTTGCCCTAGCGATTTTGTAATAATATTCCATGGGGTTATTAAGATCTCGTATGTATTTCGATATTAATTTTTCCTGATTGTATAATGTTTCAGGTGGCCTACTTGACGTGTGACCGAAAATGAGTTCAAACGGAGTAAACCCGTGTATTTTATTTTTAGTATTATTATAACAGATTACCGCGTAAGGTAATACATTAAACGGATGTTCTGTAGGGTTTTCTGCTACGTTCGCTCTAATCATTTCTGATAAGGTTGCATGGAACCTTTCGATGGACTCATTAGACTGGGGATGATTTACACTAGAGAATGTTAGTTTTGTATTAAACAATTCACAAAGGTCTTTAACTAACGAGTTATCAAATTCACGCCCATAGTCACAATGTATTCTTAGGGGTGATCCAAAATGCTGGAAAAATACTAATAGGGTACTTACAATCGTTGACGCTTTTTTGTCGTCTATTGGGTAGGCTTGCGTGAACTTCGTAAGTTCGTCTCGAACTGTGAGTGCGTAATATCTGGTTGGATATTCGAAGATATCAATGTTTACTCTTTCAAACGGGGTTTTTGGGGTCTCCGTTATAACGAGTGGTGTACTTAAATTTTTCCGACATATTTTCACCTTCTTAAATATTTCGCAGGCTTTAATTAATTTTTCAACATCTTTTGTTAAGTTCGGCCAATTATATTTTTCTCTTATGCGCCTGACTGTCTCGTTTATTCCCCGATGCAAATTAGTTTTGCCTGAATGGTAGTGTTCTAGAATTTGGGGAATTTCGTCAGCGTCTGGGGATCTTACAACATTTTGACAGATTTTAAGTTTTATCTCTTTATCGGCAAAGATAAATAAGAACATTTCGAGAATGGGCAGTGCTAAATTATTTTCTACATAAAATGTTTTAGAGGGATCGAATTCATTTTGGGCCTTAAATAGAACATAGAACAGGTGTTGGGCTACAATTTCCGGGTCGAATGGTATTGGGATAATAAAGTATTTTCTATCTTTTACAGTTTTGCTAGAGGCAATGTTAACGCTCATGTTTTCAAAATGAACGTTTTCTTCGAAGATATCCTCGATTATTTTGTAATGCATTTCCTCTAGTTTGTTTTGCCAGAAAAAGGTAATAATTAATTTATGCGATTTATCTAAAATCTGCGAATTTGAGAATTCGACTTTGGAATAGTCAATTATTGATCTCGTTTGGTAGAGATCTACAAATTTGTTATATTCTTGTGTGATCTGTTCGTCGTCTATTTCGACGGCATTTGGGTCTGGTTGGCTTTGGTCGTCATTTTCGCTATCATTTTCGTTAGCGGCAAAAATGGCACATTTTGATTGGAAATTTGCGCATTTTTGGAAGTAATTAATCTTTATTCGGGATAGGGCGTCTGCATTTTTGTTTATCTTTCCGGGCTTATGTTCGATTTTATAGTTGTACTCTTCTAATTTTAGACGCCAGCGAGCAAGCCTACTACCAGGGTCCTTAATCGAAAAGAGCCAGGTTAATGGCCGGTGGTCCGTAATAAGTGTAAACTTTCGTCCAAAAAGATAAGGGCGGAAATGTTTTACGGCCCATACAATTGCCAGTAGCTCCCTTTCGATGGTGGAGTATTTAGTTTCTGCGCTACAAAGTGTTCTAGATGCGAAAGCTATTGGTAGATCTTTTCCGACTGGCCCTTGTGACAGCACAGCGCCTATTACGAATGCGCTTGCGTCTGTAGTCAGGAGGAAGGTTTCCTCAAAATTAGGGTAGATGAGAATGGGGTCTGTAATTAGGGCTTTCTTTAGTTCTTCGAATGACTTTTTGCATTCAGAATCAAAGAGGAATGGGACGTCCTTTTTTAGGAGTTGGGTTAAAGGCTTGGACACTTTTGCGAAGTTCGGGATGAATCTGCGGTAATATCCCGCTAATCCCAGGAAAGACTTAATGTCCTTTGCATTTTTTTAGTTCTGGGAAGTTTTTAATGCATTCTACTTTTGAGGGATTGGGTTTTACACCATCTTTCGTGACAAGATGTCCCAGATAAGCAACTTCCTTTCTCAAGAACTCACACTTATCGGGTTGAATTTTAAGATTTGCATTTCGGAGACGTTTAAAAACTTTCTTTAGTCGGTTTATATGTTCATGTATGGTGGGCGAGTAGACGATTATATCGTCCATGTATACAAGGCAACGCTCGTTTTGGATGTCCAAAAGAATGTTGTCCATGACACCCTGGAACGTGGACGGGGCATTCTTTAGACCGAATGGCATTCGGACGAATTCATAGTGTCCGTTATCGACTGAAAATGCTGTTTTAGGTATGTCATCGGGAGTGATCCCAATTTGATGAAAGCCGGACGCGAGATCAAGCGTCGAGAAATATTGACATTTACCAAGTTGGTCCAATAAATCTGAAATATTTGGCAAAGGGTATTTATCGTCAATACTAAGATCATTCAGCATTCTGTAGTCTATAACTACACGCCACTTTTGTTTCCCGGATGCATCGAGTTTTTTGGGTACCACCCACACCGGTGAAGATCACGGTGAGATAGAGGGTCGGATAATTCCTTGTTCTAACATTTTTCCTATTTGTGTTTTCACCTCCTCTTTGTGTATCTGAGGATACCTATAAGATTTCGTGAATACAGGCTTTGCGTTGTTAGTCTCTATTACATGTTTGATTTCATTGGTGAACGTTAGCTTATCACCCTCAATATAAAATATGTCAGAGTATTCTAAACAGAGGTTTGTGATCATCTCCTTTTCTTCGGAGTTAAGATGTTCCGTTCTTAGCTCATTTCGGATTATTTGTACTCTATCAATTTGGTCGGACGCATAATCATCTTGAGTATTTAAGTTTAGTATGACGTCGC
Organism: Kuschelorhynchus macadamiae; assembly: GCA_030620095.1. Classification (NCBI taxonomy): domain Eukaryota; kingdom Metazoa; phylum Arthropoda; class Insecta; order Coleoptera; family Curculionidae; genus Kuschelorhynchus; species Kuschelorhynchus macadamiae. Next base: position 38,193 of record JAUTXW010000511.1, on the reverse strand, counting down.
TTGACGTGAATGGCTCTATAGAAAGATCGGAAAAATCTATGGATTTCGGGATGGCGTTTGCGTTTAAAATAGAAGTCATAAATTCGCCGTTTTCGTTAACATGTACAATCGCACTAGGTAGACGAACCTTTTCTTTTTCCTGAGCCGTTAACAGGGCGTCAGTATTTTTTAGATTACAGGTTAATTTGAATATTTTCTCTGTGCGGGCATCGATAGAAATTTTATTGTGTATCTCATTTTTATTGACATTATTTGGGGTTGTAATAGCACCGACTTTGTGCAATGGAATCGTTTTAAAATTGGTTATTAATTTTTTTGATTTAAGATCGATTATGCATTCATAATGCTCAAGAAAATCAAGTCCTAAGATGCCATCAAAATCGATATCTAGATTATAAATATACACTTTATGTGGGTTACCTATCTCAAAAGGGACAAGGGTGGATTCAAATATAGACAATTTTTGATTTGTTATGCCCTGAATAGTAACGTTTTCTGCTGTCCTATGGGGAAATCTCTTGACGGTGTTTTCTTTAAAAATGGATATCCCTGCTCCGGTGTCGATTAAAAGTTTGAAGGTATTTGAAGCATCGTTAATATAGTACAGGTTCTTGGGATTAACAGTAAGAAATGGGTTCAAAGGAACGCTTGTTCCGGAAAGTTCACATTGGGGTCGAAATCTTCTAAATTCATTGTCTGAATCTGACTCTGTAGTTCCAACATCGGGTCGATCAATTTGGTAATGCTGTCCGGAGGGTGGTTCTTGTGAAGGGGAGACGGAAAATTTTGAAATGCTGAGCTGTCAAATTCTTCGGAATGACTTGTAAAAGTTTGGTCGTTTTGAATACAGTATTCTTGGTTTTCGAAGTTACTATCATCTTGAGAATACTCGTAATATTGGGGTTCTTCGTAATATGGGTTATCATAATTTACGTGGTGAGCTCTCTGTTGGTTTGGGTAAAAATTTGAGTTTCTCTGCATGATAGGAGGACGGGATGCAGCTTGGTTTTGTTGGGCAGCTGCAGGAGGTCTATATTAAGATGAAAATGTGTTGGATCTGTTTTGCTGAGAAAAATGAGGTTGGCTGGAAGAAGGAAACTGTCTTTGGTAGTTTACGTTACCGCTATTTTGGGAATAACCAGGTTGGGACATTGGTTGTGTACGGCATTCTGGAGCTATGTGTCCGGTGCGTCCACATTTATGACATTTTATAATTTGTGGTAAAGGTTTCCTAATCGGTTGAGGAGGTTTCGGAGAATTTGGTTTGTTTATTTTTTGGTTTTCAAAATAGGAGAGCTGTAATTCTCTTCTAATGCGGGAGTGGGCCTCTAAAAGGTCTCCCGGGTTTCCTGCACGAATGATTTGGCCTAGACGAGGTTCTAGTCCAGTTAAAAGCGTATTTAAACTCATTGTTTCAATTAATCTGCTTTGTGCAGCTTTTTGATCATTAGTGAGGTTAGAAGCTTTTTGAATACTCGAAAGCATTTTTGCATTTAAAACTTGTAACCGATTATAAAATGTAAGGGCGGACTCGCCGGGAACTTGACGGAGTCTTTGAAGATCCTGTATAAGAGACGATAAGTCCCTTGAGTCGCCAAAATGGAGATTTAAAAGTTGTTTAATTTCGGTATATGTTCCTGGATTTCTTGAATTTACTAATTGTGCGGCTCTTCCTTTAAGTTTATTTTTTATGTGAATCGTTAGCAAGAGTCTTTGATCCGCTGTTGCCATTTTATAGGCACAATCGTACGCGTTTAAAAAGGTACCTAAGGAGATTTGATCGCCTTCAAATTCAGGCACTATAGAAAATATTTCGGATAGCCTGTAAGGCTCGATTTCTACTTCAGCACTTTGTGTTGTTTGCTGTGCAGCTGGCTGAGTTGGTTGGATTTGTTGAGAACGTGTTTCGGGCATTTTGTTAATTGGTTTAAATTTTTATAAAAATACAAATTAAAATTCTTTTTGAAAATAAAAACACAAAATATTAGGCTATTTTTCAAATTACAAAATTGGTAAATAAAGGTTTAGCTTTTCTTCAAATTCAGGGTAGAATATACGAAAATTAAAATCAGGGTAGAAAAATTACGTATAGACAATCGAACAGTAAAATAAAATAAAATACAACACTTAAAACGGGATAATTCAATATCACTTACGTAAACAGGAGCATTGGTCGTCTTGTTCTCTTAGGACTGCCAGGGGTTTCACCAGGTGTTCCTTCCGCAGCTATCTTTGAGTGAGGACGCCTTGATATGGTTCTTTTCTTCGTTAAGGGATATGCGATCCGCCGTCAACAGTTAGGTCTTCCTTGTTCTGCCGACGTTAGACGAATCCTACCGACTGCGCCAATTTGTTACACTTTTATTTCAAAAATTCACTTTTTAAAAATATTATTTATTCACTTAAAAATACTTTGTATAATTGTAAAACTTAAACCGTATAATTTGAAACTTAAACTGACATAATAACAGTATCTGATATGAACTAACTAATATTTACAATTGGTGCTTAATTTATATGTTTTGAAATGATGAGGCAGCACCTTCAAGCTGTGAGAACTGCAACTCGAAAATACTGCTTGCAATGCGTTCCTTGAAATGTTGAAATCGCCATATCCGTTCCCATGCGACTGAAGGTCAATGAATACACGTGGCTATAACGGATATAACATATATATATATATATATATATATATATATATATATATATATATATATATATATATATTCCCAGTGCTTCACGGATGGAAAAATACAATGTTTCATTCCGGGTGTACATCTGAAAAGAACAGTTTTGCTGACGTTTCGCCAAAATCACATTTCGCATTTTCGAAGCTTTTTTTCTCGCGTCCGAATAGAGGCTGAAATGTTGGTGACTGCGACGCTTCCTTTTACACCCGGGGCCGAAGGTTATATCTGCGCGGCCGTTGGTCGTTATTTATGTTTTCCGGATGGTGCTGTTGTTGTTGGGCTAATTGGGCTTGAGTTTTTACGATTTTAGATTTGTCGATTATTGTCTTCCATATTGTTGGTAGTTTTAATGATTCGTCCCTTTTATTCAAATCACCTTGTTTTTCAATTTCTATGGCTTCTCGGATTATTCTGGTCTTATAATGTTCTATATTGGCAATCTCCCTATACCCATCGAAATTTATTTTATGGCCGGTTTCCTGATGATGTAAGAATAAAGCTGAGGTTGTTTGTTTGTTTCTGATGCTGAGTTTATGCTCTTCCACTCTTGCTGATATTCGCCTGTTAGTTTGCCCCACGTACAACTTTTCACAGTCCTGGCACGAAATGCTGTATACTCTCTGGTTTTCCAGTTTGATTTTATCTTTCGGGTTTCCAAGTAGTTTACCTATAGTTGTTTGTGGCTTGTGTATTGTTTGTATGTTGTGTTTCCTAAGAATTCTTCCGATTCTGTCGGTTGTGCCTTTTACATATGGTAAGACTACTTGTTGCTTTCCCGGTTCATAATTTTTGTTGTTCGTTGTTTGGGAACCCTGTGCATTAATAGCTTTCTCTATGGTGCGATTTGTGTAGACATTTTTCTTTAAAGCACTAGATATTACTTTAAGTTCGTTTTGTCTCGTCTGTGTTTCAGTTAATCGCACGGATCTGGATATTAGGGTATTTGCCACAGCTTGAATTTGTGCTGGGTGATGATGTGTTTTTGCATTTAAATATCTGTCTGTATGTGTTGGTTTTGTGTACACGGTGTATTCGAAATGTCCGTTATGCAGTTTTGTGACCAGAACATCTAAAAATGGTAGTTTGTTGTTTTCCTCTAACTCTATAGTAAATTGTATTCTGGGGTGGATTGAATTTACGTGAGTCAGAAAATTTTCGAGCTCTTCATGACCCTGTTGCCATATAATAAATATGTTATCCACATAACGAATCCATAATTTGGGCTTTAAACTTGTTTTCTCAAGAGCTTCTTTCTCGAAGTATATCATAAATAAATTCGCGACTACTGGTGATAGCGAGGATCCCATTGGAGCACCATCCATTTGTTTATACATTTGCCCGTTGAATGAAAAATAAGTATTTTTAAGGCAATGCTCCGAGAGTTGTATTATATGTGCCTGGAAATCCTCGTTCATAACAATCTTGTCTAATGCTTCGTCGATGGGAATACTGGGATATAACGATTTGATATCTAGGCTTGCTATGATATCGTCTTTTTCAAGAACGATGTCTCGTATAATTCGAGTGAAATGCTCCGAGTTTTTTACAAATGAGTCAGCTTTTTCTACAGCTGGTTGCATAATTTCCGAAAGATATTTCTCCAGTTTTTGTAGCGGCGAATTAACAGCACTAACAATAGGACTGATGGGCGCCCCTGGTTTGTGTATTTTTAGTAAACCATAGAGTTTAGGACATCTGCTCGACTTTTCTCGTGGTATGATTTTTTGTTAAATTTCGGGGTTTATTGGTAAACTTTTTATTTTATTTTTAGTTGTTTTTTCTAGGTACGTTGTCGGGTCCCTTGGAACAGGCCTATAACAATTGTCTTGTAGGATATCCTGCATTTTTTGTACGTAATCTTTTGTATTCATAACCACAGTTGCGTTTCCTTTCTTTATCTACTGGAAGGATTGTGATGTCTTTATTCTTTTGAAGGTTTGTTAGGGCTCTTTGCTCAGTGGCATTTGGGTTTTGTTCAGAAATTGAAAAACAAGGTATATATATATATATATATATATATATATATATATATATACGAGCTGCTAGGATATAAATAATAAATAACAACTGGAATGTAAAAAATAAGCATCGATTTTGTACTTTGTTATTTTAAATGGAGCACCCAGTATAATATTGTTTTCCTAAGTGGACCCCTTCTTGCTGATTAAAAATATACCAAGTTTGCTAACTTGATCAAGAAAAAAAACACGAAAAAAATAGCAAAAGAAAGAATTTGTTTCATTGTTCTGTGTTGTCTTTAAATATTAAAGAATAAACATGGTTTATTTATAATTAGCAAACATTTAATGAAACAATTTCGTTGAAATATCAAAAGTGATGCTCATTTTTTTACTTTTCAATTGTCATTTGTTTACTTTCTTTAGCAAGTCCTGGCGATTCGTATAGAATGAGAAAACATTTGTATGTATTGAATTATCGTGTCTACCTTCTAAAATAAAGTATATAGACCTCGTTTGAAATATAAACAGAAACCTTTTGTAATGGATTACCTAATAATAATTTAAGCTTATTTCTGTTCATAAATAAAAAATTATTTTTAACTTCGACTAGATAATGCGAGTTTTTGATTCCAGTATGGAACGGGAACTAGTTCCAAGAAACATGATAAAATCAATTTGGATTTTTTTAAGCTGGCTTAAAAGTAGAAAAGTAGTCCTATGATGACGCTGAAAAAATTTTTTTTCAAGGTATCTATTAGAAATTTTCCCAAACTTAAATTATAAATGCTTTTAGTCTTAATTTAACTTTATTAGCTTCTACGTAAAACCACCTTAGACATTTCTTACTTTGGAACATTTTATTAAATCTATTAAGTTTTAAAATTTCTTATTCCAATACATTTTCTTATATCATAGACATCTCATTCATAAAATTTGTTAGTCGTGTATTTCATTATTTTATTCTTTTTTGGAACAAAATTAAAAGTTGAAAGAGCGGAAACTTTAAAATAAAGATTCAAAGTATCTATATAAACATTTCAAATAATATACATTTGCATCTTCTTGCTAATTTTAAAGCAAAGCAGAGTATCGCCAATGCAGAAGTAGTTACGCCAGAAGAAATATCAAAATGTGCTTATACTGATAGTGAGGTCGATGGTCAAGAGAACGACGATGAGATAAAACAGAATCTTTCGGGACCCTAATTTAAGGGTTAATATTTTTACAGAGCAATAAATATCAGATAAATATGTATCGAAAATTGCTTCGTTACGATGATTATGAAATTATGTTGAAATATGATTATAAAATTTGTGTATTTTGGAAACTTTTATACGTCGATCGAGTCTATAATCAATATCAATACTAAATCAGGGGCGTTTGGAACGGCAGGGGGAGAGGGGAAAGTAGCTATAAGTTTTTTCTTCGTAGATTTTTTCAATTTACCATTCGAAATTATAAAAGTTTAGGGTTTTCTGGAAAGCAAAGGTATTCTTGGTTTAGATCGTTAGGATAGACTGTTTTCGATAAAAATTGATCATTTCCTTTCAACTTTCAACTAAAAATTGTGTATTTTTGATATGTAATCAATTTTTCTCGAAAACGCTGTATCCATCCCAACGAATAGACCAAGAGCATCTTTCTTTTTTAGAGCTTTAACACACACACTAATTTCATAATCCAGTCTTTAGTCATCACGAAACAATTTTCGATATAGGCTTATATAACATTTAGTCTTCTTTTATGACATAGATTACTCTGTAAAAATATTAACTCTTATTTTCGGGACACCCTGTATATGCAGATCGTATTACTTGAATTTATTTGACATCTGACGTTAAAGTATAAGATCTAATCTATTGGTGAAAGTTCTATAACTATGAAGTTATATTTTCGTATAAGACGAGTTTTAGAGTATAGTGTGTCGCGGGAACTGCTCCCAAGAAGTATAAAACCAATTTGGATTTAAGCCTGCTTAAAAGTAGTTTAATGACGATGCTGATAAAATACAAAAGTTTACTTCAAATTAATATATACTTAAAAAATTTTCTTTAAGATATCTTTAGACATTTATCATAAATGGAATGATTTTATTCTTAATTTAAATGTATTAGCCTTTACATAAAAGCTACCTTAAGCCTTTCTTTCCTTAAAAATTATATTAAATCTAATAAGTTTAAAATTTCTTTTACCAAGACATTTAAATTTTATCATGAGTATTTATGTGTACACTAGAAATAAATGCCTTGTTAACGTTCTTCATAAATATATTATTGCTATGGGATTTAAGATGTCTGGATAAACTTATGTTTTAAGAAATAAACACATTGTAAACACACTCTATAAGTATTTTATTAACAGGTTTTATAATGATTATAGATAAACAATAAAAATCTCTTGCATTCGCAGAATTTAACAGAATTCGGGCAAATTTTGCAGCAGATTAGTCAAAATGTCTTGGGTACAATTCCGCAAAGTAAAATATTAGATGATCCCTTAAATCAGTAAAATATATGATGGTAATAAGTTTTAAAATGGATCTACTGTAGGACAGATAAAATACATTTATGATAGCAGAATTTAATACCAGATAGTATTTAAAACAATCGCCATTTTATTTTTCTACGACTGCTATGAAAACTGTCTAAAAACGCACGCCAGACAGGATCTGAAAATTACTAATATCACATGATGTGTGAAAACTGCTGTGTGAAATTTTTGCACACAGTTTTGCTTAGGTTTGACCTCAATGATGGATGACTAGCACAAATGTCACTAAAGCTTGAATCAAGTAGGTCGTGGTTTTCGATTGCCTGGTTACTTTCATTTTAATTTCAATCTGTCAAAAATATTTTATTTTTTTGCTAAAATCACCTTAAAAATGGAGAGTGAAAGTGAATTTGAATGTACGCCACCAGAAATAAAGGAAAAAGCTAAAAGCGTCTCGCTAAACCTTTTGCCGGAAACTTCCAGATCCAAATATGAGACCGGGTACATGAAATTTCAGCAGTGGAAAGCAAGAAGCAATGTAAAGTCATGTTCGGAAAATGTGATGCTAGTATATTTTGAAGAACTATCGAAGAAATGCAAAGCGTCCACATTGTGGTCGATATTCTCTATGCTTAAAGCTACTTTAAATGTAAAGCGCAATATTAATATTTCCGATTATATGAAACTACAGTCGTTCCTAAAACGAAAATCAGAAAAATATACACCAAAGAAAACCAAAATTCTAACGGAGGAGAATTTTTCAAAATTTTTAAATTCAGCACCGGATGAGCAATACTTGTTAATAAAAGTACGTACTAAAAGAAAATTTTATGGCATATATTTTTTTAATCGTAAACATTGCAAAAATGTATTAAATATTATACGTTTAAACTTTCAGGCCGCAGTTGCTATCGGTCTAGCAGGAACTTGTAGACGTGACGAATTGCATAAATTATCAGTCAATGACATCAAAGATTTAAATTCGGCTATGCTGATCAAATTAACAAACACAAAAAATAAAATACCTAGATCATTTACTCTGATTGGAAACTTCTACAATATATGTAAAAAGTTTGCCAATCTCAGACCCAGTAATATATCCGAAAACAGATTTTTCTTGAATTACCAAAATGGAAAATGCACTAGACAAGCTGTAGGCATCAATAAATTTGGACGCATGGCTACAGAAATAGCCAATTTTTTGAAACTGCCCAACCCGAGCGAATATACAGGCCATTGCTTTTTGAAAATTTTCGAGTACAGATTTTTCGAAAATTATTCCGAGTCGAACTGAGGGATAATTTTCAAAGGAAAATTGTGTACGGGAAAATATCGGATTATTAATTCAAGCGCGTGGGAGATTGGGTAAGAAAATTTCACACGAATTCAAACTAAAATTTAAATAATAGGTAATAAAAATGTCTAGAAAGAATAAAGTTCGACACGTATTAATTTGTAGTGTCAGTTGTTATTCTCATTCTAATTATGTATTTTCCTTGGATCTTAGTAAAATAAAAAATTTCATATTGCTTTAGAAACATGTTGAGTTAATGATCTTGAATGAATTTGTTCTACTAAAGTAATACAAAATTTCACTTTTATTTGAAATTTGATGTGAGGTACGTAAAATCATATCGTTTCTATCCTTTATCAAATTAAACTTAAAAAATATATATATTCCTTGGATTTTAGTAAAATAAAACATTCCATATTGGATTAGAAACATGTTAAATTAGTGATCTTAAATTAATTTGTGTTACTAAAATAGTATGAAATTGTATTTTCATATAAAATTTGATGAAAAGAACGTAAAAGCATATCGTTTTTATCCTTTATCAAATTAGTCTTAAAAAATATATATATTTTTTGGATTTTAGTAAAATAAAACATTCCATATCGGATTAGATTAGAAATTAGTGATCCTTATAAATTTTTGTTACAAAAATAATAGGAAATTTAATTTTCATATGAAATTTGATGTGACGTACGTAGAAGAATGTTGTTTTTATCCTTTATAAAATTAATCTGAAAAATAATATAAATTCCTTAAATTTTAGTAAAATAAAACATTCCATATCGGATTAGAAACAAGTTAAATTAGTGATTTTAAATAAATTTGTGTTACTAAAATGATAGGAAATTTCATTTTAATATGTAATTTGATGTGACGTTGGTAAAAGCATGTCGTTTCTATATCCTTTATCAAATTATTCTTAAAAAAATATATATTCCTTGGATTTTCGTAAAATAAAACATTCCATATCGGATTAAAAATATGATAAATTAGTTATCTTAAATACATTTGTCTTACTAAAATAATAGGAAATTGGATTTTCATATAAAATTTGATGTGACGGACGTAAAAGCATATCGTTTTTATCGCTTATCAATTGTATTTTAAAAAATATATTTTTCTTGGATTTTAATAAAATAAAACATTCTTTATCGGATTACAAAAATGTTGAATTAGTGATCTTGAATAAATTAGTGTTACTAAATTAATAGGACATTTTATTTTCATATGAAATTTGCACATCTTCTTTTATCCTTTATCAAATTAATATTAAAAATGTATTAAGCTTGGATTTTAGTAAAATAAAACATTCCATGTCGAATTAGAAACATGTTGAATTAGTGATCTTGAATAACTTTGTGTTACTAAAGTAATAGGAAATTTTATTTTCTTTCAACTTTTAGTAAAATAAAACGTTTCATGTTAGATTAGAAAAATGCTGAATTTATAACTGATCTTGAATAAATTTGAGTTACTAAATAAATAGCAAACAGTATATACTCCCTATAACCGCCACGAAGTTACTACAATTTTAGGAAATGTAGTTTTAATACATTTTTGAAACACTAACACATAAAAAATTGCAAAAAATATGTTACTGTTTTTGAAATATAAAACAGGTTTGGCGCCGTGCAAGCAATATTTTTAAAATTTTATGAAAAATAATTCGCCTCAACTGAAATTTGAACCCAGGACTTACCGGGACAACGTATTAACCAACCGAGCTAACGAATTCTGTTTCATTTTTACCTTATCGGGGAACATATGCATCATCAATTTCAAAGTGTTGAGTGTGAATTTGAATTTCTCAATGTTCTCAAATAAATCCAACACAGAATTGAAAAATAACAGCAGATATATTACTAATTATATTTTTAATAAATTATGTAATATTTCATGGTATTCTTGATACACATCTTCTCGTCGCATAGGTGAATAGATAGGACTCGGCACTTCGCTAGTGCTGATAATAAAATTTCGATGTTTGAGAACGTATAAATAGTATTTTGACACTACTTTATTTCTTTTTGTATTCCCCAAACGGTTCAACGATGGTTGGTTATCAAGAAGGGTTTCTTGTATCTTCTTAAACAGGTTCTCCTCCAATAGTTCTATACCAGCTTCCTTTACTAAATATTTTAAAAGTGGCAATTTACGGTGTTGTTTCTCTATTTCTTCGACACTTTCGCAAAATTTACAAAAGCCGTACTTATTAATTTTTTCCATTTTAAATATAAGAAATTGTGTAAATCTTCTGCAACAATTATTGGTTTGACAGCTTGCTTATGGGAAATATTTGCTGCCATAGCCTTCTAAGATTTGTGAATAGAATTTCGGTTCAAGCTCATATTATTCGTCATTTCATTTTGACATAAGCGTGTGAAAAGTTTTCACACGGTGTTTGAAAAAATTTCTCACAGTCTTGTCAAAGTTGAAAGAATAAAAATAATCAAAATTGTATTTTTATTTTTATTTTCTGCAGTCGTAGAAAAAGTATCGTGTGCAACACGTTTGAAAATGACTCTTTGCACACTCGTGTGACTTGTAGCACTCGCCTGCGGCTCGTGCACAAACCTCACATTCGTGTGCAAAAAGTCAGTTTCTAAACTTGTTGCACAATATACTATTGTACAAGTAAATAGAAATGGGAAAGTACATGTAAAATTTTGTTTAAATAGTTTCGAAAATTACTTTTTAACTTATTTTAGCTAAACATTAACCCCTGTATTCACTAAAAATGTTTAAGAGTTAGACAAGGTTTAGTTGCCATGTTACTTAAAACTCTTAGTTCGCCAGTTATGTTTCGCTTATGTCACTGACATTTTGTAATTGTGGCGTTTAGAAAAATTATTTGTACTTTTCAAGTTATTTTTCAACTTTTCGCGTATTTTGGTGACTTATTGGTTTTATGTTCTCAAAACATATTGATGGAAGGAAACTCAGAGAACATGTTACTTAGAGCATTTGTATATTGGGATAATGTATTTACCATTCTTCTTTTGTTACTACAAGTTACTTCTTCGTTTTCGCCATATTAGGTTTCACGAATCATCTTTAAGAGATTTTGAATTCAGTCGGATAATAAAATTCTGAAATACTATAACACTTATAATGGATTTAAGAGATATTTTATGAGGAAATATAAAAAATGAAATGATGTTAAAGAAATTTTACGTGAATATTTTATGGAAAATATGCTAAAGCCTGGTTTTATAAAGTAAACAAGGTCATTGTCTATATGACTTATTTAAAAAATGTACTTAAAGCTCTTTTAAGATAAGGTCTTTTTGGCTTTATAATGGGATTTTTAACCTATGATGGCGGCTAAATAGATTTTTTGACTAATATAAAAAAAAACTTTTGTTTGCGCTGCAGAAGGTCTAGCAATGGCTACTATGATTAGCTTAAAAAAGCTCTCAGAAAACAACAATTTAAAAATAAAATCGGACTAATTTTATTGAGGTTAGACATAATTCGACCTAAAAATTGGACTGTATTCTGTACTATGTTTGGTACGCAGACATAAAGATTAATGTAATAATTAGTCTTGTTTTGGTATATAACGTTGGGATTACAACAATCGTGGTCTAGCTATAGAATACATTTTCCACAGGGTATCACGATAAGCATATTTATACAGGTTGGTACAACGAGCTGGGTCTATCAAATTTGGCTCTCAGTGGGAAATATTTCTCTTTCTTATCTTCAACTCTTAAAAATTTAAATGACAAACGTAGTCGTGCGGTATTTAATTTCGAAGGATGTTAAATTGCCTGTAAGATGAACTGTTTTTTAAAGATTACGGTATAGCGTAAGAAAATTTAAAATAGTCTTACTCGATGCTTTAGTTCAATAAAAGCTGGAAATGTCCATTACCATATGATAGTACGATGGCTATTCAAAATGTTGTCGAACTTACAACAGGTTTGCTGTGTTGCGTATTTTTTCAAATGATTCCACAGAAAAAACACAAAAGGAGTCAAATCAGGTGGTCGTGGTGACCAAACATTATGACCTCTTTTCCATATTCACATTTCGGGAAAAGTTGCTGGCAAGAGCATCAGTATTGGCATCGTTTAATGGAAAGAAGCTCCATCGTGCTGAAAAATAAAAGGTTTGTCCATAGTAACCATCTTTCTCTTCGATAAAAAACTGAGATATATGTTTTTATTCATCGCCATGTGGAACTGGGTATGTAGTTCTCGACATAGTATTGGATTAGAGTCAGATTAAAACTGACAGTTATGCCGATTGGCCGTGCCAATTAAGAGAAATAAACAAGGCCTGTTTCATGAAGATTTGGTATTAAGTTGTGTATATAAATGTCAATTACATGTCCATCTTGTTTTTTCAGCTCCGACAGACTTATTATTTCTGAAAAAAAGATTCAAGGGTGTAGGTAAGTCATATATAAGCATAGTGTGAAACGACTAATAATGCTTTAGTAACCAAATAACACCCTCTAGTGATTTAAATAATATTTTTGAGCAAATAGTGCAATCTATCTTAGCTATTGCAGACAGAATATCAGTTTTTGCGTTTGTTTGCGAACAACCTTCTTTTTTATTTTTGTTGAATTCTAATAGCGAATTCTTTATTAACCTAATTTTATGATACTTACTGGCTCAATGTAAGGGATGTCGTTGTAAAGGGAAATTAGTGCCCCTCTTATCGAAATAAGTATGAATGTCACCTTGACTTACGCGTTAAAGTTATAAAATGAAAATATCCTAGAAATATTTCGGCCATGGCCAACGTTATACAAGATGATTTATAATTGAGTGCGAACAACATGTGGTTCTTTGACTAATTTTAAAAATAATAGTTCGTATAACATATATAAAAAAATGCCTACTTTTCAAGAGATATAGTGAAAGAATTTTATTTTTAGTTATTTTTCATTCACATTCATATCCATGATTACATTCTAAGGATAGTTAAATACAGCCCCAAACTTTTTTATGTGTCGACACTTACCTTGGTATAGCTTCGCCAAATTCTCTGTTCTATTAGGAAACTCATTGTCGTTTTCATTTTTATGTATAGGATTGTTTGTTTTTTTTGCAAAATACTATTCCGTACATATTAAATTTCAGTACAAAAACCTTCAAATATGAGTGCAATCTACAATTCTAGAAATTTGGCTTTTTTCGCTTAATATGCCAGGGATAAATTCGAAATTATGCCGATTATCGAAAAGTGCCAGAGGCAAAAACGTTGCTTTTTAATTATTTTTAAAAATGTAGAATATAAAAAGGATTAGAAAGTAAACTAAACTAAAACCAAAATAAAACTTTTGACGTTAAGTATATTTAAACTTTTATACCAACATTTAGTCTGAGAAAGTCAAGCGGGGATTAATCTTTTAAAGAATATCTAACACGAAAGAGTTGGCTCGGGACGGCAGTAGCACTGCTTGCTCTAGGCGGTAGTCTCTTGGATTTCAAGTTGCACTTATAGCTCAGAGCATTTTTGTTGTCAGACTCTTTCGCAGGTCGTGGACTAATAAGCTGAATGGAGGTCAAATTAGAACCCTTATCGAGGTTCTAACTGGACTGTCAATGGGTTGTTTTGGTTAACACTATATTTTTTACTTGGGGGACATTTACTTGTAATGCCTAAACGGATTGTTTTCTTCTCAAATAGAGATGCACTAAGCATTTCATTGACTCATAGAATACGAATACACTGTTTTATCATTTGCTTTGTGATTTATTACTCCCAGAGGGAAACCGACTCCACTATCAGACCATTAAAGCGGACTATATTCGGCATCGGTAATTGGAACTCTCCACCATGTACTGTCCAATTATATCCTATATAATTATTTACAGTGCTTTATTCGTAGTTTGGAGTAATTAATTTTCCCGGTTAAAATTTGTTCTCTCAACGTATATGATTTTGTCATAAATAATAATAATGCCAAAGCAGATGTCCGACTAATCACGATTGAAAATACAAATAGGTAAAACCGTTTGGTTCTACCGCAAAACTATAGCAATGGGTTGTGTTTAATAAATAGATTTTTATCGTATGCGTTTCTTCTTTTAGTTCAGGATGCAGATAATTTTTTTAGGCCAAACCAGTAATATTAGGAATTAGGCCAAGTTTATAATAAAAGAGAATAGAATAGAATAGAATACTTTACTGTATGAGACAAAGTTGATAACAATTGCCAAATTGAAACAGTAATGAGTACAAAGAGATTCTGTCCATCATCTAATACAACTATACAAAGTCTTAGTTGTCATTTTAGAAACTGAGCAAAGCTGTAAAAACGTGTACCTAAAAGATACATTTTAACTACTGACTTAAATTTTCTATTGGCATGTGTCTGGTAGCATTTCATAAGGTTAGCAATCTAATAAAATCAATATGTAAGTAACCACGATGATGTCTATTATAATGGCACACTTACTTTACCGTCCCAAATTTCTTAGTGTTTATATATGCATTTGCGAGTGATTTGTAAATATACTGACTTATGAGAATTAGCATGTTGTGATGCTGAAATAATGGTCTTGCGTCGTCTCTGTAGCCGGCCCCTGACAAAACTCAAACTGCCCTCCGCTGAAGCCTAAAAACCCGCTATGCGTGAGCAGAATGATCCCACACAAGCAAACCATTTGTGCAAATAGAGGGCTCCAAAGTATGATAGGCGGCAAGGCAGATTCTGTCAGCTATTTTTTTTAGATTTCTCGATACAAATATACTTGATGCACTTTCCAGGGCCAATAACATGTTGTCCAAAAGTAATATTGAGAGTAAGACGGCTAGCTGCAAACCAATTGCTAACACTCTCAGTACACTCATTCACACTGCCAATAAATGTATAGAATTCTTTGGATCTTGCAAGAAATCTGGTGCTATATAGGCATACAAATTAATACTACGCTGTGAAAATGGAGATGTGATATCATTTATATATATTTACAGCTTTCGAATGAGAATTTCGTGTGGTACATAGTCGAAAGCTCTAGAGAGATCACAGAGACTAGATTCCACATAATTTGCGATCTCAAAGCCCTCGACTTGTCGGGTGCTGGCAGACATTTCATACTTAAACTTTTGCCTCAAAGCCATTGCATCCATGTATTGCAGATAGGGCAATAATTGTGTAAATGTAGAAAATGAAGGCAAGGGACCTTCTGATGACTTTTTCCCTAAATACGATAATTTCTGAGATGAATCCATGGGAATTTGGTTAAATTTCTCCTACTAACACTGAGTTTGCGAGAAATCGACGTTTGGAATTTAAGGGGAATACTCTGATAGTTTCAGGAATTTGAGTAAAAAGAATTAATACGTATAACAAAAATTTCTTTGAAATATGCGTGTTTTTGAAATATGAGACTTAAAGTTCTTGCAGTTGTTTTGTTTCTTCTGTGCGTTACGACGCCTACAGTTTAAAAAAAAGTTGAGTTGCTTCTTGAAATTTCTGAAGTTTGACCCTCCAATTCTGGACTATTCTGGAATCGCAATCTCATTATCGTTTAACGTCTACAGAAATAGCATTAATATAATATTGAGATCTGAGACAAGTTTAATAATATCGAATAATTCTATGGTCATAAACTTTTTTCCTGTATTGAAAGTAAACAAGATAACATTAAAACAGTTTTTTCTAGTCAAAATATACAAAACCAATATTTGAAGAAATTCGCATTGAACTGAAAATTGGTAGAGACTTTTAAAATATGATCATAATTGAAAAGTGCCCGTTGATCCTACTCGTGC
The DNA here is from genome assembly GCA_030620095.1 of Kuschelorhynchus macadamiae. NCBI lineage: Eukaryota > Metazoa > Arthropoda > Insecta > Coleoptera > Curculionidae > Kuschelorhynchus > Kuschelorhynchus macadamiae. Next base: position 22,021 of record JAUTXW010000511.1, on the reverse strand, counting down.
ATCAAAATGTCAAGGGTGAAAATATCGATGTTTTAAAACAACTTTCTAAAGGTAAATTTTGTCTCAAGAAGCCTTTGGTGGAGGAGACTTAACGGACTGGGGTGATATTTAACGGGGAAACGGAATTCTTCATTACAAATTAAATAATTTCAAGTGTTGCATATAGAGACAGGTGTGTTATGCCCAAAATAATTTTATTCGCTGATAATTTTGGTGACAATTTTATCTCTTGGTGGATGACAAAGCTTGTTCACATCGAGCTGACGTCGCTGACCACGTTCTTAAAGCGTATAGAGTTAATCGGATGATATCGCCAGCCAAATCTCCCGATTGCAATCCCATCGAAAATGTCAGATTGGCAAGTCGGCAACAAGGCAACGCAATGAATGCTACGAAACTTTAGGCCAATTAACTGAAGTAATCGAAGCTCGATGGAATCAAATTCCCTAAGAATGTATAAATACCCTTAGAAGAAGTGTTGGTCCCACAAAATTTTAATATCAGTATGTTCGTTCATTTTTCTACTGTTTTGTTTTACCTTCAATTCAACAAAGTTGCAATATTTTAAATTAGAATTTTTTTTGGTGTTCACCTATCTTAATTTTACATTATAAAATATTTAGTAGAAATTTAAAATTCATAAGCCAGAAACAATAAAGTATTGTAATTATACGCGTTTAAAAAAATATATCAAAATCAGATAAACAATCTCAAAAACTTCTAGATCTATGTGTCCAATAAATAAATTAATAACATACGAATTCGAGAGCAAAAGCTGCTGAAGAGAATCGGAATAACTTTTTTTTCAAGGGTGTTTTAATAAATGATAGAGCAATAAGAATCCGAAATAATGAATTTGGAATTTGGCTGCAAATTTTACAATATATTCATTAGTTGCACGGCAGTGTATTTATATACTAGCGTTGGCAGTATAGTGTACCGAAAACTGTTACCTAAATCGATTTTATCCAGTAAATGTCAAGCTGAATAAGTGTTCCATCCCGGGATGAAAGCGAATTACTCAAATTAATCGATCTGCATATGTTTGGAGCCCCAAAAGACGATAATCATTGGGGTTTTATGTAGTTCGCGGGTGTACTTCAATTAATTTAGCTGCCTCACAATTAAGGATAAATTTTGTTTGATGGGAATATCCTAAAATTTAACTGACTGTACGTGAAAATAGAAAATTCAAACTTGAAGACCCTATGAAAATAGGTTTTAAATTAGCTGTTGAGGTTCGTAAACAAGAATATCGTAAATGGTTTATGAAATATTTATGTATTCCAATAACAAAATGTTACAAATGAGCTTTTAATAGCACTAAACAAGATTGCTTTCTAAACACTCGCTGGTAATAGCTATTGATTTCAGTGAAAATTAATTTAGTTTTATCTACAGTGCCATCTGGAAGTTTGTGAGTATAAACAATATAATGCAACGGTTTAAGAACTTGATGAACACACATTCTCTGAATTAATCTCTCAAATTTCAAGAGGATCCTTCTTGTCACAGACTAATATCATAATTTTCTAATCTGTCACACCAACTACTAGCATTCGCACGGGTTTGACTTTTTGTTGTTTGTCTAATCAAGTACCCTATTTAGTAAATGTTAAGTTTAAACCATTCTATTTTTACAATAAGTGTATGTTCTTTCCTCCTATAAAAAGCCACAGATCTAGAAACAAGTACGCCGATAATATTTTTCCACATCTGTCCCCTTTTTTATATATGACCTCCCCGTTAGTTATTTTTAATATGTCTGGAAAAAAGCTAGTCGATAAACGTATATCACTAATTTATGTGACAGGATGGGAAATTCGTTCTGGAATCACTGATACAGGAAATCCGTCATGCCACACAGATTTTTTTTATTATGTAAGTAGTTAATAACCTTGTCTAGCTCCCCAGTATGTGTCAGTTTATGAAAAATTAATGTAGCTATTTGTTTTAATCGGAATTCCGTCATGCTCCACGTAATGTTTTTATTATGTAAGTAGTTAATAACCCTGTCTAGCTCCCCACGATGTGTCAGTTTATGAAAAATTGCTAATTTCAATCTATTTAAGCAGGTAGCATCACATTTGATTTTAGTGAGCACTAGTACAAGACAAATCAACACATTTATTTGTAGATTTAATCAAAGTTATATTTCCTTTTTTTTTTATTCGGTTATATTTTTTTTATGAATCTTCAAATAACATTCGTTTTATTTTCGGCAGATTGTATTGAGGGTCAAACATTTAACTGGGTGGCGACATCTTTACCTCATATCGTTATTTTTGCACGTTAGTGTAATATTCTCAATACATTTTATGTTACATGTCCTATTCCTAAATTCAACTATTTCCGAGAAAATTGCTTTACAGAGTTGTCATTTTGGACCTTCTTTCAAAAACAGTTGAAATTAGGTGTATTCCAACAAAGTAAAAAAAAAATATCCCTGTATATAATTATTTTCAGATTAGTAACATATGTTGCATTTAAAAAAAAACTGGATGAGATTATAAGTCTTATGCAGATTATTTCGCGATCAAATCAGTATAGCCAAAAGATATTAAGTTAGTTTTATCTTCTTAATTTTAAAACAGTTTTTACAGGTTAGAAATAGTTTCTAAATTATAGAATTTATTCCATTTAAATGTTCCAATTGGCATATAACCGATATTTTCTTTCTTAATTGAGCACACTCTTATGTCTAGACAAAATAATGATATCCTCTGTAATTCAAAACTTATATTCTATTGTTGGAAATATTGGGATAATTATTAATGAAGTTAGAATAAGCTGCATCTACCACCTTGTTTTCACTTTGCATATTTGTCCATCTTAACCAGCAATATCTAAAAGTGTTTAAAATGACTACAATATCTTATTTAAGCATAACATTTGTGCATGGAGATTAGATAGAGCTGAGATTTATAAGTTTTGTTACTGTAGTATATCACGTCGATAATTACGAAATTGTAGTGGCGGATTCATGATTTGAGAATAAAATTATTTTTTGGGTTCTACGCTACAAAATATCGAAAATAAGAAAGAATTATATTAATTACATTAAAATTTTATTTTAGTTCTGGGTCCACTGTGAGGGTATCCTAGGAACGACACTGAAAAATATGTACTTCTTTTTTGGTCGTTTCGGAGAAAGTCTACCCCGTCTTCAGCAAACTACAAAACAAAAACTAAGAGCAGTATATAGTGTCTTACGTATTTTATCAGAAATTTAACCAGAATTTCAAATCTTGAAAGAATGTTAATTAATGTCAATTTAAAAAAAAAAAAATATGCGTACCCAGAGTATGTTCATTTTAATTTACTGTAATTTGACGTTTTTTTTACTTCAGTATTTAGCAAATTTAATCATGTGTTATTAAAATTAAGATGCTACAGAATTATCTTTATTTAACAATATTAAGGCACTTTTATTTTACGTTTTTGGAACATGGTTCTTTTGCCAAAATTCTAGAAGCATTCCTATTAATTTTATCATTGTTATCTAATACCTGTTGGCAAATGTTTGATTTGTGAAATTCCCTATTTTTTATGTAAGTTTGGTGGTGTTCTTGTAAGTTTGCTTCTAAGCATATTTTGTGTCTTAAAGAACGTTCTTAGGTTAAAATGTTTACCTATTCGGTTGATTTTATTTTATCTGTGTATGTATGGTATAGAAGGCTTTGTATTGCTCTAATTTAGCTTTTTTTTGACTTTTGGATTCTTAAATTCAATCAAAACATTTTTCAAATCATTAGGATAATTAATTTGATTAAAAAAATCTTTTATACATTTTTTTTTGATCTTGACAAATTCTTGTTGCTCTATCATATAGACTTTTTACAACTTGTTTTTTAACTTTGATTGGATAATTTGAGTAAAAGTTTAATTATCTGTTTAACTAGGCTGGTTTTTGTATACCTTTGTTTCAAAATTGTTAAAATGTCTCTTTTAATAAGTACGTCTAAAGATAAAAGTTCGTCTGTTTCTTTTTCAAAAGTAAATTTAATTATAGGTTGTTAGGTGTTAATATATTTAATTATTAAACAAGTGGTTTATAATCGTAATTTTGAACATAATTTAATTCAAAATTTTTCATTAAAATATTACTTGGTAAAGCAGATAAAGGAGACCCGATAGCCATACCAAAATTTTGTTGTTAATATTCATATTTGTATTGAAAATAGGTGATTTTTACACAAAAAGTTAATAATTCTAGAATAATATTAATGCTTAATGATGTACGTTTACCAAGATTGTTATCGTTCTCAAGATTATTTTTTACTATGTTTAAAGTTTTATCTACAGGTACTTTTGTAGAGAAACTAACGATATTAAAACTTACTAGTATAATAATAATATTTATTTGAATATTAGACAATTTCTCTGGGACCTGTTGTGAATTTTTTATATATGAATCAAAGTTGCTTACTATAGTAGTTTTAATATATTTATTTAAAAGAAACGTAGTTAAATGATGAGTCGGCGAATTTACGCTACTTGCTATTAGCCTTAATGGTATGTTTGATTTGTGAATTTTTGGTATTCCATAGAAATGTGGTGTTTTACTATGGTGTGGTATTAATATAAAGCGTTCAATATCTAAAAATTGGTCTTTATGTGTTTTAAGTATAATGTATATTGTGTGCTCTAATTATTATTATTAAACGCTTTAATTAATTTCGAGTACGTGTCTTATATCTTCGTTTATAAGTAAGATTTCTTTTTATTATAATCAATACAATCTATTAAAACAGTTGGATTACCTTTATCTTTTGGAATAATTTTACTTGTGTGATCTCATTGAAGTGTTTTTAGTACTTTTTGTTCTAGGGGGTGAGATTTTGTCTAATTTTAAGTGGTTTGTCAAAAGCAGTTTTAGTTCTAATTCTAAATTCGTCTTTTTGATCATCTAGCAGACTTTGAGACGTTTCTTGTATTACTAAAATGATATCAAACTTAGCAACTCTTTCTTTTGTAACTGAGATATTTAAACTTTAGAAAGAACAGTTTCTTCAGACTCTGAAATTTCTCTATTTAATAAATTAACTACAGTTTTATTTATTTGCCAACATGCACAAGGTAAAAATTATAAAATTAATTGGAATGCTTCTAGCATTTTGGTAAAAAGAACTAAAAAACTTGAAATAAAAGAAAGTGCCTTAATATTGTTAAACAAAGATAATTGTGTAGGATCTTAATTTTAATAACACATTCTTCAATTTGCTAAATACTGAAGTAAAAAATGGACAGAATTCAGTGAATTAAAATGAATATACTCTAGGTACACATCTTTTGCATCTTCACAGTGGACTCAGAACTATAGACCACATAAGTACCTAATTTACTATAATTTCTTCTTAAAGTGTATGAAAACTTTGTAATTAAAATTAAAAAGATACATAATAATTACATTAAAATCATGATTATGGTAAAGCGATTGTCAATTAAAGCGCCTCAGGCTCGACTATCATTTTTTGAAATTTGTTATCTCTGAAAAAGAATCCCTATTTTTTCATTAAATATTATGATAAGAAACCTTTTCGGATTGTAGTTTTTCGCTAGTCTGCCAAGGCCTTCATCAGAGCAGAATTCATGCAAAACAGTCATAGGTCAACAGTTCGAGCATAAGGTACATAACTTGGGGCTGTTCTGTTAACGCTATTCTTTACTGTAACAACTGATGCGTTGAGAATTTAGCCTGTTTTTTTTTATTACGAAGAAAATTTCCGTATTTTCAGTGAAAATATTCTCATTCAGATAGTTGAGATTTAATATTTTATTTTTTAAACGTGTTTAATGGAATTGATTCGCTCAACCTTTAACAAGGCATTACAGAATCCCTACAACGCTACGGATTAAAAAAATGTTACATTATATAAAGTAAAATATTATTACTGGGCGTATATCCTTTTTCAGTTTTTTAATAAACGGGTGTTAAACGTTTCGTTTAAAAATTTCATTATATTAATGCCACGTTCAGGATGCAAAGCATATCATCAAATTAAAAATAATTGTTATTTCTCGCAACTCTATGCTTTGTGTTTTTAATTAAAAGAATCAACAGCAGCTGCCGAAGATAATTAAAATTTTTTAAATAAATTACATTTAAGGGAACTCGCAAAGCGTTCAAAGAAAAGGAAAATTATGGAAGAATCTTTGTTCTAAAAGAGGCAGTAATTAACCCTGACAATAATGAGTAGACCGCGGCCAAGTTGAGCTACGAGTATTTCGTTTTTTCCTTTATTTAGCGGCGGCTATGCTCGCAAAATGCCACGGAATTAAAAATTTTAAATTAGAAATGAAAATTTAATTATGATTTATTTAACTTGCTTTTCGGGCATGTTCGCTTACGAAATTATTCGTTTTTTTTTGCCTAACAAGGTAGTGAAGACGTAGACCACAGCCTTCAAGTTAAATAAGGGTGATTTAAAGACCAATTTTTGGAGCTCTTTATAATAATATCTTAAGACATGCCGGTAAATCTACACTGAGCCTAAATAAATTGCCGTATTTTTTTAGACTTTAATGTAATTTTATTAGTGAAGGGAAATTTATTGTTTTTAGAAGTTTTTTTTACATTTCAGATTTTTTTTACTTAGTGTTTATTTAAACATTAAACATTGTTTTAATAAAATTTATTCAATTGTGCCCTCGTCAGTATTTGAAAAATCGTTAATTCGCATTTAATTAAAAAACCCTCTATCCGAAAATCGTAAATATTCGTATTCGAAGTTTATAAATAAGAAAAAAGAAAAGTCAATATTTTTTGTTTTAATTTTTTTTATTTTAAAAAGCTTATATTTTTATTTATTGACTACGAATATACTGTTATATAATTTACACAAATCGAAGCTTTTGTCTTGTTATTAAAAGAAATCTGTTTTTTAAGATCAAACTTTCTTTCACTAGACTGATACGGTTCTGTCCGTGGCCCATATTATCCTGTCATATTGCAGACCTCATATAATTTATGTGCAATAGCAGATTCGAGATCTCTAAAAAAAGAAGCAATGAGATTTGATCAACAGTGTACTCTAGACATATAATATACAATTATTTGAAAATTATCAAAGGAAAGGAAGAAAAATATAGTTAAAGTTAGAGACAAGAGTGATTGCTAGGTAAAAATGTGTATCGTCCGTAGAAGCTGCTAGAAATAGTTGTTAGTGATAATAATACATATTTTTTTTTAACATGCTGCCTTGACACGAAATGGTTTTACTAGAAGTAACACACGTACCTGAAAATATCATTATAAACCAAAAAATATCCTGATATAAATATGGCTCGAATTTAGCATGCCCCTATATTAATGTTTGTTGATTTTAGAAAAGGTTTTTGTTTGGAATAGCGATTGTTGTATAGATAGAATGATTAAGGAAAGCATTAGGTACATACAGATGTAGGAATAAAAGATATACAGCCGTATTCACTAATATATACCTGGTCTAAAAATTAGACTCCTAAATTTAGACCTTCCTTAAACCCCCGTCAGGTTCAATGTTCAGTCAGTATTCACTAAATAATTAGTACTAGTTCTAAAGTTAGTCCAACAGGTTTAAATTTAAACTCATATTTAGACCTCTTGATGATCAAATCACTATGCATAGCCGACTTGATTAATATTTGTTATATATCTTCTTTTGTGAAATGACGGATAGCGGGAGAAAATGCAAAGCAAATTTTTCAAGTGAGCACGTTTTAGTCAAAAAAAAAATTATTCCAAACGTTCCGCCTTTAAAATGGGCAAATGCGTAGCGGGATGTTCAAAATTTCTGCCCTCGGTACGAAGTATCTAAAGAAGAACGTGGGAAAAGTACAAAATAGAGGCGAAATCAAGACGTAAGTACCAAGATTTACATTATTTACTTAGAAAAACCATATATCTTAAACAATAGTAGGTAAATAGTATATCTACAAACCATTACATACATATACATTATTTTCTGCTTATAAGTATATTTGAAACGCAAACAAAGCGTTTTTTACGATTTCGCCAGCATGTTCCACTCGAATAATTCTTATTTTAAATTAAAGCGCTTTACCCATACATATTTTCTTTACTTTTTATTAATTTATTTACTATAAGTTTTACATGTAATGTAATTTCAATTTAGAGAGCTACTATATATATTTTTTTTCATTTATGTTTGATAGTAATGGTGGTCTACTGGTCCCCACAGTCGGTTGCAGAAAGCTCAATTAAAGTTTAGAATGTTTAACGAAATGTCAAATTTGACAGCGAGTTCCTAGATTTCTATAAGCATCTTGTCAAATCCGACAGCTCGGTTAAATATTCTAAACAGCAATTAAGTTTTGTGTCACCGGCGTAAGGTTGTGGTTCTCATCTAGATAACATGAGTTCGAATTCCAATGCTTCCTTTTTTATATTTTTAATATTACTGAGTGTAGAAATAAATATTTATCTGTAATTCCCATTAAAACAATAAGTTAAATACATACATTTAAAAAACAATTCGATATCTGGTGAGATATTATTCCTACTTTTGATTTTTATTTGAATTTTCAAGTGCAATATTCTGCCTAAATACTTATAAATAATAGTCGCGGTCCGGCGCGCGTACTGCTAGTCTAAAATGATTTTTAAGGAAGGCGGCCATATTGTAAGATTTAAACCCCTGACAGGTTTAAGTGCTTAGTATTAGGTTTGGCGATGGTCGAAATTTAGACCTGTATGGAGGTTTACCTTTGCTTTGTGAATACGGTTTAAGGGGGTTTAACACTTAGACCTAGGGTTTAAAATTTGAACCTACGGCTCTAAGAGATTTACATTGAGGGTTGCCCTGAAAAGCAATACTCATGGGGTATGAGAGTTCGTGGTTGGTGGATTCGTGACTTAAAAATACAATTAGTTTGAGAACTTTTTTTATTGAGCTTCACTATATAATTTTGCATTTTTCGCAATTTTTTCTTTTGCATTTTGTATCACATTCATTCCTTTAAGGTTATTAAATCAATGAACATTTAGCTAATAAATATTAAATTAAGTAAAATGTTATTACTATTGTTTAGATTGAAATAGGAAGCTAACTAATAGTTTTTAGAATAGCTGGCGCTACTACAAAAGTTTTTGAAGTTATACAGCCCTAAATGAAGTTATTACAGCTTAAAATGTTAAATATAATAATAATAATAATAATAAATCGGCAAATCCGTGACATTCTGAGAATTGACGATTCTGTTACATTATCAGAATAATTTAAATTTAGTTCTACACCATAATATATTTTATGCGATTTCAGGATATAGAGTTTCATAACCCATTATAGCTTGATGGTCATTTAGTTTTAAATGCATTATTGTTCCCTATTTAATGCATCCGTTAATTTTGATGGTGCCACCGGAGTCAGACTAAATAAATAATTAACTAACAATACGTTAATCAGAGCATTAGGCCGTTAAATTAGCATATGCTGTTGTAAAATTTAAGCAATCAATCGATCGGCCCACCATCCGACATGGTTGCTTTTGTTTGTGAGGATAAGCGCCGTGCGTTTCAGTTTACATTATTTATAGTGTAGCAGATTACATCACCTTCCAGTAAAATTAATTTAATACCTATTATTAATTCTGCAACGGATTTTGTTACTTCAATAAATTACTCATATACACATTAATCAGTGTTTCCAGGTAGCTGTTTTACATATGAAATGGTTGTTACGTGTTTGTACATTGTCCTAAATACGGTATTTGCAAGCTAAGAATTAACCCTAAAATATTTTTTTTTATAAATTATCGATTACCTACATAACTAAATTTGAATCCAAATAATAATTTGATTGTAATATAATGAATTATGCATTCAGTACCAACCTAGAAGATAATGAGCTCGCGTAGCTACGTACCAAGCTAGAAGATTGTAAAAAGGATGTCATTATTAAAGTTTATTTTATAAACAGTTCGATATTAATATATGGCGGGAAGCAAGCACGACATCAATGAGATCGGGGATAGGAGTCTGTAGAACATCTCCCTCGGATAGATAGAGTAATGGCTGTTGGTAGGTAAGACCTAGGATAAGATATTGGAATGTCTTTGTATCGTCTTAATCTGTTAATTTGATAAAACGATATATTTCGTTAAACATAGTACTTCTCCATATGTGTAAGTACATCAATGGTTTTCTTAAGTTGAGGTTTATATGCAATATTAATATTTTTTTATATAATAAAAAGGAAGGAAAACATGGTATCAAATAGATGAGATATTGAATCTCCTTATATCACTATACTTAAATTACACATTATACGATTACTAATATTAATAAATTAATGTTTGACAATATTTCAAACATCAGACTGATCAGGAGTAGTAATACTAGAGTAATTTAAGGTAATTATATAGAGTAATAGGATAACTGATGTTTTAAAACGAAAAGCGAGTCTAAGTGGTAGTGTGTTGGACGGATGCAGATAGATGGACACAAAGAATACCGGCTGGAGACCAACAGAAACGAAGAGAAGTTTTGGACGACCTCAGAATGGGTGGTCAACTAGACAAAGAAGAAATGTTTTAGTTGAACATTTGGTTTCCATTTGTTCGAAAAAAAAGTTACTAATGCGGCGAGGCAAGGATTTGCTTTGATCCGATTTATTGATGATATACCCCAAATGTTATTTCACGTTTAAATATATTAAAACAAATCTTGTAATACCATAACAAACCAGCTCTAACTAAACATATTCCCTGAAATATTTATTTCAGTCCGCCCAGTAATAGCGCAAAACATTTCAGAGAAAAGCTATTTTTTCATTCAACTTCTTCAATTTCAATTTACTTAACTTAGCTTTATTTTCTTTTTGAGAAATTTCGCCATAGTATCTTTTTTCGTTAAAAATGTCACGCCATTTATGCTTCCCCCTACTTAATTTTGCATCTCTGGTCAACTGTATAACTTCTTATATTCCTATCATTTTGGAAGAATAGAATGAGTTAAAAGAACAGTTAGTTTAGAAAGCGAAAGACTAGCCTCTGGTTTATCAATCTCACTTTGTTCATTGCTTTATTTCTAGAGTATCCATTGCGGAACACATGCAAATCTTGTTGTATTGATAAACTTTATTATTGGAATGTAGTGAAAAGTAGGCGGAGAAGCAAATAACGTATTAATTAGCCTTATGATTTCAGGCAATAATTTATTTTATACTCGATAAGACTCGTATGATTAAATTACAGACTATGAAATACTATTCCTTTAAAAGTCCCCAACTCTAATTAATGTCACCCATTTTCCCTTAGTAACAGATATTCAAACGCTTTAATCCTGTTTAAAATTTGTAGTTGGTTGAATGGCCTTTAGCGGTCAAACGTACTCATTCTCGTCATGAATAAAAGTTGAGCTGGCTTTAATTAAATTTGGTCATGCATAACACTTAAAAAATTCATTAAATATTTTCTGTTGGTAATTATAAAAAATATTCAGTCTAATACTCTTAAAAATTGGGGAAAATATATTTGTATAATTATTTCTATTCTGCGCGTTTCCCTATTAAATTAATAAAGTATACCTTTAACTCGTACGTGTGTATGTAGTCCTACAAATGTTGTAAATCATGTACTCACTAAGGTGACAGAAATGATCTTTATTGATGGAATAAACCAACTTTAAATAGTATAATAGACATAGACATAGACCTTACACTGCTACACAATTTAGATAACTGACAAAAAATGAGACCACTGTAGAAGAAACTATACATGCATTTACAGACCCAGTTGGCAAGCGTTACTAGCTCCTTCGAAAAAAATAGAGTTTTTCTCTGTTGAGACACTTGGGGATTGTTGATTCAAAAAGCTGACAACTGACAAGGATGGGATTTATTCTAAATATTTTTGGAATTAGCAGCTCTAAGCGATCGTCGAGCTGTTTTACCAATGATAGTAGAAGTGAATTGACCTACCATCAAGATGATATCATTACTTAGTTTATAAGAATGTGCCGGTTGGTGGCCTAGGATAAGCGATGCTCTCAGGGAAGTTTACATGGGATCCAATGGGATACAAGTGCTACCCTCCTCCAGCTACAGAACATAAAATCCCATATATTTTTTCGCATTAGTTCTTTTCTTTAGAAATACTTAAGCTAAGCGAAAACCCACCGATTACTGTGTTTGAGCAAGTGCTTGAAGAATAGCACTATCTGTAACAGGCATATAATAGCTCAGACCAATTAATTAATTGGTGAGCAGGTACGTTTTACAACGATCAAAATTACTTTTTTGAAGTTTCGTTGGCTATTGTAACACTGCCTCCATTTAAAATTCAACAATTTTAATGGCTTACTACAAATCTTTTTTACGTTTGCTCCTAATTCTAATCTAATACTTTACATCCTCTACCCTTCAAATAAATATCGCCTTAAATTCGTTTAAATGCATTTTTATTGCCTATTTAAGGGTCGTCGATTAAATGAAACTGTAAAAATAAAACGGAAACTAGAAGCTTTGGCAAAGGGCTTCGCTGATAACCTTTTCGATGTAAAACTTTGCCACTCTGCTAAATAGCCAGATGTGCCAGATTGCCTGCATACAAACTTGCGAATTTAGCTCCACGGTCTGATTTCTCCAAGTTGTCAGGGTAAAAACTGAACTGTGGGAAATAATTAAAGACATAGGATGGCGAAAGCGAATTATTTTATTTATTTGTATAATTACCTTCTCGCATATACTATTTAAATTAAGACATAAAGAAGTAAATTTTGAACGTGCGTACATTACATATAAAGCCCATTTTGACCTCCTACACATTATAATATATTTTTGTGAACAGCGGACAAACATATCTTAAGGATAAATTTCAAATAATTGAGATAATTAAGTTACAACAATTAAGGCATTAATTACATGTTTTTTTTTATGACAATAGCACAAAATGGGTCAGATATTTAAATACCAGTTTTTTTTTGCTGAGGATACACGGCATTCCTTAATGGTTATCGATCCAAGTACATACTCCGCTGGACAATGCTGCACTCCGATCATCGTTTTACTTTGACTTTTTTGGGACAAGGGCCTTCAACCCGCGGCCCTCGGGCCAATTTCTTGGGGATCCCAAACGCTAAACAAAATATTGTATCGCGCCACGCTCGCGAATGACACTCCGAGGACGCTAGCGCCACCTAGCTAGAAGAGATCCACTCTCGATGATGAACTCACGATCACGACTACCCATTGACGCAATTGGCCTATATAAAGCCGGCATCACACGGCAGCGGCCAGTTCTAATTCCAAGAGCAAACGATGCGAAATAGTTCCAACTAGCAGTGAAGTTGCTACTTGTGCGATAAGTGATTATAGTGTGTTTTGACGCGTGTAAGGCGAATACTGTATTGTGGCGTGCAGTCGTGCAAGTTTAGTTTTGTCGTGGACATTTTTATCGGAAAATTCAACTCGCTTCTTCTACCTCGATATTAAAAATGGCTTCTACTTCAGGTAAAAAACGAAAAATTAGTAAAGAAAAGCGCATATTTCAAGAAAAGTGGACTGAGTTGTACTTGTTTGTTAGTGTTAATCAAAAACCCGTCTCTTTGGTGTATCAAGAATCTCTTTCAGCCCTAAAACTTAAAAAGATATTGCGATACAAAGCATTGTACAAAGTTTGAGACATTCCTCAAAATTCCTCCTGCGACATAAAGTGAGAGCTCGAAAAAGTCATCAAGTTAGTTTTCAAAAGACGAACACTGAAGAAAATGAAGCAAGCGTGAAGGTTAGTTACATTATATCTGAAAAAATAGCTTTGCAATCAAAACCTTTTACTGATCGTGAATTTATCAAGGAATGTATGGAGGCCGCCGCTGAAGTATTGTGTCTGTTTCAAAAACAACTTTTTTCTAAAGTTAGTTTGTCCGGTGATACTGTCGCCAGAAGAATCGAAGAGTTAGCGGCAGACATTGAAAATTCACTAAAAGAATGTGCATCGAAGTTCGTATACTAATCTGTTGCGCTCGACGAAAGCACAGATTTAGCCGATACTGCTCAATTAGCTATATTTATTCGGGGCATTGATAATAATTTTGAAATCACTATAGAGATGGCTGTCGTTTTTCCTATTAAAGAAACTATAAAAGGATGTGATAAGTGTTAAATGTTTAATGATATAATTTAGAATTGACAAATCTTTCTGCAGTTGTAACAGATGGTGCACCATCCACGGTAGGAAAAAATGAAGGGCTCGTGAGTTTGATGAAAGAGCAGCAGAAAGATCTTCCTTTGATGCGATACCATTGTATCGTTCATCAACAAAATCTTTGTGCAAAATCCACAAATATTGATGAGGTGATGAAAGTGGTTGTAAAAACTGTGAACTTCATTAAATCACGCGGCCTCAACCACAGAGAATTCTAAAATTTTTTACACGAAATTAATGCCAAATATGGTGATGTGACATATTTTTCTGATGTTCGTTGGCTGAGCAGAGGAAAAATGCTAAAACGCGTTTTTGAACTCAAGAAGGAACTCACCTCCTTCATGAAAACCAGAGGGAAACCAGTTCCTCAATTTAGTGACTCCGACTGGCTGCGCGACTTTGGATTCCTCATGGGCATCACGCTGCATCTCAATGACTTGAATACCAAACTATAAGGAAAAGAAAATTTCATCAACAACCTACTTGACACTGTGAAGGCAATTGAGTTTAAACTGGATTTATGGAAAAATCAGTTGTTGAAAAAAAGTTTACGCATTTTTCTAAACTGAAGAGTTGCGAATGTACAGATGTGGATAAATATGTCGCAGGACTAGATTTACTCGAAAAAGAGTTCCAATCAAGGTTTTCTGAGTTCAGAGATAATGAAAATTACATCAATCTCTTTGCCCGACCATACAGTATATCCGTCCATCGATTGGCAGTGTAATTCAGAACTGAAGGACAAGTTCGACATGGGTCTTCTTGATTTTTATTCAAAATATGTTCAAATATTACAGACGCACATCTGGGAAGGAAGTTTGCGAGTTGTAACTACAAAAATAAAACCAAATATCGACACACTTGTCAAAAATAAAGAATGTCAAAAATCGCATTGATTGATTGAACTTTTTAACCAATAGAGATTATTACACTTTGAAATTATATGTTTTTTATTTTATTGATATGGGGGTACAGTGACGTGGACCGTTGTGGGCCTTCGGACGATATAAAATCGATTTTTGGCCCGTGCACTAAAAAAAGTTGAAGATCCTTGTTTTAGGACATTTTAAATTCTAGGAAGCGGTTTACATTCAGCAATGTGTCACGACATACAGCTTAGGAGATATACCTAACCCTAATATTTTACTTTATTTTATAATTTGTTTTTATTTATTCTTTTTTTAAACAATACTTTAGAGAACTGACACCATTGTACTTGATTTCACTTTGGTTTTTGCAGGCACCTTGGAATGGTTACAGTGCATATATAGTTCAGTGCACATAAGAGATTTGTCTTTTAATGTCCCCATAGACAAAAACGCCTGTTATTGTCGATAGTTTTTTCTCAAACTGTTTTACTTTTTTTTTATAACAAATAAGTCGCACTTTAATCATATCTCCAACTGAAATGATAACTTACCATTAATAAACTCTGGTTTTATTATTAAATGCGATTCTACTGAGATTTTCAGATTTCGAGTGGATGAGAAAAGTGTATTAATAACTGTGACATTATATATTTGCCTTAATTTAATCCATGTGATCCGGTTTTATATTATTTTGTATTCAAAACGCCACAAATACGAATATTCAGTGCATTATTATCAATTATTTAGTAACCGGAAGATCTGCTTTAAGTAAATAACATTATTTATGGAAATTGCTTAATTCAGATTGACAATTAAAATTTTGTTATTTTCATGTATGGGAAATTGGGTTATGTCTAAGATTTAAATTTGATGTCTATTTTCTCTTAAAATTAATTTCTAACTTTAGGTTCGGACAGGAATAATTCCTTCCTAAATCGAAAATTGGGCTTTCTAGTTAAATTAAATTTAACATTAAATTAAATTTTAAAATTTTGGGGAAAAAAGTATTAAATATTTAAATAGTAACTTTTAAAATTCCAAATTTTCTTGTTCTTGTTTTAATAATAATGACTTAAAATATTTAAAGTAAACGTCTAGTGTTTTTGTAACTAATATAAATAAGTATTTTGATGTTTCAACAACCAAAATTGTCTACCACGTATAGATTTCGCTACAGAATGCATCAGTTGATTTTATTTTATTCCAAAATGTTTATATAATTTTTATACATAAGTTTAACCCAAGAATAAATCAAGATATTCTAAGGATAACAGCTTTTATTTGCAAAAATACACATGAAAATACATTTAGAGTAAGTCTTTTTTTACCAATGCTGACTTTTGTTTATATTCCTGATTGCTTTCTCTCATAAGAAAGCAACAATAATCTCTTATCATCGCTGGGTCCCATCTGCCTTAGTAGCGTTGCTCCATTGTTAGTATGTCTTGATGGAACCTTTCTCCTTGCGCGCCACTAACTGTATCCAGATATTCGGGAAAAAATTTAAATGGAAGTGCAAGAAGTGTATTTTAAAAGACATACGACAGCCCATTTTGCAGTAGTTTTCAAGAAGTTCTATAAGTTTTTCGTGGTTTTCTATTCTTTTGTTTCCTAAAAACTCCGAAACAATTTGTTTAAAAAACCTCCACGCAGCTAATTCAACATCACTTAATTTTAAAACTTTCCATCCCTTAGTATTTTTCTAATTTGTGGTCCAACAAATATTTCCTCCTCAAGTTTAGCATCACTTAGATTAGAAAAAAAATGTCTAAAGTATTTAGACGCATCCTCTTCTTTATCTAATGTTTTTACAAAATTTTTCATCAATGCCAGTTTAATGTGTCATGGAGGAAACAAGACTTTTTTAGGATCAATAACATTATTCTTTACATTAAGTTGGCCTGGAAAAAATTGGTCTCTGAAGTCATTTTTTACATGGTAATGGCTCTGTGCTTCTCTACTGTCCCAAAGAAAAAGAAATCAGCAATACTTGGTTAATCCACCCTGAAGCCCTAGTAACAGTGCTATGACTTTTAGGTCACGACATATCTGTCACGTATCAAAGCTTATTTGTATTTAGAATAAGTGACATACTTTGGTCTTTTTCCAATCATGTTAACTACATACGCAAGAAGGATAGAGGGGTCTTTTTTTGCCATTATAGAGCAGAACTGCTTTTAAACTTATTTTAGAAGAATCTATAAATAAGCGCCATTCGTCCGGGTTATGTGCAATGCGTAATTTTTCCACATAATTTGGACTGATACAAACACATATTTTATTCTGCATAGTAAAAAACGAGAGTAGCTCCTGGTTACGGTTCCCAAATATTGTAGTTTTGGTTCCAGTGGCTAGTAAACTCCATCGTTATAATCTTGAATCTATTAGTTCAGCAAGGTCTTCGGGAAAATAAGAACTATCCTTTTCTGATACATTATCGGGTTCTGCCTTATCGTCATACATCTCTAAAACTTGTTCTCAATTTGCTGGGGGCACTGGAAACCAATTTTTTTTTAAATCCAATAGATATTACTTTTTAAAATAATGTGATTAAAATACTTATTAATTTTTTCTGAAAAAAATCGTAACTCAAAAATCTTACGTGTTAGGAAGTTTTTACCATCATGTTTGCATTTACAGATCAAAAATTAACAAAAAATTGCATTTTACACCACAGTCACAAAATAGCTGTAAACTAGTTGTATTAGTCTCACTGAACAAATTTGAAATATATATTTGATTAAGTATTTTTAATGACTGAAAATGTTTGGATGTGATTATCTTTTATTTTCAGATTGCAGTTATTATCTTTCAAAAAGGTTTTTGAGAGATAATACTTAAATTGGTTATCTTTGGTAAGAAAAAAATTATTTTTCTTTTCTCACCTAGAATATAATTTATTAAATAAGTAAAAGTTTGGTCATATGTTGATTTAAAACACAAATGTCTATGGGTAATTATTTTTTAAAGTGCTTGCCATGTTTGATTATATAGGCATATTAGGTAGGATCTAAAATAAAGGTAATGACCTGAAATAAATCAAAAAATAACGGATGAGAAGTGCCTGGCAAAACTTTTAATTTTGTATATTGTTGTGTTTTAAACAACAGACTGTGTTTTTGGTTAACCCAATTTATGTTTTTTTTGTATGAATTAAAAAAGTGTAACTTCCCGACAATAAAAATAACCCGCAAGCAATCATATCTTCGTTTAGGATCGAGAGTTTTACGCGAACTGTCTCCAGATGTCTGTGTTATTGTTAAGAAGTTATTTAGCCCCATAAAATTGTGTTCGGTTCCGTGTCACTTACTCTTGCCAGAATGTAGACATATTTTTTTGTTTTGTTCTTTTACCAATTAAGATAAAAAGGACATACTTCCACTCGTATTCACTAAAGAGGTTTAAATTTAGACCAGGTCTAACTTGACGGTTATGGGTTTAAGATGACATTTTTAACAATTGAACAAATAATTTTTCTAAATGTCAACATTATAAAATGACAGTGACTTAAACAAAAGATAACTGGCGAACTAAGAGTTTTAAGGTCAATGGCAACTAGATCTGGTCTAACTCTTATACCTTTTTAGTGAATATTGAGGTTAGTGTCTAAAAAATGAACGATACAAAAAAGGAAATTGATTGAAACATAGTTTTCTTAAAGTTATGACCTCTCTATAAAAATAAAAACACGAATTTAAAATATTGCGTTTGAGAGGTGTTTCTTTTATTCATATATGACAGTCAATGTTTGTTTCAAAATTCTTAATGTATAAATTTATATTATTTATACTATACATTTTAAAATTGTAAGTTTTTTTATGTTTTTATTAATTTTTGTAGAAATATTATTATAATGAAGAAAATATTTTTGTATTTTCCCTCTTTATTGTTATCGATCACCTTATTTAAAGCAAATAAAACCAAGAGCTTATATATTTGAGTGGTCCATACTAAATAGCTTCTTTATTAAAATCAACACGGCAATTAGTTGTAAGCGACATTTCAAAAATTTAATAGTGTATATCATTAAAAAATAAAAGCTCATTGTATACCAGCTTTTATTTATGTTATTCTTATAGTTCTTCAGATAAGAAAATAACAGACAATTATCGAGTTACTTTATGCAATTTTGCGAATTTTACTACACTTAATGAAACTTTCCAATAAATGTACATCTTATTCATCTCGTCCAATTGATATATGTCATGCCGTTGCGCGTGGCTGTTCCCGCCGCGTTCGATGCGAACGAGACCGCTAGTTTTGGGAATATGGAATAACCTGTGACATTATATGTACAGAGTTATTCATTTTATTTTATATCCACCTAAGGCCTTTATTTTTGGAAAAATTCTTTAAATAACATAGTTGTAGGATTTTTACTCTATTACGTTTTGGTATTATCAAACTGAAATATGTTTTTAAATAAATTAAAACATGAACCCATTTTTTTGTAAAATAAAATGTATATTACATGTTTGTCGAATGGGTCTCTTCCTTTCGAATGTAAATATATAGGTGATACTTGATACCTTTATCTTTAAAGACACTCGAGCAAAACTCATTGAACTCCTCTCTAATTGTTTAATTTATTTATGAAATATTTTAAAGTTTGATAATACCATTAGATAGTAGAGTAAGAATATTTAGCTTCTATAATTAAAGTGGTTTTCTTTTACCAAAAATAAAGGTCTTACGTGGGTGTCAAAATATAATGAATAAGTTTGTATAGCGGGTATTTGGCGATTTTTAGTTTAATTTTTGTGTGAAGCATGCCTAGCAGACAACAATGCGCTTTTAGCATTTATCATAAATAGTAGTATTCGTAGTAGGTAATTCAAGTACATCTACAATATTAGTGCACATTATCGTATAGTTGGTCTTAGCGATAAGTAAAGTTTATTGTGGGATCCGAGCCAAAAATTCTTTTGTTGTGCGAGGTTCATGCTGCTTCCAATAGCCCGCGCTTTAGGATATGGTACATTGAGAACTTACTTATTATCGCGATTTTTGCAGCACTTCAGCCGTGAACGGTCCGTTCTCTATTGAAGAAGTTAGTGGAGATTTGTGCTGAGCTGCAGAACCATCTCGACAACTTAACGCTTAATTCATTCGGCCACCCTGTCGCGCCTCTTATAGCGCAATATGTAGTTATAAGTCATAAAATAACCAGGTAATAAAATATTTTTAGTTACCTTGAATATTGTGTCTAAAATATAAAACATGTCTAACAATTAAAAACATCGTTTATTTTGATCGCACTACTGGCCGAGAAGCTTGATATTTTTTTGTTGTTTTTAAGGGTAACTATATTTTCCTATCTTGTTTGGTTGTGTCCCCAATTTGATATTATTTTATATTTATATCTCCAAACATATTTTTGTTCTTCACCAGATACATGACAGAACAGTTATGCCAACGTTAATAATAAACCAGCTACAGTAAAAATATTTTATAAAAAGTCATACACATTTAACTATTTGATTTCATTTACTTGCATTATTTGAGTAATGATATTAAGTTTAAAATGCAAATTTTTTAGACTATGCAGTGCTTTCAAATTTTAGTCGACACCATTGCTAACTTTCTTGATAATGCAGCTACAAAGTAGGTCAAAATAACAAAGTAGTGTATTTACATTGACTATGATTTAAAAAAAACCAATTACGGTCGTGACCTCGAAAAATCGGTTATAACGTTTTTATTTTTTTTTAATGCAACAATATATTATTCCCAGTGGACAGAGACTTAAAATCTAAGCAAAATATTTAATATGCCTTACTATCCTAGAATACAAAATAAGGGGGATTTTGCTGATTTTATAATTCCATCAAGAAGGCTATGATTCAGAAATAATGCTTTATTTTCCGTTTATCGCATATTCTAAAATGTTACAATTAAAGTTTTGTTTCGATACCGTTTTTTTCTAGAACTGAAAATGTTCCTTACACATTTAGATATATGTGATGTACTCTAAAGTCATATCGTTTGTCAACACAATAGTAAAGCTTTTAGCTCGTTAGTGTTTTGTTTTTTACGATTAGTCTACGAAATCATAGTTATCCATCCAGTTATCTTTTGTTTAAGTCACTGTCATTTTATAATGTTGACATTTAGAAAAATTATTTGTTCAATTGTTAAAAATGTCATCTTAAACCCATAACCGTCAAGTTAGACCTGGTCTAAATTTAAACCTCTTTAGTGAATACGAGTGGAAGTATGTCCTTTTTATCTTAATTGGTAAAAGAACAAAACAAAAAAATATGTCTACATTCTGGCAAGAGTAAGTGACACGGAACCGAACACAATTTTATGGGGCTAAATAACTTCTTAACAATAACACAGACATCTGGAGACAGTTCGCGTAAAACTCTCGATCCTAAACGAAGATATGATTGCTTGCGGGTTATTTTTATTGTCGGGAAGTTACACTTTTTTAATTCATACAAAAAAAACATAAATTGGGTTAACCAAAAACACAGTCTGTTGTTTAAAACACAACAATATACAAAATTAAAAGTTTTGCCAGGCACTTCTCATCCGTTATTTTTTGATTTATTTCAGGTCATTACCTTTATTTTAGATCCTACCTAATATGCCTATATAATCAAACATGGCAAGCACTTTAAAAAATAATTACCCATAGACATTTGTGTTTTAAATCAACATATGACCAAACTTTTACTTATTTAATAAATTATATTCTAGGTGAGAAAAGAAAAATAATTTTTTTCTTACCAAAGATAACCAATTTAAGTATTATCTCTCAAAAACCTTTTTGAAAGATAATAACTGCAATCTGAAAATAAAAGATAATCACATCCAAACATTTTCAGTCATTAAAAATACTTAATCAAATATATATTTCAAATTTGTTCAGTGAGACTAATACAACTAGTTTACAGCTATTTTGTGACTGTGGTGTAAAATGCAATTTTTTGTTAATTTTTGATCTGTAAATGCAAACATGATGGTAAAAACTTCCTAACACGTAAGATTTTTGAGTTACG